>VYXF01009492.1:1673642-1708763 GCA_013397295.1 Polioptila caerulea
GAAAAAGAAAAAAAAAGTAGAGAAATCCTGAAAGCCCTTGCCTGTAGTTCAAAAGGAAAGGAAAATCCCAACCAGAGCCAATCAGCAAAAGTTCAGCTTAATCATCATTTGATGTGTAATACTTTTATTAGCATCATTTGGAAAAGAACAATTTCAGTTTGGGGACTGAAATATTTTATTTTCCTCACCAAAAAAAAATTAAAAATTATGCATATCATGAAAAAGTGTTTTTATCAAAACTGGTTTTTGGACGAACCTACTCTGGCTGAGACAATGCTGAGCAGCCCATCATGAATCCTTCCTTTAAACAAAAAGTCAAACCAAAAAACCCAAACCAAACCCTAAAGACATAACTAAAAAAAAAATAAAAATTAAGCATATAATTAAAAAGGGTTTTTATCAAAACTGGTTTTTGGACGAACCTACTCTGGCTGAGACAATGCTGAGCAGCCCATCATGAATCCTTCCTTTAAACAAAAAGTCAAACCAAAAAACCCAATAAAAATATTAGCACTTAATTTTGGGTGTCTGGTTAGAGTGACAGCTGCCTTCAGAAGCTCCAGACCATCCCTCAGATGGGGGAGAACCTGAACCCCCAAGTCAGAAAGCATCTGAATGGTCTCAGGGAGCTGCTGGTCTGCCTGATGATTTCTGGTGGTGGCTGGAAGAGGTTAAAAGTGGCTGCAAAGAGGCAGCTCCTCTTCCATATAATTTATTATTCAAGTGTAGAGGTTTAATGTACCTACTTGAACAATTAAAGTGTGCTCTCTAGAGCAAAATTTTCCTTTTGTCTCTGAAGAACACAATGCCTCATGAATCACTAAGTGCTACAGCCAGGACCTGAACATGCATTTAATCACAAGTTGCTTGTTGCTCTGTACACACCCAGGAGCAAGAAATAGCTTTATTATTATAACAGACACAATTAAAGAAAGATAAAATCAGGAACCTAATACAAAACTCACTGGGCTTGTGTCACTCTGTGACAAATCTGCTCACAGCTGGAAGCCTAATATGTTTAAGGGCAGCAGATCTTTAATACAGTTTTTATAAGATTTCTGCAGTGCTGCTATAAAAGCCTGTGGCACAAATCATGACTGGAACAAGGAGACCTTCCCTTCAGAAAGAACTGAGCTGGCTGTGCTGCAGTTTACTTCATTTCATGTTTCAGGTGTTTATATCTTTGCAGTTTAAGTGATGGTTGTACCAAGCTGTTGCCCACTTACATTCAGCACCAGCAGAGGAAAGGGGAATTAGTTCATTGTACCTTCAGTTCTTAAGACTTTGGAGTACTCATGACCCAGGGTCTCTAACTCACTGGATGGATTTAAATTCCTATTCTGTTAAAGATTTGCTTTCTTTGGCTTTAATTATGAGCTTACAGCCTAACCTGTGAAAAAGAAGGCAATGCTTGACTTTGTAAAGAATGACACCACTAAACTTGTCATCTGCTGATATTAACAGTTTATTTTTTCACTGCCCTTCTGCTGCTATGCAAAACACAATGGCAACTGCATCTAGCAGTTATTTAACTCTGCCTTACTATTTCATTAGTTGGACCCATTTGAGAAGACATAGGTTCAAAAGACGGCATCTCCCCAAATGCTGAGAATTGTATTCCCTGTTCTCAAAAATTACTATTTCTAGCAGAGTCACCCTAAAAGTCTTCCCCTTTCCACAGAAAAGTGGTATTTTGTCACAGCTAATCTTTATTACTAAATTAATAATTTAATCAAAGCATCCATACCAACTTCTTAAAACCACGACAGAAGAAAACTTTGGCAAAGGGAACAGGGAAAATACCATACAGACACAAAAGGACAAAGGAGAATTTTTACTACAGTTTCAAAGCAGCTTCTGCTTGAAGAGAAAGACAGAAGAGCTTTAATGTTCATGCCATGCACACAGCAGGCTGACTTCAGCTGCCAGGCCTTATTTGTAGCAATACTCCAGAACAAACTGTTCGATTGAAGGTTCTGTAAAGTCACCCAGAGAAATGGGAAAGTCGGGGAGGGTGGTTCTTCCTTTCTCACGTGTTCCCATCAGGAGCAAAGATTCTCCAAGACAAATTAGATGCTAGGTACATCTCTGTAATGGCAGCTTTACTGAGGTTACATGATGGTAACTCATGCAAAACAGTGAAATGAAAAGATGAAGGAAAAAATTCTGTTAATCATTAAAAACTGCAAGAGCTACAAAAAGTCAGGAGTATATGCTGACCTGTATTGTTACATATGTACAACTTACACATTTGAATCCTATTTTGGTATTGAGAACTGTAACAATGTCTTAAAAACTATGATGGTTTTTTTTTTAAACAAACTGGAGAGTCTTTTTTCATCATTATCTGACAGTCTAAGGTTTACATTTCTTCTGTAACCATAGTAAAAGCACTCTCCTAAAACATAAATCAGATTCACGTAAAAACCAGCATGACAAAGATACGGGGTCCTAAGAAAACAAAACATCCTGTTTGAAATATTTAGCATCACTCTGCTACTCAAAAGACACAGATTTGATTTATGTTGGTAAATTAAACACTGCCAAGGAACATTCCCAGGTGCTGGAGTGCCATCAACTGTGCCATTAAATTGTAATCATGATGCACAGCACCATTTTGGCCATGGCCAGCTGTCAGTGAGCCAAGCACAGCTCAGGAATCAACAGAGTGCAGAGACCAAAGCAGCCCAGCTGTGGGCCCTTCATTGGCACAGGCAGGGGAGTTGAGGAAGAACAGGCTGTTTCATGCAAGTGGGTCTCAGTGCCAAAGAAGGGCTTTGAGCACGTTTATTTACAAGCATCAACCACTCAGAACTGACATGGGAAGCAAGGTGATGCATTTCAAAATTAATCTAAGGTTTGATGCTACCCTTTAAGAGAGTCGTCCAAGTTCACAAAGTTAAGTGGCATTTAGTTAATGTGTTGTAATTTGGCAGAAAACAGCCTAAGCTTTCCAAACAACAGTTCAGCACTCTTCTGCTCCAAAGATAGTCCTTGGGTACATTCTCATCCCTTTCCAATAGCACCAGCACTGGTTTATCTTCCTTACAACTGAACAACTGCAGTTCTTCAGAGAAGTGTTGATTGCAGAGGTTCTTGGAGTACATCATTTCCAGATATACAGAAATAAAATGTTTCTATCCTACTACTTGTGTAGTATGTAACAATATATCATGAAAGCTCCCTTTTCCATTCCACAGAAATAGGGACTCCACAGCTTTTTGCTGAGGTGTGAAGGAAGAGAGCAAAAGTGGAGTGAGTTTAATAGTGCAGGGTTGGCTACTGAAGCTTGTCTGCTTTCACTTCCTTAATACTTCAATTTCAGGGTTGTCTACTCAAGATCTGAGCTACTCTGACCAGTCCCTGCATGATAAATTCTGGGTTAGGGAAAGAAACAAACACAGAACATTCTGCTGGACTGTATCCTTTAATAATAATCCCCATGAGAGGTCACCACTGGCTCCTTAAAGTCAGTGGGTTGTGAACAGCATATCCATGAACTGCATGTTACAGGAAAACAGCCTGTAATCCTCCCATTAATCCTTGGCATCAGGGCACACACAGTGTAATTACAGACTGCAGCAGAATAATTTGAAAACTTTATTCCACAGGGCCATAATTAGATCCTGGCTATAATCCTTTAATTGCCAATATCATCTAATGCATTACAGACATAGCACACAACTACACGAGCAAATGTGCTGAGAGTTGTGCAAGAGCCACAGCAACAGCAGAGCCAGGGATGCAGGCTGTTAAACAAGGAACAGTTAATAAATATACAGAATATACAACCTAGAAACACCAGGATTTCTACTCTCACTCTGCAGATTTGTTGCATCAGTAGTTGGTGTCCAAGAACACCTGACTAGAAGCAAAAGTCAGAACTGTTGAAAAAAAATCTGTCATAAATCGTCACTTATGTCACTAGACCACCAAGAAAAGGGCAGAAATAGATTTCTAGCAATTCTTTGGAAGAAGTTATGAGGACTTACACTGCAGTAGATGCTGACACAGTCCAAAATGGAGTGAAACCACACACACCAGACAGCACAAATCCAGCTGACAGTTCTGTGCTTCTCTGTGGGCCAGGGAGGTGCTCACCACCTCAGCAACACATCTTGAATTGTGTTTCAACTAATTCTTATTGCAACTGCACCCTGCACCCAACTGCAGATTACCAGCAGCCAGAGAATTACAAGCAATACAGGTTTACATTAAAAATATATTTCTCCTTCATACCTGTCAAAGGCAATGAACAATTTTCCCTTTGTAAAAGTGGCTGCAACTCTTGTCATTACCCCACAGGGGGCTGGAAAAAACAATAGCACAGCAAACTGCTGAAAAATTGCTTGAGAGGAACACAGCCTCCCAGTTAAATCACTCTGCTCCTTAACTTACTGATAGGAGCACACAGAACAGGGCACCACTTCTTTAAGTGCATCACAAACTCAAGATGCATGGAGGCAATCATTCTCATAAATACCCTCTATTTACTGACTTTTTAAATCCACATCAATTCACTTTGTTTCTTATGCAGAGAAACACCTCCCCTGACTGGCAGCTTTGTCACTTCCTTGCCTGGATTAAACTGGAAGATAAATTGAAAATGAGGGGGCAATTCCTTCATGATTTCCATATATTCATTAATAACACAAGATACCATGGTTGTTGGGAAATGTTAAGTCTTTAATTGCAGAATAGTCTAAGCAAATGGGAAGATGTAACAGGTTCCAGGAATCAGAAGGAAAACAATCTCAAACTAGGCCTAAGAAAGAAACAATTATTAATAATATAACCTTGTTATATTCACCAGCAGAACTCAAGAGGACTTAAAGGCAAATAGCACCAGAAAAGCAGGAGAGCTGACAGGAAGCTTGTTTATTTACAGGTACTTACATAAACCCCATGCCTCTCCCCAGTAGGACAGGCTTTTATTTTAATATATTGCTAAAAATATAAAATCCCATTTAAACCCCTAAAAGAGTTACCAAATTCTCCTTCTTCCCAAATTCACCCAAAGGAAAGCTGAAAAATAATCCAAATGTCCTGATTTAGCCTGACCTCAGCAATAGCTGAAGGCAGCAGATGGGTTCTCAGGCACCTCCAGAGCCTTTCACCTGCCCAGCAGGAGAGAGCTGCAAGGCACAAATGCCACTTCTAGAAGCACTGCTTAGAGTGGATAAAACCTCCTTCCTGAACAATGTGACAAGTGCTGGCACAGCTGAGAAAGCTGCCAAGAGCTCTGTGCTGTGAGATCTCACCAGGGCAGCTCCGTGTGTCCCCGTGGGGCACCCGGGAACAGCTCGCCCTGCCCTTGCACCAGAGAGAGCTGCAGCTCACAGGAGTTAATCTTCCAGAAAAACCGGCAGGAAGTGTAACAGGCTGAGCCAAGCTGTGAACACACATGCAGGACCACACAGGTGGTTCATTTAAACATCAAGGTAAAAGTTCTCAGGTTGTTTGGAAGCCAAAGCAGTAGAGCAGCATCCTTCAGCGTTTTTCTTGGGTGTAGAGCAGGGAAGCGCAGCAGCCCCTCCTCAGCTCCCTCAGCCACATTGCCTCAGTGTGTTCCACCAACACTGCCCAGAGACCAAAATCAGGGTCGGTTTGTTGTTTTTTTTTTCCCCTCAAACTTTGAGCCTTTAAGAATTAGATGCAACATCTGTGTACCACATCCTAGAATTTTACTAACTGAATGGACAAAGCACGGCCAAAGGATGAATGAACCAACTTCTTTTAGATGCATACATGCTAGGATGAGATGACTTGTCCTCAGAATGTAATCATGCTATTTTTGAAGCCCAAGTGACCATGTCAGACATCTGCACCTAAGGATTTGTCATTTGTGTCAAGAGCACACACACTGGGTGCTAAGGTATTGTCTAAGGCAGTCCCTAGGAAAAGGTCAGAAACAAGCACACAGAGATGAAGTGACCTGCCTGAAGTGATCAGCATGGGCAAGACTGACATGGCAAGTGGCTGTAATAAATGGAAAAGAATACAGAATAGTATCAGTATCAATACAGGATCAACCATGCCAAGAGAAATCTTTTCCACTGACTTTGGATCAGGCCCTGGATATTGACAGAGGAATCATCAGAGGTGAAACAGCAAGGACAAAAGTTACCACAAAAGCAATGAATACATACCCTTTTGATTCTTTCTTCCATCACATGTTTAGCTTGTAGAAAAGAAACCTAAGAAGCTGGAAAGTTACACAAACACTCCACTACTTTTCCTTTACCTTTTGCAAAGAAGCACTTGCTAGAGACCAGTGTATGAAAGGGAGGTAAGTGGCCATTTCACAGTTTTACAAGAGCTTTCATTTTCTGTAACTATCTGAAGGCAACACACAGCACTTCTTAATATCATGCAACACGTTTTCCAATTAGGCTGGAGGCTGCATATCTCTGCTCAGTATCCCTGGTGGTTTTTAATAAGGTTTCTGCTTGTTCCATCTCCAACACTTGTTTGACACAACAGCAATTTTTCCAGATGAGAGAGAACCCAGCAATCATAAAGAATGAATTATTTACAGAAAGATCAGCACTCCAGTACACATCAAGACTTCATTAATTGTACCCAATTGAAAGTACCACACTGAACATATGCACAGTGCTCTTCAGGTTCCTAAAAGCTTCAAGTGTTTTTAAATACTACTGGAAGAAAAAGGGAAAGGCTCAGAAGATTGATAGCAAGAAGTAATACCTTCCAGTTCTAGAGCTGACTCAAATCAAGTCAAAGTTAATCAAAGGCAGAACTTACCATCTACTAACTGGCTGAGGGGGGCAGGCAATCCCTTTTTGTAATGGGCACACAGTATCATAAATCCTCAATGAAGCCAAAAGCCCCAATTACAGCTATGCAGATCAGGCTGAACTCCCTGCTGCAGTTTAGCTCACCTGTGCTCTGCCTCCATGCAGTCCCTCCACCTAAGCCATGCTGATCTAGATCTTTGAAGAGCTTCTAAGAAGATGTTCAAGGCATTCTACAAACCAATTAAAAACCCAAACAAACAAACCCAAAGAAACAAACAAACCAGAGGACCCAACTTCACAAGACTCATTTAGAAAGCAGCAGCAAAGCTCAAGACCAATTTAGGTCCAGGTTCATTGTTCTACACTTGCAGTTGCCACAAGCCTGGTGAAGCACTCTAACAGATCACTGTGTTCAGGAAAACAGGGGTGGGGTGAAGTTGACAGCAAGGTTAACACTTCAAATCATCTCACAGAAGTGTCCTGTGATCACCAGGGACAAAGCAGGATCACAACCCCTTCAGCATAGCCCTAAGAGTAGCAAACCTTTATCTTCAGCAAGCTCCAGAAATGTATCATGTTTAGAGAGAGCACTCCTTAGGAAACCACGCTGGTCAGTGCCTGGAACTGGACTAGGTCTGCTGGCCCTTCTTGTTTATGAGTCTTGGGTTCAATTCCTTCCTCTGTCCAAAAGAATTCAAAGCCAAACCATGTGCTCCTTCTTAGGTTAGCACCCAAAACACAAGGTGAGGGGATCACTTTCAGTGCCACTGTGCTGGTTATTAACTATTTGCCACAAATCCATAAAATGTAAATAAAAAGGCAAGCTTACTTGCCCTGAAGCCCAAATTATCCCAACAGCAGAAAGACAGGAGGGGCTAATAACTGATATTTGCATTGGAACCCTGACTAATCTCACCTTGGATTTCTTTTCAGCCCAATGACTGTTTTAGACACAGGGTCTGAAATGTGGCAGGCAGTTCAGCCTTCCAAAAACTTGAAGAACAGGGAAATTCAGCTTCAGTTCATTCAAACATCCTAAACATTCCTACTATCCACATCTTTTTCATGAAGAGCAAACATGAGGACATTTCCTGGTTTGTTTTCAATGCAAGTCTTGCTCACTTTCTGAAAGCTTTTTTTTCCCCCAAGACAAAATGCGTGCCCATGCTTTGCATAAGAAGTTTTTATAAAAAAATTACCCATCTCCTGCAAATTTCAGGGAGCCCTTGCTTTGCATAAGAAGTTTTTATAAAAAAATTACCCACCTCCTGCAAATTTCAAAATGCCTTAATGCCTGGCTAGAGCTGTTTGCAAGCCACTTGTAACTTCCCAAGCTACTTGCCCATCATTCCCTATTTTGTAGCACCATGTGAGTGTGCTGGTGCCTCAGCAGCCACTTTCTCAGTGCACCAAATGTGTGACTCTTCATCTGAAGCCTGACTTCAGCCACTCTGTGCTTATGGCTCTGAATTCTGCTGTACAGACCAAAATTCTAAGTAGGCAGCAGTGCACTGACAAACTTGAAATGTAGATTTCACCACAGACAGGCTGATGTGACACTGGAACAAGCTGAAACACCACACATTGTAATAGAATATCCACTTCTTTCTTAGTGAGAGGATTGAGCAGATTATGCTTCCATGTTTTTCCCCTGAGTGCTGAGCTTTAAGTTCAAAAGCATTCAGATTCAGAAGCAGGCTTGAGTCCTGCAGTCCCATTTTGTTTAATTTATTTCTTCAGCATAAGTTAGAATTGCTTGGTCTCAATCCCTTCATGCCAGCTAAAATCAAATTGATTTGTCTTACAAAATTCTTACTGGGCTACCCAGACTGTGTAAAACCTCTGCTGACAGAGATAGGATAAATATCAGCAAGGATAGGACAAGCAGGATTTCCTACTCTGTTAGATTTAAACCACAGAAGAACAAAAGCTCTGTCCATAACACACGAACCCATGCCCATAACAGAGTAGATAAGCCCTGGAACAGCTTTGCCCAAGTGTTCAGGAACCTCCATTCACAGAAACTTGACTGGCCCTCAGCAAAGAGAGAGGATTTTGAAGTGATCCCTGCACTAAACAAGAGTCTGGACCAGAAATCTCCAGAGGTCCTTTTACATTCAGTGTATGTGATCCCACAGACTGACACACAAATGCAAAGCCAACCTCATGAGATGAAGAGGGGGAGTAAATCAGGACTACCACAAACATTCATAAAGATGTTAACAGCTTTTATTTCACTGGTGCAAGGCCTGTGTGTCATCCACCACTCACCAACAGCAAAACAAAACATCATCTCCTAAAAAACAGTTTCAGAAAATTCAAAACAAAGGAACAGTGGCTATAATAAACTTCATACAATACTGTAAATCACTTTGTATCATCCAAACATGAACAGATCAGTTTCTAGCATACATGGCTCATTTCTTCCCCCCAAAAAATATACCATCACTATTCCAATACATGCCTCACACCTGGAAATGCATAACACCACTCCATGACATTGACAGCTGTTCGTGCTTAGAACTAGTCATCCATTCACCCTACCAATATCATAAAATACAAAATGATATGAAAACCTACATTTACAAAGTACTGTCCCAATCCTGCAATCTATTCCATTTGGGTAGGTACCTGTATCCATTTCAACTCCTCTAAAGGCAATGTGGTATTTAGTGCTCCATTGCTAAAGGTTTGATTGCAAACTCAGGGCACAAATGGGAAAGGTTTAGATCTTTCCACAAGCAGTAAAACACTGCCTTATTCTTCTAGATTCAGTTTCAGTAGTATTTGCACAACCTCCTAAACCGAGACTTACCTATTTTCAATTACCTCACATTTAGGAAGAAGGAAGGAAAGGCTCTGAGTAGTCAGCAGAGAAATGGCTTGTACTGAAATGACTTGGGGCTGTAAGCTGTGCTTTAGTGCACAATGGTGATCCAAATGTCTCAGAGTTAACCACATCTTGATTCAGTATTTACAGCATCTGCTGCCTTCCTCTGCACTGCATGAGTTTCTTCACCAGCACAGCATCAGAGATCTCATTTCCATTGGATGAGCATTATGACATGACTCCAAAAACGGGATTATGACGACAAATACTAGGGCCATACTCTTCATAGTCCTTCTTGGTGTGACATACTTGGAAAAACTCTGGCTATAAAAATATAAAACAAATCCCCCCCAAAAGCGTAAGAACATAAGTAGAAAAAAACAACAAATAACATCTTGGCATTTCTGTAGATTGCAGCTTTATGACACTGTATTACATTGTGAAATATAATAAAATAAGAAATATTAGGATATGAATACAACTAATCAAGAGAGGTTTGTCTGGTCATAAGACTGATTTTAAACAAAGCAGTAAGAAATCCCACTTGGCAGACAACAATTGCTCCCATTTCCCTGTATTTGTTTCTCTCTTGCATTTAAGACCATTGATTTGGATTCTGTATTCTAAATGTCCTAACTAATCTCTAGTGCTGATTCAAAGAATAAAGGCACTATATTGGAACTATCATATCAAAACTACTTCAGAATTATGTCAACTCGTGATATCCTTACTTGAGCAAAGCTCCCATTTGGCCTGTACAAATTTTACTGAGATAAAACTTGGGTAAGGATTCCAGAATGTGACACAGTTTAGGCTGTCACAATGAAAAAGTTTAAAACTTCAGTACTCAGGTCAAACACACCCAGAATTCAACATGCAATAATAATTAAGAACAACTTTGATGAAGACTTACTGTTGAAGCCAGCATGGAACCTCCAAACCAAACTGCATAACGCTGCATGTGATGTGTTATCACTTGAACTTCCACTGGTTTGGGCTAAGGAAAGCAGTTCATAATTAGCTGGTTTTAAAAGTTAACACCTTCAACCCTCCATTTACATCACTACCATACTCATTACTCAGATATGCTCTCCCTAGGAGACCAATTCATGTAACTCTTCATGATAACTATGATCAAGGACATGAAGTTTAATCCCTCTTCCTTACTGCTCATGTATCTCCAAGAAGGAAAACCAGAACTGCCCACAGCAATTTTAAGATTCCTGTAAAGAGACATCATACACTGCAAGGCTACCAGTGCTTTTAACAACACATAAACATATCCTGCTGACTTTACAGTGTATTTTCACTAGTGAGGTGAAAACTTTGAACTCGATTTCTGTAACTGGTCATGTAATTAATGCACTTGAAGCACTCACTTACTTTTATCCGACCACCACTGAGCTCCTCACTAAGCCGCAATCTCGCATCCACCACTCTCTTCAAATCCCTCTGCAGTCGTCGTCCAAAGTCCCTGAACATCGTGGATCCTCCTGAGAGGACCACATTCTGTGCAGAAATTAAAGACACATTCTGTAAATCCATCTTCAAGCAAGTTTCCCAACAGCCAGCACTGCAGAGGCAACTGTTTGAATCTCAGCATCATTAGGAAGCTGACAAGGTAGGTAGAACACCTTAAGCACTCCCCAATTCACAGAAGCTCATGGCTTCACCACTTTTCTCTTTTAAATACATTTATGTAAAATGGGTTATTACAAATGAGAATTCCATTAAAACCACGAGCTAGTACCCTACATATGCAGAGCAGCAGAAAAAAGGCACTACATCAAGAAGTTTCTCTGTGGAAGTTCACAGCAAGCAGTTTTAGCCCTGACACTAAATAAGGCTCAAATCTCATCATATTACACAGCTACAAAATTATCTAGAGCTCTATTTTCTTCTTTTAATTTCCATAGTTCTTCAAAAAGGCACCACACCTTCACAGAGAACTGCAGTGCAGAGGAAGGTACGATGCCTCATCCATGCTTGTCTGGTATTACTCAGTTTTCAGAGCAGAACCAAATGCCTCTCAGCCTGGACTTGTACTTGGATTCTAAACAGACATTTTAGAATTTCCCATCCCTAATTCTGATAACATTGCAGCACCACTTCAAAGGTGGGGGATTCAAAACAGGACCCCTAGAACACAGCATCGGTGGCAGCAAAAATGCAATTCATGATCAGAAAAAAGAATGTGACAAAACAGCACAGGTGCCTTTGCACGGTGCTAAAGCCACTGACATGCCTCTGACACATGTCCACAAGGAACTTGGATCAGGAGTTCACTGTACACAGATCCAAGGATTATCTCTCAGTAACATTTTTTGATATTGCAGTCCAAGACTGCACATAATGAAAGAATCCCTGACCCGCTGTTTTCAGCCTGCACATGGATCTGAAGAGTCAAAGGCATGCCTAAGTGTTCACAAGTGCAGGGTGCAGAAGTGCTTGGATTTTAAGCAAAAGATAACCAGGGAAATCTTGTTTGTACCTTGTAAAGTGAGAAGAAAGCTGTTTGTTTATTCATGAGAAAAAAAATCCCTGCACATCATAAAAACCATTACAGTAGGAAAAACTCATTTCTTCACAGCTTCAGATTATCTACAGTATAAAAGAATGCATAACAAGGCAGATGTGCTTTAAAGAAAAAAAGCACAAGTCCCCATAACATTACTGAAACATTTCCAAAAGGAAAAGAGGAGGACAGAGAAGAGGAAAGGAGCCAGAAATCTCCACTGATCCTGAAGTTAAAGAAGGAGGGAGGATTCCCCCTACTCTCCCCATACACAAGAACATCTCTTCCCCTGCATCAAAGTGGTCATGCACTCCACTTGGAAAAAGGAAATTGCTAATGGGCAAAAAAAGACAACAACCAACCTGAGTGATGAAATAGCAATTAAAAAGATGCCATCAGAAAATATTACCTGGAGATAATGAAGTTGGCAAAGAATGTGAAAGCAATAATTCTATTCAAAGCAAATTAAACTTCAAGCATACTCCATAAAGTGGACAATGCTATCACTAAAAATAGATTCCAGAATAAACCCAAGAATAATTTTTTTTAATACATCCAAGACTAATTCATGTAACTACAGAGTTAGCAGTATGATTGGGAGGATCTTCCCACCTAGTTACCATTCCAGGGTTAGAGGCTAAGAAGTTGAATCTTCTTCAAATTATGATTATTCAAGTACTTCTACACATCAAAATCAGTTCAGCAATAATACTGCCCAGAAAACAGAAGCACCAAGACACAATGTTGAAAAGATCAGTCACCTCACTATCACATATCTGGACCAGCCAAGGTAAGCTGAATTCTGGATATAAGTAACTAGGTGACACCAACTGCATTTAGAAGATGCTTAATTACAGTTACAGTTCCCCTGCTCCCTGAACTTCTCGACAGTGCCACACCAAATCCATGCTGACTCTTTAGTAGAAGACTTGTCATACAGCCTTCAGCAAGTCCCCAACTCAGCAAGTCAGGTACTCCCCACTTACAAGGAAAGCAGAATCCATATCCACCCCAAACCCCTCAAACACCACACCACCCCTTACAAAAGGCACAATAAAGGTGAGAAAAGATGGTCAGATTTTTAAAAAAACTAACACCAGAAAACAATCAAGGAGGCACCACTCACCTCCCTCCACCCTAAACTCTCAAATATCTTCTTTAGAATAAATCTGTGTAATAACTACTTAACAAAAAACATAAAAATAAAGCATGCTAAATACACCTGTGGAGAAAGCTTATTAGTGATGTTTGGGTTTTCAGCCTGTCAGGGAATCCTCTGGCCTCCCAGAAAAAGATAGCAAAGAAGTTAGGCTTTAAGTATCTGTTTCCAGCTGATTCCTTTCAAGAAGACTTCTGATCTTACTCTGCTCAAACACACTTCAGCTGCTTTAACAGCTCCAAGCAGCCCACATGCTCCTCAGCTAACACCAATTATCATACCTGCTGATGGAAAGAACCTCCAGCTGGTTTTCACTTTTATGGCTAACTGGCTGAACATTTAGGTTGTTTCAAAAAAATGCATTCCCTCAGCAGAGAGGGATGAAGCCCTTCCACACACTGAAAAAGTTAACCACAACAAGCAAATAAATGGAAGAAGCTATTTCTGGAAGGACACCAGGGGAGTGGATGCCAATCACAGAATCATTAAGGGTGGAAAAGACCTCTAGGATCATCGAGATCACCTCAGAGGGCTGCCAAAAAATTTCTCCCTTCTCATCTGTACCTTTTGCTTCTCTCATGAACTCTGTGGCACTGAGTTTCTCATGGTACCATTTCTGGCATTATGCCTGTACAGTGTAATGCTGCAGGGATATGAAATTACCCAACAAAGCAACGCAGCTCCTGCAACTGAAATCTCTGACTAAATTAAGCTTACATAAAAATTCCAAAGAGCTAAATCAGCTCCTGAAGAACTCAGCACTACCAAACACAAGGTGCTGAACTGGTTTGTGCATCTTCACACTGCACCATGGTGTGAGCACACTCTCAGCTGGACACATCAGACTTTGCAGCACCAAACTGAAAAGCATCCCCTGCTTTTCTGGCAACTAAGAATAACACATCCCATTTTCCCTTCTTTCCAGCTCACAACCTAAATTAAAGTTAACGTGACGTGACCAGACCACCAGAGACACATAATGAGATCAATAAATGACTGTTAATAAAAATTATTCTGGGTAAAACCAGGAAGGTTCATAAGCTGAAGCCAAGCACTTCATTAGCAAGTGAATCAATTAAGTTACATGTCTCTATTAATTTGGTTAAAACAGGGCACTATTTGCCAACACAGTATGGAAAGTATAAGGATAAATATTGTTCATACTAAACAATAAAAGTAGCACAAAGAAGTAAATTTATTGTGAAAAACACTATTTTAAAAATACCTTTTCTTTTAATAATAAAGAAACCATTTTTCCTTAAAATAATGAATTTAACAGTCATTTCAGATTTCAAGCAATAGCAAGAGATTTCAGAATGACTTATGGTGGTGCCATTCTGCAGAAATACACCTCAGACACAAAAGGAACCAGAAAATCCTGCAGATGCACTGAACTATTGTTAAACCAACTAGCAGGAGTAATCTTACACATTTATTTACAGCTGTGATAGGAATAAGCAGGGCTTCTCCTCAGTACTCCTGTGCTACAATGACACAGTTCATCTCTTGGGGCTTTCATTCAAATTCCGCAGCAGCATTCAGCAGGAATGCTGCTCCTTTTCCACGTCCTGTCATGGAGCCAGCAGATGCCATGGCCTGGCAGTCTCTCCACCCTTCCCTCACCCCCAGAGCCTCCCCACTCTGCCCTGGGTCAGTGACAGGGAATTTCTGTGGAGCTGGAGCACAGAGCAGCAAAGCCAGTCCAACAGTGCCATCTACCCACCAGGCTGTGCAGCTGGAGCTGCTCTCACACCAAGAGTTTCTATTCACCAGCAGCTGAAGGAGAAGTGATGCCAGGGGGTTTTACCACCCCATTAGCCACCCAGGACCTCCAGCGTTTGAGGATGCTGTGAGTTCAGCAGTTTAACTTGCTGAGTGAACACTGACACAACAAGAGCAGTCCAAGTCTTGATTGCAGCAACGAGCTTGACTATTTCACTGAGTTTTCATTTTGAGAGAGACTCTGAGTCCACAACAGCTTCACACTCAGCTAAGAAGTCACCTTCTCTGAAGAAAAGAACCCATTTGTCAAAATCCACTCTCCATGCACCTGTGTTTCCATGGAAAACCTGGTAATTCATCTCCAACAAAACACCATACTTGCCAATACCCTACAGTCCCCCACCTCGTGCAGAATTTTCGACTTGAGAAGTTGGCTTAGAAGTTTGAGGTCAAATATGCTGTCATTTGATTCAACATGAGCTGAATCATGAATGCTTAAGCATGCTTGGCTAGGACCTTTCAGACGTATTTCTGACAGAATTTACCTGTTTTCAGATGTCATTTACCTTACATTGTTTCATTCAGATATTTGTGCTAAAAACTCAGCAAAGTTGAAAGAAATCAATTGCTGGGACAGTCAGTGACCCCACACTTCTATCCTTTGTACTGGGAGAAGAAAAGGACCTCCAAACTGTTACTGTTCTCATCTTAACTCTGAAGTACCTGGGGAGAGACTCTGGATAAGGAAAAAGAAAGGTGAAGTAGAGTGTGGAATAAAAGTGATAGCTTCTGAACCTGTTACTAACAAAAAAAAATCCTGTTTATTAGAATAGCAAGCAGCTTTTAAAACTTTTCAAAGCCCTTTGTCCACCTCTGAAGTTATCATAACTACATTCAGCAGGAGACTGACACTAAGTGCCAAAAACTCATGCCCTAACTGAAAAATGTTTAGGACAAGTTTTAGAGCACTTTCAGATTGAAAAGAGACTTTTTAAATACCAATTAGTGCTGAAAACATTTCACACCAGCATCTGCTATGGCTGTACCACAGGAGATGTTCATCACTGATCCAAGCTGGGTGTGCAGTGATGTAAATATTACACAGAGCTCACTGGTGTGCTCACAGAAACCTAAAAGCTGGGGAAGGGTCTCATTTTTGCACAGATCACAGGCCCCACCATACTACTGCACTCTCCCTGTAATTTCTCTCCATTTCAGAGATACCAGTTACACTATGTAGTCATGTAATTATGAGGTAAGTACAAGGAAAGGTTGTGGAACAATATTTTAAGAAAAAAGGAAGCAAGGACATTCTCAAAAAGAATAGAACTAGATGAACTATACACCATTCTTCCCAGAGAACACCAAGGGTGTTGGAATGTCTCAATGAGCCCCACAAATGCAGGATTTTTTATCTGCATGCAGGATGGGTCATTTTTCAGCAGAATTCAACACACAGGAATGATCAACATAGCCAGGATGTCAAATTGTTTCATTCACGTGGTAAGATCCAAAAATTCTCCTCTGTCATTTCTCATTTCACTTGAGCACTCATTTAAAATTTTCCTTTCTGAAGCTTTGAGTTTGAAAAAAAAAAAAAAAATTAAATACTAAACACACCAAAACCCACCTCATTTCTTCAAATTTCAATGCAAGACCCCTGGTTTCAAACCCATACCTATCTTTTTCTGTCTTGGCAGAAAGCAATTAATCCCAAGCAATCCAGATCTCTCAACTCTGTGTTAGAGAATATAAATCAGTTTTTCCAAGCAATCACATTAAGATGATGTAATCATGAGAGTTAGAGAGTGCATTGCTGGCAATCATTATACAATTAAAAAAGGCTTCATCACGTGTGAAAGGATGTTTGTGCTCAGTAATGAATGGCTGAAGGTTATGGGACCTTGTGGAGGCACAGAAAAGCTGACTTCAGCTGTGGGATGGATTTCTAGGGGTGCATCTCCCCCACTCCAGGACCCAATGGGATCTGAGAAATGTTCATTAGGCCTTAGCCCTGACAAACTGCACTTGGACTAAGCCCTTCCTGAGCTTAACAGAAACAGTGTCTGTTCCCAGAACTAACAGGTGTTTAGTGAGAACTTGTCTTTTAACAAACAGCCTTTGAAACTTTTTTCTTGCCCCAATAACAACCCATGTGAGATAATATTTCTGTTACTGAACATTCAGATAAACTTACCAACTCAAATTGTGGCCAGGATGGAAAAGTACTGTGATTAAAGCCCAGTCTCTACTGGTCCTGTAAACAGCAGTACAAAGTGAAATCCTTTTGAGCTCTCAATTCCCAGAAAATAAGGGGCTCACATATGCTCAAACATCAATAACCAAATGGCTGTGGAGTCAACCAAGGACTGCTGGTAATAGCAGACAAGAATTGCTGGTAGTAACCAGGGTCTACTGGTATCTATACACTGAGAGGAAAGCAGCATTTGGCTGGAGAAGAGGGGCCAGGCACATGTAGGGCACTTGTCCATGAGAACAAACCACAACACAGTACAGGGAATGAGAGGGAGGAAGTTGGCATGGACTACAGAGAGGGATTACTACCACCAAAAACCCCAAAAAGCTCTCCAACCCATTTCCAGAAAGACCTGAAAGAACAGACTGCACATGGTAACTAATTTACATGGAAATCAAGAAATCTGTATTTGGGGCAGAGAAACCTCTCCATAAAAAGGCACCTTCACCCCAAGCCCGGGGGATGCCCCCAGGACACGTCACTGCCAGACTGATGCACTTGGATCAACACTGAAACCAGGACAGGTGCTCCCTTTTTCTCTCTCTTTCTTTAATTCATCTCTCCCTCTTTGACTCCTCTCTTCCCTTTCACCCTACTCTTTTACCCAAAACCTACTGCTCTGTGCTTAAATAGTAGGTCAGAGACTAATTTCCATGCCAAGTGTCTAATTTATTAATAAAGCTTTCAGACCCTCTGACTTTTGTAACTTCTTTTGACCAATGAGCATTTACAAATCTTAGATGCTTTCTTCCCTTTAGCTGGGTTGTCACAGACCTGGCTAAAGAAGTCTTATCAAGGTTCTGCTGTTCCAAACATCAACATGAGGTAAGATAACTCACCTTGTGAGAGAGATGGTGATCAGATTAGGAAACAGGGACACTGGCAATAAAACTCAGAAATACCATAAGACATCAAAAGATGGGTTGTGGAACAGTGATTCAAAGGCTCCATACCACATAAAACCTGCAGTACTGTTGGGTATTTTCTGTAGGAACACTGAGGAAGAATGCAAATACATTTGATGGAAACTCAGCTCCAAAGCACAGGGCCTTGGCTGGCCACCACTCAGCACCATGGGCAAGTGAAACTGATAAACCTCAGAGAGAAAGTACAAGTGGAATATTTCTGCACCCATGCACTGTTTTAAACAATGAGAACAAGAGATGCTCATCCCTTTAAAGTGACCTTGCTTAAGGAAAATAGCAACCATTAACAACTACTGACATCTCTCAGCACATTCAACAGGTAATTGTGAAACATTATTTTAATTAAGTAAGTATAATGAAAAACAGAAAAAGGAAAAACAAAGTCTCAATCAGTGGCAAGCCAAGGGAAACTTATTTTTCTACTGATTATGATGAGGCAGAAGTAACTTAACCTCAAATTTTAAACACCACTTTCTAATCAGTTCCAAACCCTACTCTACCAAGCAAAGAATCTGTAGCTCTGAGGAAGCTTTGGCCTTTCAGATAAAAAGCAGAGACCCTAAGCACAGCCTAAGCACAGCCCCACACTAAGGAGTTCCTAAACCCTGCTGCTACCTAAGATTGAAGTCATTGAAAACATCTACTGCAGAACTGACATATGAGCCTTTGAAGTAGTTCAACTTCCCCTTTCATCCTGCCCCACAGATCTGCTCTGGAGTGCTACATCTCATTCTACAATAGAGAGGGTATTTACCAGGCAAGGAGAAGAGACTAAAATTTTAATAGTTACAAATTATCCTGAGACACGACTTAGTTGGAACTTAATGCTCATTCTACCAGGTGAGGAACACTACCACTACAAGAACCATGGGATGTGGGATGTGCTGCCAAAACAGACAGAGCTTGCCATTTACTGCACATGTCAGTACCTCACTTTTCACTCCTTTAAGAATCAGGAACTGAAAGTACTTTCTGGACTACACCCTGGGTTTAAGCAGATTTAAGCTGGCCTAACTGTTCTCCCCTGAAATATTTTCAGCTTTCATGTACTTTGTAAGTGATGCAGTACTGACAAAACTGCACACAATGGGCAAGTACAAGACTATGAAAAAAAAATTGGAAACCACTACCTAATAAAGCAGAGGAATGAGGGGACTGAGAGGGGTAAGACCACAGTATAACCCTTAAAATGGGCAAAACCAGAAGTCCCTCATGCCCAAGAATACACATTACCAATGTCAGATACAAATGACATCCCTCTGCCATAGCTCCTCAGGGACAATGCTTACCTTCATATCGAGCCTTCACAGAAACTTTTCTTTCAAAACTAAAAAGCAGCAAATATCTACTGCCATTCAGAAGTGGCACTTTGTTTCATTTCTATCCAAAGTTCCCATTTCTCATTGTGGAGGAAGTGGTAGGCATGATGCTGATGTTTAAATTACAGGAATCTTACAAGAGAAAGGCCATACCTTATATAATGGACGCCGGACATCAATGGGGCAGTTCTGTATAACTTCATCAACTACATCCGAAATGGATTCCATGAAATCTGGGTTAGCAAACTAAAATGAAACACAACAGGCATTAGATTTATCATCCAAAGAACAGAGAAATAAAAAGGTAGCAATAAGACTGTGGAGAGACTTTATAATAGGGGACGAGTAGGAGTTTCAAGTCTTGCTCACCACTTACTCTACATTAAAACAAACACATCCCAACAAGGGAAATGAGAATTTCTTTTTCTGCTGAGAAACTCAGATTCCCTTCCTTGGTCAGAAAATCACTGTTTACAATTTATGCAGTATGCATTTTTATTGCCTGCAAGATGAGTTTGAGTTCTCCTGCAATATTAAACACACTGTTACCATGCACTGTGGTCCTGCCTTCCTTCTCAAGGGAGATTAAAAACACCAGTGTGCAAATCAGAATGTTTCTCTGTAAAAGGATTTTAATGCTACTAAAATCCTTCAGTTAAATTCTCACCAAAAAGTCAGATTTTTTTACCAAGCCCAGGAAGTATCTAATGTTCAAAAAAGCATAAATAGTCTAAGGCTTTGAGTGAAAGACCCATCAATGCAAACATGAACACAATGCTAATGTAAATTTCTGCATTTATAAAACTAGAGAGTCAAGAGTTGCTAATGCTAGAAAACAAGTCTAGTGGAAATTTTCCACTTAAAACTTAACATAAGCTTTAAAGAAAATAACTGGTAATAGCCCATATTTTTTCCTTTCAGAAGTTAAACTAAATAATATATTATTCTAGATATAATATAAGCTTTTGTGTAGAAGTACTTGGGATTTACATTCAAAACAAGATGAAGTATCTACATGGATGAAAAAATAACAACAGTCAAACATAACAATTATATACTGAACTGAGAGAAAATTAGCAGAGGAAGTTGGCTTGGAGCCCAGGAGCCCTAAGAAAGATGGGGGCACTCCCCAAGAATTCAAGCTAAGTTCCACAGTAAGAATTAATCATGCAAGAAGCAAAAACACAAAGCCACATAAATCAAAAGAGAAGCTGCTGCACACTGAGTTTTCACCTGAATGAACTACAGCCTGAAAACTCCTGAGCTCTCCATAAAGATACTGACAAAACATCAGGAAAAAATGAATAAGTAGAAATGAGAGGTAGGATATAGCATCATCCAGAACAGGGACAAGAGAACTGAATGTAAAATTGCAGCCTGCCAGCCAATACAGTATGTTGGAGAACAGCAAATAAAATATCTAATTTAAAAAGAAGAGAAATAATCTGGATAGCCACAAACCCCAAGAACTAACTTCAGGAGTATTAAAGACTTCAGAACAAATTCTGTAAACTGAAAAGAATACAAGACAGCTTTACCAAAGGCAGCTTTTACCTAGCTAAGTTGCTAGCCTTTCAAGTGAGGAGTTAATGAAACACAACAAGAAATTCTCTTTGGATGCAGTACACATTATCTATTATGTTTTTCTTGTCTAGGAAGTCAGTTCAGGTTTGGATGGTTTTTCAATATAGAGTCAAGAAACTACCAAGAAATGAAAAAAATGGAAATTGGTCCCTTATCCTGTTCCCAACAGTCTTTTTAGAAACTAGGGAAAGAAGAGCTCTAAAAATTATGTGTGACATGGGATTCAATGCTTCTCTGTTAAATCACATTGGTAAACAGCAGGGAAGAAAAACTATTTAGCCCAGAGATTTAATACTGGCAGAAGATCAGATGGCTACAAACTGACCACAGAAGATTAAAGTTGGAGCTCAGACAAAAGAGCAGAGAAGCAGAGAGAAGCTTTTTAATATTCTTCCAAGGAGCAGGATAGAAAAAGGGAAACTTCACAAGTATTGATGTCGATTTTAATAAAAGTTTTTTTTACAGTATTACAGACTATGGGTGCCTGCATAAGTTCAATCAAGTGTGCAGGAATGGAGAGGACCTGTATTAAAACCTGACTCCTTCCTCTTAACCATATCCTGCAACTCACTCAAACTGAACTACCAAAAATCAGACAGATGAGGTACAGTAATCTTTCCCAGAATTGCACATACTACTTATGATCACACCAAGAGAGATTTCAATAGACTTCCTTCAAGGATCAATTTATCATCCTTGCCTTACAAATTGAGATCAAGTATCAAAAGTCTGCATCCAATATCAAGAATACAATCAATGCCATTGATGGGATTGACAATTTGATTGCCAATTGGGATCCATTGATTGGATCCCAATGCTTAGTAGTACCCAAAGGGACTGGGAGCATACAAATACAAAGTGTAAAGGCAGACTTGTCTAAACTGATGCTGAAAGAAAGAGTAAAATACTAAACAAAAAACTGTGAATTCAAACCATTTATTCTCAAGTTCAGATTGCCTTTAAAGGAACAGAACAAGATGTTTTCAACATTAGATTGGACATCAGAAAACCACTTTTCTGCTGTGCTGGAGTTACCTGTGGGTGCACCTGGCTTGTGTTCAGGAGACTCACTGGCCCCTCACTGCCAGCGGATGGCGCCCAGGCACCGGGAATGGCACACAGCTATTCCCTGCTCTTACCTCGGGATGGAAGAAGATTTCGGGCCCGAGGAACCTCTCGTAGCCAACATCTATCACAAACTTGGTTTTGTTGATGGCGTTGATGCCCGTGTACTGCTTGATCCACCTGCGAGAGTCGCAGTCGTACTTGGCGAACTCCTTCACTATGTCGGGGCAGATGTAACAGTATTTCTCCTGTAGGGAAACACCAGGCATTAAAAAGAGCTGAAATAATTAGTGCATGGCTGAATTGCAACACAATCAGAAAGGAAAAATGTGAGCATTTTTACAGCTGGAGCTGTTCAAGGGAGTTTCTCACCCCAATCACTACGGAAGCCTCAACCCCACAAGGCCTGAGGCCCATTTGCTTCCAAAGGGCTGCACACACTGACTCAGCTACATTTGCCTCTCTCAAAATGACATCACCAACAGTAGGTCTGTGACAATAAAGAATTTCAAGCGCAAGCTTTCACTGCAAGAGCAGGCCCACACAGTCACCCTGCCTTTTTTATTTTTTTTTTTTAATCCTATTACAAAACAAATTTTAAACAACTTCGAAGTTTAAATGCCGATTCAATCTGTGGAACATACTCACTCCAAACAGTCTAGCATGAGTATTTTCTTCTTCTTCTTTCTCCTTCCCCCACACTTGATTGGATAAACTACCAGAAGCTGGTGTAATTATAATACACTGCCTACATTTGCATTTTTAAGAGGGCAACTTGCTAGAGCCAAAAAATTAGCTCATGGAGATTTATTATGTATTTGTTAAGAGATAGAAGAGGGCATACCTTTATGGCTTTTGCTGTCTCCAGAGATTGTTCAGGAGGAATTCCTACCTCCCTTTCCCTTAGAAGCTGTTGAATAAAGTAAGTAATATCTCTACCTGCAATAGGAATATGTTTGATGCAACTTCCAATTACATAGCCTTCTGCCTATGTAGGAGGAGAGGAAAAGACATATTTAAGGGCAAAACTTGCTGTGTATCAATAATTAACATTCATTTTTATAATACTCTCATTTTCTATTAAAGGTAGAAGCTTGAAACTGTAAAATCACTCTAATAATGTGCAACCCACAGTAAAGTGGGTATAATTTTTCTTTAAAGGCCTTGATTACCCCATATAAACAGATATTGACTATCTAACAGAAACACAAGTGATAAATAGTCTTATCCAATATAGTCAAATCCAAAGGTTCCTTTAAGACATCATCAGAAATGCAAACATAATATAAATAAACTACTTGTGTTCTGTTTGAGAGTGAAAAATTAATAGAAAAAATTATAAAATTAAATTTCTCAGACAAGAAAAAACAAATAGGAATAGAAAACTCAAACAAAAGTAGTATCTTACAATAAGCACAACAAAAATAAGAGATCTACTTGCTGATTTTCTTTTAGGATGCATTTACTGAAAACACTGGTACTGCTGAGCCATATTATTTCTTCCCTTGCTTTTCTTTACACTGTTCAGAGTTTTATGGAGCAAATGCTGCTTGTTCTGAGCACTGCCCATATGACAAAATACTGAGAAGATCAAGTTAACACCAAAATGCAAGATGAAGTTAAAGGGAACCAAATTTTCATTTCTAATATACCTGATAATTAAAGGACATAGTATGGTTCAAAAATACACAGAATGACATCAACAGATGTTTGTATGCACAGATAACTCTGTATTTTTAACATCCTCACACAACTGAACTGATGAGATTGATCATGTACAATAATCAAGAACAAGTATTTATATAAATTTGTAGTTGTCTCCACATAAGCAAAGTGGAAACAATAAAATACAATAAATCATATAAAAAGCACACATTACCAGATATATTAAATAGTCAAAATGCAGGGTGTCAAAAAAGCTATGACATCTCTTGTCAGACACTGTTGGCATGCAGGAGACACAAACCCATGATAATCATTGATACTTAAGAAAACTGAGGCATCACAGTAACAGAAGGTAGGATTTTGCACAAAAATAGCCTTTAAAAGCTGGATTGATGGTTCCTCACTGTGACCTCCCTGTAGTCTGCAAGCTCAATTAATACGTAATGAAATACATACTTCTGCAAGGAAAGAAATCCCAAACAAGACTAAAAATTGAAAAAAAAAGCTTTCATTTGAGGCTTCTTGCTTGAGTTTACAGTAAACAAACGCTGTCCAAAGCAGTGCTGATTTCCAGGTGCATGCTGGTACTCACCACAGGGATTACATGGGTCACTCCATCCCCACTGTCGATGACAATTCCAGTCAGAGTCCGCTCCCCAACCTGCCGTGATGTCCAGGAGGCAGCTAAGGCCAACACTGCCTACAGCACAGAGAGCTGATATTTAGAAGCAGGCAGAGTGTTCTAATTTGCTCTCTCAAAAAATACTGTCTCAAACATTTTAGACACGTGCCCATGAAAGACCAAAACGCTGCAGTTATTTCATACTTCAGAGGAACACATTCAGAACCTTGCTCACCTGCACAGCAATGTAGAGTCCTGGGATGTTAAATGATTCAAACATGATTTCTGCAAGATATTCTCTGTTTTCTGGTGTGTTCAGTGGGGGCTCTGTCTGCAAAAACAAAGAGTTTTGAGAAAGCATGTCAATAGGATCCTGCCCTGATTAGCTTGGTATGGTAATCAAACTTTAAAAATCCTCAGTGCACTCAAAATAAAAAATTTCAAACAGGATTTAAACAGTATTTGAAGCTTTTCAAAAGCAATAGCAGACCTGCAGTAGCCTGCATCACAAAATTAACAGAATACAGTTAGAATACAGCTTTAGAGATTAGTTTTCTCCTCCCAACCCAAACCCTGTCACTGCTAGAGAAATAAGACAAACAGAGAAAAATCCTCCAGCAGAGCTGCTTGTGTTTGGAATGGTGTTTGGTTTTTCTCTTGCAAAACTATTTCCTTACCAGGCCTCACTAACTCACCATTAAAAAATAGTGATCCTCGGGCTCAGCTCGAAGGTACTTAAAAATGACTTGCTCCATGAACCTCTCCATGAGGTCCCAGTCTTCAACAATTCCATGTCGGATAGGCCACTGCAACAGCAAAACCTGTCAGCACTGGATCATGCAAGGACAAATAAACCCAGCAACAGGAACAGTCTGACAGCTCATCTCACAGGTATCTTATCAACCCCTCCATCCTGACTTTAATTCAGAGGCACAATTCAAAGTTACCTCCTGCTCTCCAAGCCCAATCCTACCTTGCAGGACTAGCAGCAGGACTAGCAGCCAGAATCCAGGCTCTATTCCTGTTAGTATTCCTGTTAGTCTGTTGCAGAACTGTGTTTTAATCTCTTTTTGTATAAATTTTATCACTTATAAAGTTGAGAGTCATACTTGGCTTCAATATGCCTTTCCATATTATTCCTAAAAATAAAGACCATATAGGTGATATATTTTTCAATGAAAATTTCTGGCAGGGATGATGTTTACATTTTGTTCAATGTTAAGAACACAGCTGACATTTAAGTAACACAGAAGGATGTATAAAATATGATTTTTTTCCACATAGTTCATAAGCCAGTAACACTTTGTAAGTGAAAAAAGTCCTTTACAAGGGAATGGAAAATATGATTCACAGAAAAGCTGGATAGAAGGCAGCCCTTCACAAAACAATTGTGACATTCCCTGAAGCAAAAGTATCCAACACATTTCCCAGTTCGTATGCCATGTTAAAAGGGTAAACTTGTAGCAAGAATTTAAAAATTCAGTGTATATGACTGTTTTAAAAGCTCAGAATTTTGAAAACTGAACAGCTGCACTGTATCAGTGAGTATTTACACAAACACCAACCACACAAGACAGCACTAGTAAAACAGATATCTAAAAAGGGTAAAGCCATGAACCAAATCACACAGTTTTTAAAAAGCAATAAAAATACTTTACAAAAAAAATAGCAATCGTGTTTTGAATGGCTATGCAGAAGTTCTAGAACATTTTATCCTAAAAATGTGAGACTTGGGAAAGGCTGTCTAAGTCAGCTGAATGCTCACCTTTGTAGCATAGGTAGGTTTATCTATGGCTTCATCTCCTATGAAAAAGTCCAGATCATCAACACCTTTCATCACCCTCCTCTGAGCCTGGTCCCCAACTTTGGCAGACTCTCGGATTGCAATACCTTAAAATAAACCCAAAAACCAAATCTAAACAAAGTTAAACCAGCTAAATACCAAGAGATGAATATTTATTTACTTAAGGATTCTTTTCCAGAAATAAAAATTGGGATAGAAAGAGTAGAAATTACGTAAGTTAACTAGTGACAAGCCAACAGAGCCGAGTTCATTCTCACTGCATCCTGCAGGATTCTGGTCACCCACCCCTTATTATTGTACATAATAATTCACAGAAAATATTGAATTTTTTGCTATTTGCTACAGACTACAGCAGTCACTAAACCTGTACAAGTGCAGGATTCCAGTAAGCAACACGATTTTCTGAGTTTTAACTCTAGAATAAAGAGGAAGAGCACAGGAGAAAAAGAAAATAAACTGTGTATTCAAAACTAAGTATTGGAGTCATGATCCTGGTTGGTGAGAAAGAGGAAAGAGGGAGGGGAGAAATCAATTTGCAGTGCTACAGAGAAATCTTTGCAGACACTTATGCTTCTCATTAGCAGCCTGCAACTATCACTAAAATTATTAGATGATGGCTGCTGTAGGCAAGAAGATGAGACAGCAAAAATCAAATCTGGGGCAAGCTAAAAATAAAAATGGAATGAAGTACTGCCAAAACATAACCTTATTTATATAGTTTTCTTTTAATAGGTCATAATCAGGATCTAAATAACATATAGCAGAGAATGCAGAGTAGGCAGGCATCATCCACAAACACACCAAATACTACAAGCACCACAAAATTAATCACAGGCAAACAATTCCTTTGGAAAAACATCTACCCCCCAACAGGTTTACAGTTGTATAAAATAGGATTTATAGCAAATTCACAGGAAATCCCTGCTATCCCACTTCTTTAACATAAGACATTTAAATCTTTACCAGTGCTTTAGGTTTCAAAATTTACAGTACTTAAAATACTGAAACTGTAAGCAGTACTGCAGCTACACCTGGTGAAGAACAAGTGTCTCCTTCACTTCTTTGGCCACCAACTACCTTTATAATTTCCTTATCTTCATATTTTCTACCTTGAGTAGCTACAAGGTAGTCTAGAGGCATTAATAAGTAGTGAAGTGGCAAAGTTTACAAAAAGTAAAAAGCCATGTTTAACAAAAATGGAGGCAACAGATGCCAATATAGATGTAATTAGTCAGTGCTACTATTTTTATATATATATGCAGCATTTCAGAGAAACTAATAAGATGTCAATTAAAATCAAGAACACCAGAAAAGTGTAACATTTTAAATAAGTTTAACACACACACAAAATTAAAGAGTAAATCTGTTCAATAAAAGCATGTTAAATGTGCAAGAACATTTTAATTGGTAAACACACACCCAAATGGAACATTTTCTAATAGGAACAACTTTTTTGAATATTAAACTGTCTACAGTCCCAGACAATGTAAATAAGGCAGACACCACCTGCACTTTAGTACTTAATTTGATTGGAAGCCTTCCCCAGATTATCCAGGCTGTAACCATGGTGTCAGGTAGACAGGAGGTAAATTGCATTCTGTCTACTCAAGGGTCCTGGCAAAAAAATAATGGAGATAAAAAGGAAATTGGACTGGAGTTCTCTTCATCTTTGTCATAGCAACCAAGAGCTGGTTTAATGAGCAACAGTCCCAGCTAGCTGCAAACAAGGAGCTGTGTTTAGCTACACTCCAGCCAAAGATGCTAACATGATGAATATCACTTCCCAGATGGACACAGGGCTAGGATGGCTGAGTTGGGAGTTGGAAGCATGTCATTTAATCCTGCAAGTGCTCAGTGACAGCAGGGTACACTACAGTTTGGAGGGACAAAAAAAATCAACTCACATGATGGGATAATGAACTGAGGTTCTGTATTTCCTGCATAGCCAAGCTTCGTGTACCTAGGGAAAAAAAAAAAAAATCACCAGGTCATTAGATGAACTTAGATGCAAAAACATCATGAAAAAAATACTTTTAATTTACTCCACTTCTTAAAGTGAAGGTGAAACAGGCCTCAAATGCCATGTCCACATTTTCTGGGTTATCTTTGAAGTATCATCCTGCTGAAAAGAAAACTCAAGGTGGTAAATACTTCAGGTTTTAATTTATTTTTCAGACAACTTCAGCTTACAAATTTTGCTAGTGTCATTCAGAACTATCAAGTCTGAAAACTAAACCAGCTATGACAAAGGACAGGCAGGTCACATTGCAGCCTATGGTAAAAACTGGGGCTGTGCAGATTTTACCCTTCATTCACCATGACCAAAGAGAGCCTTAGACTTTACATATTTGTTTAATATTTTCAAATACAGGGGAAAAAAAGAAATAATACAGTGTCTCAAGTATAAACCACAGCTGAGAACTCTTGTTACAATCCTGATACAATTCCATTTCAAGCCTTGAACAACTCACTCCCTTTGTCACAGGTAGAGTATCTGTGTGTGATAAAAGACAAATATTACATCAAAGCAAGCCTGCACTGCTGAAATGCTTTGGAAATGGGCAGCAGATGGCACAAAGCATTGATCATTTCTTTCAATATACATATAATATCTATAGTAACAAGCAAAGAATCGAGAGGGAAAAAAGAAGGGGCAAGAAAAAAAAGTAAAGAAATTTTCACATAAAAATTTCTACAGGTGTTAGTGGCTGCAAGCTACTCCAGGTCTTTAGCAACTAGAAATAATTAACATCCCAGACTATGAAAAATAGCTCTGTTTCCGGGGGGGGGGAAATTAAAAAATCCCACAATAACAACAAAATCCACATGAGAAACAGTGCTACAAGAAAAATCAACCCAACTAAATTGATGGAATGCTTGCAGAGACTGATGTCATTCTTGAATATTGCCATTAGCTTGAGACAGAAGTACAATAGCAGCATGATTTGAGGGAATTGGCATTGTTCACAAAAATTTTACACAAAAACCTAAAGCCATGACATTCGTAAATGAGACCAATCCCAGTCTAGGTCCTAAAGTGAATGAATTTAAAGTCTTTGTCTGCATCCTACCCTCAATATTTGCAAACAATATTATGCCATGGTCAAAGCAGAGAGTTTGCATCTTCATTAGCAGCTTGAAAAGTAGGTTCCTCTTTACAGAGTATTTGGTATAAAAATACTTATTAAGAATCACAGTTTTCTTGGATAAAGGAATTAATCTGAATTGAATTATCAATGACCTCAAACTTAAATATTTATATTTCAACTTCTCTTCAAAGCTACAGCCTGAATAGACTTCAAACAATAGTTAAAAAACTATTCCCCCCAAGGCTAAAAAGACAAGGACTGTGTTTTGAAGGCAAGGGTCTGTTGGGTTTTTAATCATCATTATAGACATATGCTTTCAGTCTAATCCAAATTGTTTATGCACACTTGCTGTGGCTCTCAGAAAAACATAATCAGGATGTTAAATCAGACTGACTGTAAAGAAGGACACTACTAGTAAAAATTCTTTTTATGATTATTATTGCATACATTCTTCCCTTTTTAGAATGAGGCCTACCTAGGGAATATTGTTAAAACATAACAAGCAACAACAGGAGCTCCACTGGGATTTAAGACCAGCACAGGCCACTTCCTCTTATTTCTCTTTCTGAAATGAATCATGACTAAATGAACATAATGAAAACCAAGGAATTTTTTTTTTTTTTTTTTTGCTTAAAAGACCTGGTTTCAAGACTTAGAAATGACAATTAGGGACAAACATAATGAAAAAAGCCCTTCAAGCCTCAGTGACAAGAACCAAAGACACCATCTACATACACACACATGTAAATACATACATATCCTTTTCATACTATTTTTATATATCTGTGTTCATGAACAAATTAAAAGCTTCATACAGTCTAACCAGAACTCATTTCTTAAACTAGTCTGGCCAAGAGGTGAGTTCATTTTGCCATCTTTTCTCCCTCAACATACATGCTAAATTCACACCCACTCATGGTATTAAAAAAAGAAAACACTCTCTAAAAGTCAGCTTGGGCTACCAGTCTGCAAGAGCTTTACCTTCCCTCTCCAGAAAGGATGAGATTCCCCTACTAGAGTAACTTGTAAAGTTACCAAACCCCTACAGCTCAGTATTTTAGAGGTTCAATTTTAACCTGGGTTAATTCACCTAGTGAAAAAACTACCAAATAAGTTTATTTCTCAGCATAATGAAAAAAATTATCTTCAAAGACTTCATCTCACAGAAGGTAACACATGGAAAGATTTCTTCTGCACGCCATTAATCCATGAAAGACTAATACTAAAACTAAGAGAATAAGTAAATTCTCAGTTCAGTGGTGAAGCAAATTAGCAGAAAAACAAAATCTGTTAAAAAAAATCTACTTAGGATCAAACAAGAGACAAACTGGAACAAGCAGCCATATTTCAGGTGTTTTTGACAAAACCAAACAGAAGAGAAACTCAAATTTCTCCCAAGACCACTGAGGAAGAGAAGGAAAATAGATTATGCAGTTGTGCTGCTCTTTGCTAGCCAGGAGCCTCAGGACAGGGCAGACTTGGTCCCAGATGTCTGTTCTGTCCAGCAGGACCCAAACTCATTCCACCTCTCAAGGGTACATTAAAGTGTTTGGGTGACCCATTTCCAGGACCTCCTACAGAAAACACTCCCTTTCCTACATGATATTTAAATACTCACTGACCAGAAAGGCTCTGGACTTAAACATTTACAGAGGTTACCTGGTCTCCAGTCCCTTCTCTAATGAATATTTAAGCATCTAAAACAGTTTTTCTTCTCCTGGGTTACAGTCTAGCAGACTAATGGTAATGCAACATCTTGTGATCTGTGAAATTACAGAGACAGCTGTAGCAGAATGTGTAGATAATCAGTATTCCAACTTAATTTCATTAAAAGCAGCAATTTGCTGCCAGTGAGATAGGAGCCTATTGGAAACTGGCCAAAATATAGGATACTGCACTAAAAATTAGCAGAAAACTGATCCAATAGACTAAGGCTATTTCATGCAAGGAGATTTGGAGGACTACTCATTTTGTTTAAATCTCTGGAAATCACAAATTGTTGAAACAAGCAATTTCTAAAAATAGTGTGGCCTCTTCCATACTGTTTTGGCCAGGTGATGAGTTCATACACAAGCCAGTTTCACAAACTTTTGCATGAGGATTGGTCATCCTAACCCTGCTCTCTTCTGAGGTGCCCCCAAGATGCAAAGATGGAAAAACTTACACCAAGATCTGACTCCAAAGATACACAAATGGACTGCACTTGGATGCAGATACAGCACCCTTAACTACTTTAAAGAGAAGAGATATGTTTTGGAAAATTCTTCCCAAAGCATGATGAGAACAAATCACAAACTCAAGCAGTTGCTTTATCCATCTGAAAACACAAGACATCCAATTTTTCTCTGTACAAGTATGCAAAAGAGCAAAGTCCAAATGTGATTATTTTAGCATTGGATCACTCTCTATTGTTTTTTTGGTCCATATCTTTGAAACAACGTGTTACATTCACAAAAAAAAAAAATCTCTGAAAAGATAAATATGACATGATTAAAAATAACAGAATGCTTTGAGAAAGTCCTGTAAACAAACCAATAGCCTCTGTAAATAGAACACTTTCCCTGACAGCTAAGAGGCTGCAAAACCAGGCTGCTGCTGCCAGAACACCTGTGATGCCAGGCTGCCACAGCAGACTCTATTGTCATTGTTATAAGTATGTCTGAGGAACTTGCAACACGAGTTCTTCACGAGGATTTGGAAAAACACTTTTGAAATCAAGGGATGGGAATGAAGAAGACATGAAGGAGAAAATACCAAATAGAAAAAAATCCTATTTTGTCTGCACGATTTACCAGAGAGCACCAGCAGCCACTCTAAGAATAAAGAGTACAGCAGAGCCATTGGGTTTCTTGAGGAAGTCTAGCACTTTGCAGGACTGAATCCTGTGATTATAAACAACAGTTAATTAACTCAAGCTCCTTAGACCCAGAACAGCAATTACAATAATGCCTGTTCACATGTCTCACATGCAAAGAGTAGAGGTAATAACTTGGCTAAAGCAACTCCCTAGGCATCAGAAATACAGTAAGGGAGGGGAAACATAGCATGTTCTGAGGCTCAAACTGTCTTTAATAGCAACATCATCAAAAAACAGCTTAAGCTTCAAGTTTTAAGACCCAGTCCAGCTCACTTGTCCAAGAAATCAAGTATTTACCTCTAAAGTCACAGTAAGACTTTGCCAATTATTTTTTTTTTTACTAAAAAGGAATGGGTTCAATAAAATACACCCAAACCAGAAGCACTCCTCAGTGTCTGCAAATACATTGAAGAGAAGTATTTTAAGATACCTTTGTTTTGCCCACCCACCTACTGCTGTTCTGATGTCCCACAGCTAAATGCCAATTAATAAAACTAGTGATGAGGTTTAAAGCTATTTAAAACTGCAACACAAAAAGGCCTGGTAGTCCTAAGAAACTAAAAATAGCATGCCCTTCTCCACAAAGAGTGACAGCAATGTGTAAACCGATCACGAGGAGAACCTCACACAGAGAAAATCAAGATGTGGTGCATCAAAACTGCACCATGTCAAGTAATTTGCAAACACTAATGGAAAAGATTATAGCAAATTATTAACTGTTTCTGCAAGATTTGTGAATAAAGAGTGAACAGTTTATGGCAAAGGAAATTCAAGTCATCTCTATCCAATAGACTAAAGGAACATTATCCTGTCCTGCTATAAAAATATGCTTCTCACTGAAGGTCTGTAATTATTTATACCCCTGTTCATAATTTTTTTTTTTGGAGGAATTCTGCCATTTTACAGGACTGAGGCGTGTGGCTGTAAATAACAGTAAATTAAGCCAGCCTCCAACAACAAAACCATACTATTAACAAACTTCTTAAAACCCCTTACATGAAAAAAAAAATGGACTGGTGACTGGACAGAACACCTCATGCAGTACCAGAGATTTAAGCAGAAAACTGTATTTCATATACACAATGTCCCACAGTGCATGTCTGCATACACCTTTCCCTTTCTGCTATGCACTTTCAAATTTTTCATCTGAAAGCCCTTTCATGAATAATTTGAATGAATTGTTTGAAGCTTGTAACCCAAAGTAGATTCATTCTAACAATAAGAAGGTTTTCAGCCCACACAGAGGAAAATTCCAGAGACTGCGTATCAATGAGTCAAGCTACTTCTCCTGGCTGCTTTTGTTAAGACTCATTTCACCCTGAATTCTGCAAGGTAACTTACTTCACATTCAAGAGTCTCTTTGCTGGAAAGTCTTCCATTTTTGAGTGCCCTACAGCAAAGTCAAGCACAAGTCCCACCAGCAGAGACATCGTGTTGTCTCCCGTGAATCAACACCAGCTTGGAGGCATTGAAAAGGAAATGTGCATCATTTGGGGACTATCCAAACCCTTCCTGAAAGAAAACAATACACACGTGTCTCCACCTGCCCCCCCCCAAAACTTATCAACTTTACCCGTGCAAGCAATAAAGAGATTTTAGTAATTCTACTTCAATTCTTATTTGTTTGAATGGACACAATAAGCAACTATCCTTATTTATTTTGTGTAACTGTCAGCCAGCAGTATCTACTGCTAGTGTAACACTGGAATTACTCCACAGGCTGAAAGCCAAGGGGGTCACCTGCAAAAGGCAGCTTTGGCATTTAACACATTTTCTAGATTTTATAGTTTCTACTGTACCCTTCTTAAAGAATCGACCTGATCTCCCATTTCTCTCAAAACTATCAAGTAGTAATCCTGTAGTATCAACAGACCTGTGGAGAACAGATGCTTACAATATCTTCAGCAAATATATAGAAGGAACCTGGGAAACTACCAAGAAGTATCTAAAGAGCAAGCAGAATTACACACAAGGTAGAACCTGGTCTCTGTTCTACTTCCAAAGTTTCCAGCTGTGAACTCCAGTATTCCCCACTGAGGGAACAGAGCTGGTTTCTGGTAAGCTAAGCTATAAGCAGAAACAGGCAAAGATTTCTAAAACTTTCATGACAGTTTAATATAGACATATTTCAAAATGTGACACATTTTTTCAGGAGAAGGCAATGTGGCACCACAACACTGGAAAGTGCTCCTTGTGGTTACCTAGGGATTGGGGTTTCTTGATTTGGTCGGATTATTTTGAGGTTTCGTTTTTTAAAGATTGCTCAGTTCAGGAAATTTTAAAGATAACTTTCCAAGTATTAAAGAAATTAAAGTAGTGTTGCAAATTCCCTGCAGAAGAAAGGTTACATTAATGCAATCAGTGACACCGAGTCTGACAAGTGAAGGGACTGCATGGACCGGGGCTTCACTTCCTCTCCTCAGAGCTGTCCGTAACTGCTGGGCCAAAGGAAAGGTATTAATTAACAAAAGCACATCACAGATTCAGCATTACCTTCATTACAGCTCCCTCTGACACCTCCCCCCCTAAGGCACAGCAGGACTGGATGCTGAATGGGTCTTCTCCAGCACAGATAGGACAGACCCGCTCCTGAAACGCCTCCCAAGCACAGCCTCTGCAATTCAGAGTCACTCCTGCCCTCAAAGCCTTGAGTTATAAAACTTGTGGTTTGAATAAGTACGGAATAAATCTCACACTGATGCGAGAAAGGTGAAGGGATGACCCAGTGACCAAGCGCATCACTGGAGGGAGGCAGCGCTCCCACCGCAGGTGAAAATGCTACAGCTGGGGAGGGCTGGTTTCAAACGGGGAGAGGAGGCAGGACCCGCTGCGAGCGGCCCGGGGACAGGGGAGCCGCGCTCGCCGGGCTCTGTGTGCACCCAACACGGCACCCACGGCACCGCGCCCGGCTCTGTGTGCACCCAGCACGGCACCCACAGCACCGCGCCC
>VYXF01009492.1:1719256-1734472 GCA_013397295.1 Polioptila caerulea
AAAAAAAAAAAAAAAAAAAAAAAAAAAAAAAAAAAAAAAAAAAAAAAAAAAAAAAAAAAAAAAAAATAAAAAAAAAAAAAAAAAAAAAAAAAAAAAAGCCTGCTGATTTAATAGCCAGAAGGTCAGATCCTCCCCATTTACATTACAAACAAATCAGCCAGTTTGAGGAACTCAAAATAGTGATTCTGGCCACTTATTGCAGTACCAAATAACTCCCAGAGAAACTTATTGTATGCATATACATGTTATGTGTGTGTACGTGTGTATGTATATATATACATCAATATCAACTTTTGTCATCACTTTGGAATAAATCTTACCTGAGGTCTGAAAAAGAAGAAACATAGTGAGCCCTTAAAGGCTGCCTCATAATTTTGCTTTCTGTAAAACTCCCTGGAAAAAAGTAAAATAAAACATTGTTGTAGTATATCCAAGGGAGCCCTACACAGGGGTTCACTGCTGAACACGGGTGGAGATGACAACTCAGTCTCTGCAGCACACTCCCAGGGTGTTAAAGAACCAGACTCTTCTTTCCCACAGCTCCAACTTCTCTTGCAAGATCTTCCAGCTATCAGAATATAAACTGTTCAGCCCCACTCCTGTGCATCTCCTATGACAGCTGGCTCACTGAGCTGCAAAGAGGACGACATTCAATGGGCCAGTGAGAAGCTAAGCATCAATCTGACTCCTTTACTATGAGCACCTCCAGAAGGCAGGAATCTGGTTCCCACTCAGTGACTGCTTGTATTTTTCCATTTAAGAGTCCACCTATCATGACCCACCTTCCTAGAGCTCAGTATTCTTGATCTGCAAGGGACAGAGACACCCCCCAGGCAGTCCCAAGTCAGGCATCAGGTCTCAGACACATCTTCATCTCATCATCTATCCCAGGAGCTTCTTCCTCAGCCCACAAGCTTCATCATCCCATAGATGATTACATTACAAACATTACAAACAAAAGGAGAGTTATTGCCTCCAGCACACTGACATGGCCTCTGAGCTATCTGTCTTCACTTGGAATCACTGCCTGATGGCCAGGAATTAGTTTTGAAGCATTATTTCACTTTAACCTAATGCCTGAAGCTACTGGGTATATGAAGTCTTCAGTTGTGTTTTCAAAAGCACTTGTGCAACCCCAGATCCCCAGGGTCACTTTCAGACTGACTCATTGAAAACACTCTCTACAGCCTCCAGTTATCTCCAGAGGACAAGAGGTGAGTAAGACTGAAAAACAAAGGAGGTAAGAAGATATATGTAAATATATCTGTGTACACAATGATAACATTTAAAATCACAAGAAAAATTCATAGAAAGATATTTTACAAATTACATAAACCATGAAGTTTTGGAGCACAGATGAAAAACTCCTTGATATAAACCAAGGATATATTTCCCTTTCAGCAGAGGATTCTCTCATGGTCCAGTGGTTTCTCTTATCAGTGCTTTGAACTAAATTCAGAGGTAATTCCTCTGTTTGGAGATAGTGAGGTTCAAATAATGAAGAGCTTCACTAGTTAAAAACTTTTATTTTAAACTGAACTATATGTCAAAGTAGAATATAGACTGTCACTTGGCAGTTTCTTCCAAATTCCCCTTTGATGCCCAGTTTGGCACCCAGCACTTGTCAGCAGGTTATTTCCTCCCCATCCTCATCAAGCAAACTGCCACAGGGCTGTCTTGTCTCCTTGCAGGTGGCAGGAAGAAGCCATCACAAAAAGGAAATCCTATCATAGCCTGATGAGCATTATTTTGAGTGGCTTTGTCTGCTAAAGGAGTCCCTGCTCCTACATTGTTCCTCCTTGTACCTCCTAGGTTGCTGCAAATAAATTAGAGCAGGGAGCTCAGCTAGATAACCCCCTACCTCTTCTTTTTCAGCCAGAGTTTTTTTAAGTCAGATTAGCTCTCCCTTTGCACTTCACCACATGCCCAAATGCTTGTGCCAGAGTAGCAGAAGGAGGAGTAAGAGAGTGGGAAGAAGTGGCTGGAAGTAGGAGGAGGTGAGGGAGCAGAAGGGACTTCTTCAGCTCTAGAGGCCTGCAGCCTAAAAAATAACTCCCTCACTGGGATCAAGTACTCCTGGGGTGCCTTTGTGAGAATGGATGTGCTCATTCCCTGAAATGCTTCCCTTGATGAATCTTCATGTACTGGCAAATACCTAATTTGCTGTAACGGGAGATCTGCCACTGAATGCGTCATTTTCCAGTGGGGACACTACCTGTAACAGACAGAGGGTTTCAGGCAACCACTGCCAACATCTCCCTCAGTGTGTTGGCCTTTAGGCTCCTGTATGTCTCCAGCCTTGTCTCAGGGCACTAAACAGATTCTCACCTACAGCAACACTGTAAGCAGGCGTTCTGTTGCCTCGGATTTCACACAGCCCACAGCGCAATCACAGAACCTGCAAGCGGCTCGGTTATATTTAGAATCCCACATTGTCATTTCTTTCATCCTTCAAAACGGAGGTGGGGGGGAAACAAAGAACAGAGGCAGATGAGGAATGCACAGCTGGAGAACATCAGCAGGCATCGAAGCACTGGCTGGGCCTGGTTCACCTCCTGTTTAACTGAAAGGGAGTGGGAGAACCTGAGAAAAAGAAAATGGGCATTTATTTCACCTGTAGTCAACACCTGGCTGCCCCTGCAAAGAAAGTGCCCTGGTAATCCTCCAAGCATCATTTTCTGTGTCAAGTCACTGCTGCCACTGAGGAACGAGTGGGCGGTGGGAAAGGACACAAGTCAAAGAGCTGCCAGTGAGGAGGGGAGCACATGGCTGCTACCTGGACTGAAATATCCCACAGGAAAGCACAGCGAGACAACACGCCATAAGGACTGAGAATAAAAGGTGAGAAAATGAAAAAAGAAAGCGGTGGCACAGTTCATTTAGCCATATAGAGGTCAATGCATGGTCATATGTAAGCAGAGATGCTTGTAATTAATGATTTAAATAATTATTTTTTTTTAATAATTCCCTTGGATGTGAAATGGGATTGTTTTCCAAAACAGGATCCCTAGAGAAATAGGGCAATATTGAAGATATAGACAATGTTTGAATTCTGCCTCCAAAAGATACTTCCACAATCACTCAAACTTATCAGCACTGTTTTCCTGTTCATTCTCCAGACCCCTCATTTATGTCTGTGTTAAAATATGAGCAGAGTTACTTCCAAGGGAAGCAAACTGACCTATCTGTGTTCCCTTTCACTGCTCCTAAGGCAGTTTTATTTAACTTCTCAGAGGCACCTCCTCTCTTGATAGCATGGAGAACACTTGCTCCTGCAACCGTAATAATGGGTAAAATCAACCAAATTATGCCTTTATTTTTTTTATCTCCATGATACTCTTTACATTAATTTGTGGAGCTGGGGATTACTTTAGTGAAGGCTTTGGCCTGTTGGGGCTTTCCCAATGGCAAGAGGGAAAAGAGAATGGAGAGAAAGTTTCTGACTATTTTATTTTTGAAGAAATTATTAGGTTCACTTTAGAAGAGCAGGCAAACACGATAGTCTGCTGAAGCCTCCAGATTATGGAGTAAGAAGAGCTTTTCTGTGCTCCTATGACTCTGTTACTCTCTAAATAATCCTTGTTATCCTTAATTTTAGAAAAAAACCCAGCAATATTAAGGGCTGTCATGTTCAATTAGAAGCTATGGTGTTAATCTCAGACTCCTAACCACATCAGCCCCCTGGATTGCAAACCAGCCCCATTCTTTCCTAGTCCTTTGCTCTCAGCATCCTCAGTACCAGTCGGACCAGTGATTCCATTTAAGTGATGCTCTTATTTTGCAGATGTTTCCATGTCCCATTCTCCTTCTACAATTGCATCCTGAGAAGCAGATTTTCCAGTTAACATCGACACAGATAAGTCTCTCAGAAAGCCAAGACCTTTGCTGATGGCTCTGAGGTATCAGAAAGCCTGCTCTTATTGCATAGGATCCTTGTAGTAATTTTTAATATTTCTTTTAACTTCTGAAATACCTGTTGGACATGGAGAGGTTCTCAGAAATCCATGGTCACGGGCTGTGCAGCTCCCACAAGTCTGCTACTGCTTCCCAACTTTCCAGGTTGTCCTAGATCATCTCCATTGTTATTGACCATCTGTTTAATCAATCCAAGCAAGTGCTTGCATGCAGCTCTTTGGGGGAAGCACTGTAAGACACTTATTGCTGGTGTTGCTATGTGTGAAATCACTCTTGTTGAAATTCTGCTGCCGTCAGAGGATTTTTCCAGAAATTGTTTTAGCCTATGGGTCTATCACGATTCCCTCACAAATGAAAGGATAGAAACTGCCCTGTATTGGGTCAGGCACAAAAACCATTTTGGATCACCTCCAGGCAACAGGGTGTTTTGTTCTGGACACTTCATTGCATGCTTCAGAATTTCAGGCTTTGTTTTTGAGACTAAATCTCACAAAGGATAAATTAATTTTTGAGATTTAACAGTGCTTTGAGGTCTCCCTGCAACTGTAGTCACTTTTTGCCAACCTAAATACAAAGGCATGGCCTGGCCTCTCTCCCTTCTGGTTTCATGGTGCCATCTCTGCACCAGGGAATTGAGCACCAAAACTGGGGTACCATCCTTCCTCTCACCTCCATCAGGTGGTGCCAAGGCTGGCCTGGTTCAGTGCATGACCACCAGCACAGCCCAAAGGAGACAGCAAGAATGTGCAGCCCAGAGAGAGTTCACATCTTCCAGGAGCAGCTTGAGGAGTTTATGTTTTAAAGCAGTCAGGCAATTGCCACATTAGCCTGCACATTGAAAATTTTAAAATACTCAGGTGTGGTTTAGTAAGTGTTTAATGTTTCAACAGAACACTGTTCATGGCTGCCCTGATTATCACAGGTTATGGCAGTGAAAGAGGTGAACATGTTTTCATGAGCTACAGAAGCTGAGAAAGTATGTCAGAAATCCCCATTTGCAGAGAAAGGAAGGATGTTATCAGATACTTTTATCCCCAGAGACTACCATTACCAAATTGCAGTTCTAACTTTTTTCCCAAATATTTCTGTAAGAGGAACTCTTTTTGTAACCTATCCCTCAGCAATATTGTTATGAACATGCATCATTAGAAGATTCAGGCCATCACTACTTATGTGAGTACACAGAACATTTAGTTGATGGAAATAAATGGTTTATATATTTTTATATATATTTATTTAGAATTATTTATTGAGAATAATTTTCTGCAGACATACTTGAATGTTGCCTTACAAATTTGCTACTTCAGTGAACATTCCTATCAGCAGTTTATTGTGAGGGCATGTGCAGAAAATTGAGCATTGAAATAGGTATGAACACAAGCAAAGTGAATATATTTAAAAATTAGAGAAATGCTATTTATCCCAAAATGAATTTTTGCAGTAGTGTCAGGACACAATGAATATAGGAAATCAAAACACAGGATAATGTTCCCAGGCCCATCTAAGCTAACAGAATATTCAATGGCTATTTTCTTCAACAACCAGTAGGAAGAGGTTTCCCATCCTAGGGGAGTTTCAGTATTTCAAAACCCAAAGAGCAAAGTCTTGTACTCTAATTCACCAGTGAGCTGAGCTAACAAGAACATTTTTTAAATCCTTAACTGTGGCCTCCTTTCATTCAAATATCTTAGAGTATTTAACATTAAGATCAGAAAAAATGTTTCATGGGGCAGTTTTCACACTCGAATTGTTAACCTATGATGTCTCAGCAACTTCCAAAACACTTCTACCTGGAGATTTTGAAGATGAGATATCCATTCAACTCATTTTTATTCAGTCAAGAGAGTTCACAAGAAAACTGTTGTTTTCTGCCAGACTTTATTCTCTGATAGGAGAAGTACAGATTGTTAAACCATTGACAATTCTATGTTGCTCCCATAACTATCTTCCATCCTCATGACAGAAGAACTACAAGCATGCCAGGGTGCAGGATGTTCTCTGCAACTCTCCACATGTGCAACTTCACAGCAGGTACTGCCAGTTGCCTTACATAAGAGACTCTCTGAGGCTGATGTAACATCCATCATGGATAATGCAGCTTTCCACAGCACCAGGAGACTGAACAGGCTCTGAAAAAGCCATTGTAAAGCCATCTTTGATCCATAGCCGTGGTTGCAGATGTCATTTGCACAGATTGGAACTTTGGAGAAACTCCTAAGCAAGGAAAACCCTACAGACCCAGGCAGGTCACAGACACACTCATCTGAGACTCCTCTAGCTGCTGTGTGGAAACAAGGATTGCAGAATGGGAGAAACAGGAATAAGCTGCTGAAGGCCATTTGAACCAACCTCCCACTCAAAGCCAGACTGTAACCAACTATAAATTGAACCAGCCATGGATATATTTGGCTGAATCTTGAAGACCTTCAAGAACCAAGATTTCACAACTCTTCCAAAAAATGTATTCCAGTGCTGTACTGTCCTCCTACAGAAGAAATTCTGCCGCTGTCCAGTTTCAATCTCCCAAGATGAAAATTGTGGCCTTTGACCTCAAATTTGCTGCAAGTTTCCACATTTCACAATAAGTTTCCAGTTTTTGTTGCTGCGTGAGGTTATTCTGCTCCAGGTACCAGGCTTCACACACATTACTGAATGTCCTAAGGTCCAACCCACAGGTGTTTTCAGTCCCTCTGGACTGCATCTCTATTGTTCAGGGTGCTAATCATTTCCCTTAGTTCAGCATCACACACAGGTTTTTAGAATTTGCATTTTCACTGATCGCAATGAAAATATTTAACCAATCTTGAGGTACACAACTACTGAGTTTTGGGTTATATATATTTTATATTATATAATATATTTTATATAATATATATATTATATATATATATATTTGGTATACTGTTGATAACTGTTCTTCAAACCTCATGGTCCAGTCAGTTTTCAGCTGATCTAACAGTCTGTTCATCCGAGCTATACTTCCTCATCTTCCAGATAAGGATGCTACAGAAGCCTTACTGAAGAGATAATGTGTTACATCCATTCTCTCATCTTTTTAGCCAGTCATTTCACCATTAAAAGCAACCAGACTGATCAAGAACAATATACCTTTGGTAAATAAATCCATCCTCACTCTTCCTTGAAATCCACCCTCATTCTTCCTCGTTGTTACCACATTTTTGTTACCTCATTTGTGTGTTTGTAAGCGGATTCCTAAAGGATGTGCTCCATGAAGAGCAGACTTGACCTTCAGGAGTAGAGGCAAGGCCAGCATCACACAACACCTAAATTTATTCACAGACATCGAGATATTGGGATATGACTCTGCTGGAGGCACAGCAGTGCAGGTGTAGTGAGCTCAGCTCAGACCCTACAGTTTACCCACAGTAGGACAGACTTGGTCACTTTACTGAGCAAGCTTGTGTGGGGGCTTGGAGCCATGGTGAAATCAGACTGCCACAGAAAACCTGTCAGCAGTGCCAAAGATGGGCAGTCCCTGCAGGAAATGTACCCCAGGTCTTTCTGACAGATGGAGCTCACAGGCTGTTCAGGCTCAGCTTTAGGTATCTCTGGGATGAGAGCACTGTCAAGTCCCAGTTTTGAGACAACAGTCAAAAACAAGGCATTCCCTGAATAGGGTCTGGAGTGAGGCAAAAGGCTGGTGTAGCTTGAACAACAGCTTATAGCCTTCTATAAAAACATACCTTTTTCTATTACTACTGCCAGCAGATCTGACAGTGTTATCTCTCTACTTATATTTTATGCTTCCTAATTCCAACATATGATGGCACTTCTCTTCCCAATATCCATTGACATTCTTTTGATGTATCTTTTGGGCTAGTGCCTAAGCACATTTGCAAATAGTTTAGTGCTCAATTTAAGGCTGAATATATTCCCAGAATTCCTTGGGCAATCAATTATTTATTACTTACAAGTGTTAAGATCAAAAAGAAAAGAAATAGATGTATATTCCACGCTGACAGGAGGTCCGTGGGGATTACAGAAAACAGAAACTTTAATGCTAAATTTGTGTAAAAAGGATAAAATGAGGATTCCCTAGTCAGTTAAAAAAAAAGAAAAAAAANGTCATTTGCACAGATTGGAACTTTGGAGAAACTCCTAAGCAAGGAAAACCCTACAGACCCAGGCAGGTCACAGACACACTCATCTGAGACTCCTCTAGCTGCTGTGTGGAAACAAGGATTGCAGAATGGGAGAAACAGGAATAAGCTGCTGAAGGCCATTTGAACCAACCTCCCACTCAAAGCCAGACTGTAACCAACTATAAATTGAACCAGCCATGGATATATTTGGCTGAATCTTGAAGACCTTCAAGAACCAAGATTTCACAACTCTTCCAAAAAATGTATTCCAGTGCTGTACTGTCCTCCTACAGAAGAAATTCTGCCGCTGTCCAGTTTCAATCTCCCAAGATGAAAACTGTGGCCTTTGCCCTCAAATTTGCTCCAAGTTTCCACATTTCACAATAAGTTTCCAGTTTTTGTTGCTGCGTGAGGTTATTCTGCTCCAGGTACCAGGCTTCACACACATTACTGAATGTCCTAAGGTCCAACCCACAGGTGTTTTCAGTCCCTCTGGACTGCATCTCTATTGTTCAGGGTGCTAATCATTTCCCTTAGTTCAGCATCACACACAGGTTTTTAGAATTTGCATTCTCACTGATCGCAATGAAAATATTTAACCAATCTTGAGGTACACAACTACTGAGTTTTGGGTTATATATATTTTATATTATATAATATATTTTATATAATATATATATTATATATATATATATTTGGTATACTGTTGATAACTGTTCTTCAAACCTCATGGTCCAGTCAGTTTTCAGCTGATCTAACAGTCTGTTCATCCGAGCTATACTTCCTCATCTTCCAGATAAGGATGCTACAGAAGCCTTACTGAAGAGATAATGTGTTACATCCATTCTCTCATCTTTTTAGCCAGTCATTTCACCATTAAAAGCAACCAGACTGATCAAGAACAATATACCTTTGGTAAATAAATCCATCCTCACTCTTCCTTGAAATCCACCCTCATTCTTCCTCGTTGTTACCACGTTGTCATTTGTGTGTTTGTAAACGGATTCCTAAAGGATGTGCTCCATGAAGAGCAGACTTGACCTTCAGGAGTAGAGGCAAGGCCAGCATCACACAACACCTAAATTTATTCACAGACATCAAGATATTGGGATATGACTCTGCTGGAGGCACAGCAGTGCAGGTGTAGTGAGCTCAGCTCAGACCCTACAGTTTACCCACAGTAGGACAGACTTGGTCACTTTACTGAGCAAGCTTGTGTGGGGGCTTGGAGCCATGGTGAAATCAGACTGCCACAGAAAACCTGTCAGCAGTGCCAAAGATGGGCAGTCCCTGCAGGAAATGTACCCCAGGTCTTTCTGACAGATGGAGCTCACAGGCTGTTCAGGCTCAGCTTTAGGTATCTCTGGGATGAGAGCACTGTCAAGTCCCAGTTTTGAGACAACAGTCAAAAACAAGGCATTCCCTGAATAGGGTCTGGAGTGAGGCAAAAGGCTGGTGTAGCTTGAACAACAGCTTATAGCCTTCTATAAAAACATACCTTTTTCTATTACTACTGCCAGCAGATCTGACAGTGTTATCTCTCTACTTATATTTTATGCTTCCTAATTCCAACATATGATGGCACTTCTCTTCCCAATATCCATTGACATTCTTTTGATGTATCTTTTGGGCTAGTGCCTAAGCACATTTGCAAATAGTTTAGTGCTCAATTTAAGGCTGAATATATTCCCAGAATTCCTTGGGCAATCAATTATTTATTACTTACAAGTGTTAAGATCAAAAAGAAAAGAAATAGATGTATATTCCACGCTGACAGGAGGTCCGTGGGGATTACAGAAAACAGAAACTTTAATGCTAAATTTGTGTAAAAAGGATAAAATGAGGATTCCCTAGTCAGTTAAAAAAAAAGAAAAAAAAAGAAAAAAGAAAAAAAGAAAAGAAATTGCCTGGCTTATACAGTTATTTTTCTTGCACACTTGAAATGTACCATTAGTTCTCTGTATCACACGGGCAAATTGTGGTTTGTTTTCACCAAGAAATACCAGTCAGCTTGAACTCAGTGCTAACTACCCTACTAGAGGATGTCCTTTTAGCAGTGTGCCTAGGAGAGCATAAATAGCTAATTAATTAAGATACTGATTCACTCCTATTGACAGGCTTAGGATTTGTGGGAATTCTTCAGCAGGGTCATAGTGCCTGCATGGATTCTGTGTAAAACCTGGGGCTTGTAAGGGCATCAACACTCAAGCAAAGGGTAGCCCACAGGAGCAGGATTCAGAAAGATCATTCATATATCATTGAAGGCATTTTCAAAACACGTTTGACTGAGACAAAATTTGCTTTATTCCCTTCAGTGGGGTACCAGCAGTGAGGGAGGTTCACAAGGTCAAACACAAGACCTCTCCCTCCATGGGCTGCAGGTCAGAGCTCAAGTACTCAATGAGAAACTTCATCTGTAGTCACTGCTGGCTGTGAAGGTGGCTTTACAAATCACATGTTCTTCTCTTTAAGCCTTACTTACTTATTGCTAAGCTGAAACTGTGCCCATAGACAAGCAAGAAAATACCCCTGGCTGGGTCACCAGTACAAACCCAGTCCAAGCAAGGGGTATCTGGGAACTTTGCAGTGAGCCAGTGCAGAATCCTTCAGGCAGGACAGAAGTAGCTGCAGGAAAAGGACAATGTGGTACAAACAAACATGAAGTAATTCCAGCTCAGGAACACAAGCTGATGAAAGGCAAATAAGAAACTTAAATAAGGATGAATGGCTGCACACAGCAAGTTTATTTCTGATGTATGTTTGCAAGCTGAAAGGTAAAGCAGAACATCCAGCAACTGACCATGAAACTATTCCAGGCCAGGTTAGACTGTGCTCTGAGGAACCTGGTCTAGTGGAAGATTCCCTGCCCGTGGCAAGGGAATGGGAACTAGATGAGATTTAAGGTCCCTTCCAATCCAAACCATGTTATGATTCTATGATCACAGATGCCAGAACTAATAAAGACCTGGACTTGCTTTTTCATGACTAGCAGTCCAGTTACCAGTTGATTAAATTATTTCCTCTTTGTGGGGCTGTCCTTATTTTTTCAACAAAATTCAGGAAATCTATGCAGCAAAACTATCAGCTTTTCTGAGGTCAGTGAAATTGTAACACATTTGCAATTTAGGTTACTTATTTCTCAAATAAACAGATAAATTAGACTACCATAAAGCCCAAAAGAAAGTGGCAGCTCTCCAGGTAAAAAGAATCAGCCATCTGCTCTAAAAAATAAAAGCAAAAATCTAATAAAACCCAGTGACAGATCACTTCACTCATTGAGAGAAACTTGGAACAGTGAGGCTGAAATCAGCTCTGTGAAACTGGAGGAGTCACACAACAGAGAGGTTGCAACTAATCTGATGGTGTTCACTACATGGAGACTCAACATATACTTTAAGTCTTAATTCTTACTACCACTACTACTTCTGTTATTATTATTAATCCTTTTTAGGTCTGCTTACAAATTTGAGAAGGTCTTTAGTTGATAAACCTTTGGGGGTCTGAGCATTACTACACAAAGGAGGAGATAAGACTCAACTCGAAACCATTCTGTTCTATTTCTGGGAGTGATTCTTTTGTGTAAAGACTTTTGGAAGAGTCACTTTAGCACCTTTGGAATAAAGGTATTTCAGAGTCTGGACATTATTTAGGAAAACAATTATTGACTTTACTGAAAGAGTTTAGGTCAACTATACGAACAAACTGTTTTCAAGCTAGAAGATCTGTTTGGAGCTGGTTTGTGCTGGAATGTCACCCACACAAATCTTGTGAGGGAACATTAAGTGACAATACACTGAAAATGATGAAGCTTATGTTGGCGCAAAATCTCTGTGGCTGGGAAAAAAAAAAATCTTCCTCAAAGGAGGAAACATTTACATTCCAGTTTCTAAATTAGCTGTATCTAAATTAAATAGAAATGTTTGATTTTTTTTTTTTGCAAACATCCTCACACAATCTAACTTGTCAATTTAATGGTTTTCTTCCTGCTTTTCCCCTTTTGTTTAAGCTCTTACCTCAGGCCTTGTTCCAGGACAGAGTGTTAATTCTTTAGACTGCCATCTAAAGTCTAATAATCTAATTCTTGAGACTATTGTAGACCAACTGGCAATTTAAATTTAGGAACTTTGCATCTTTAAAAAAAATTAAATGTTTATATATACAGTAGACTCTCAACAGCCCTGGAGCACCTGAGCTAGTCCTTCGTTCTGCAGAACTCATCCAGTTTCGTTCTGCTGGCTGAAATTAACAATAGTGAATGCATGAATAAGCAAAGAATTTTTTAAAAAATACAATAAAAAATAATTTTGCACAGGGCTGCAAATCCACTTTAAATACCTTCCTCTCTTGCTCTGTCATTTTTCCTCACAACAATGCGGGTCTTAAACACATGCAGTGGAAAACAGAGGATCCCAGTGTGGGAGGTGTTCAAAATCAAGATTAGGAAAGAGGAATTTTCTCCAGAATGCACATTTCATAAAGACAGAGATGCTCACCCCTAGAGTCTGATCTTTCTGCTATGAGGAGACTCCTTGTTCCTGCTGCTGAATTGCCACACGAGCAGCGCTGTGGCTCCAGGGGCCCCTCAGGCTCCCCTCATGCCAAACAAAGGAACACCAATTTTCTGCTGGCAGAAACAGGAGTGCTGGGGCATGGAGACCCTGGATACTATGAGCTACCATGAGCTGAAATCTGCTTTAAGGAAGATTCTGCTGTCTAAGGAGGAAGAGTAAGGGGTGGGTGGGGTCCTGTACTCCTGGATCGCCCACTATCACTCAGAAACGCTACAGAAAAATATGAAAAAATGAAAAATACATAAATAAAAAAAAATAAGCCCACCAGAAGCCCTAAAAATAGAGGGTGCAATTAAAATCCTTGCTCTACTGAAACCAATGGTAAAGAACTTCTCTCCTTACCCATGTTAGCAGTTTTCTTCTAAGAGGAAAGGTCAATGAAGAGATTTACCATGCAGGGAGAAAAATAAACAAACAAAAAAAATAAAGATGAATTATTAGAACTGCATGGACAGCTCTGATAAAATATTACAAAATGTGGTAAGATGCCAGCAGTGCTGACTGCTGATGTGCAATCTGCCTATGAAGGTGACCAGTATATTTGATTTACACATTTCTAATTATTATGTACTAACTATTTCAAGCTGTTAATATTTTTTTTTTTCCTGCTCAGATGACTTCTATGTTTTCACCCTCTCTCTCACATATTTGTGGCTTGATCTCCATTTAACTGTGATACTTCATTTTGCATTAGATTGTAATGCCAAAGCTGTGTTCAGCCGTGCAGTAGAAGAGCTCCCACAGACCCCTACTGGGACACTCACAGTGGTAGGTGATGTGGTAGGAGTGGGCTTCAGTCGACTGGCATTTATCTGTGCTGTATATTTTATGGCTCTAAATTCAAGTAGCAATCGCTTTTTTAAGTGATTAGCGCAACATCTTTAATTAGAGGACAAGAGCAACAAAGAACCTATAATTATATAAAAACATCATGTGGCTGATGTAGTGAGTAATGTCTGTCATCACGAGTCCACTCTGCTCTTGGGTTAGGTCACTCCTCATTCAGGTTCAAGGGCAATCACTACTCATTAACAAAGCTTTTAAACTCTTACAGAGAACATGGCCCAGACCACTGAAGTACTGTAAGAATACTCAGACACACAGCTCCTAAAGTTGTCTGTCCCTTATGTTGACTTCTTCCAAAATGCAAAGCAGAAACATCCTTCAATACAATGAAACCGTAAGTATTGTAGTTGCATTTTTGTGCCCCACCCATGGCCATCCAAGTCTTTCTCACCAGAGAACCACCTTCCCTGCTCCTGATAATGTGGCATGTGTATCCATACACAGAAAAAGATAAGGACTACTCAGGCTGTGCAGAGCAACCATCTCCAATCTGCACTAATGAGCAGAATTAGGACTGCACACCACAAGTAGAGGTTTGAGCTGGGTTAACTCGATCTGATGGCATCCATCTAGAGTTCGTCAAGTGGCAGCAACAGTGTGTTTTGTATTGGAGCTGCATAATTTGGGCTGAAAGAGGGTTGAAAGAGTAAACAAAGCTAATGCTTTGCATCTGAGGTTAGATTTTCTATTGTGGTGCATGCTAGTAGAAACTCTTTTTTACAGACAAACATGATTTCAAACATGAAGAAACACAGAACGCCACCACCAGTTTCTCCTCCTAGCTGTAAGGACGTGCAGTATCACCGATAACCTCGCTAGACCCGAAGGGATGATATCATTACTGCCCTTTGATATGCAGATACTGGGAGCTGCTATTCTTATCCTGCTGGTTTTGCATTTAGCCTATGGAACAAACAAACAGGTTCTTCCATGTTCTCCCTGTGCCCATCCCTCTTGCCTGCCCAGGTTGCACAACCGGGCCGTGGTCTGGGAGGAGCCGGTCCTGCTGCTGACCACAGGCACACGGCTGCTGACCATCAGCTCCTGCCTCAGAGCACCACACACCACGCAAGCCCAGTTCATTCCAAAGACTTATTAAAAATACTCTAGGCCTCTTTTAATTTAGGCCATAATTGATAGCTGGCTTTGGCAAAGAGCAATTTCACAAGCGTCGAGAGTTTAATCGCAGCCACGTGAACGGGCTTGCATTGAGTCAGAGCTACCCAGGGTCACCAAGGAGCATCCCCTGAGTCACAGCAGCCCAGCCACCTGCCCATGTCCAGCGGCAGCAGAAAAACCACACACACACCTATAGAAAGACAAGTCCTTAAGAATAAATAAACAGCTTGTCTCCGGGTGGGGGTCAGGTTCTTCTCTCAGGTAACTCGGGACAGGACGAGAGAACACGGTTGTAATCTGTGCCAGGGGAGATTTAGGCTGGACACCAGGAAGAATTTATTCTCAGAAGGAGTGATCAGACACTGGAACGGGCAGCCCAGGGAGCTGATGGAGTCACCGTCCCTGGAGGTATTTAAGGAAAGACTGGACGTGGCACTCAGTGCCATGGTCTGCTTGACATGGTGCTGTTCGGTCATAAGTTGTACTCCATGACCCCAGAGGACTTTTTCAACCTAACTGACTCTGATTCTCCCGGCCGTGTCCAAGGAATCCCAAGCCGCGTACAGGGGACGGGCGGCTGCGCGGCCGCGAATCGAGCCGGAGGCGGGACTCGAACCGGCGGCTCTGCAGCCCGCAGGCTCCACCCCGCGCTGCCGGGGGCC
>VYXF01009493.1:6991-111096 GCA_013397295.1 Polioptila caerulea
TCCAGTTCCTGCTAAGGACTGAATCTGTAGGGTTGTTTCACTTCCTTCCTTCCTTCCCTCCTGCCCTCTTTCCTTCCTTCCTTCCTTCCTTCCCCTCTCCTCCAGTTTTTTTTTTTTTTTATTCTCTCTTCAGTTTTTCCTTCCTTGCTGAGAATGACTAAGAAAAATGGAAATGTATGGGAGCCTAAATAAATGTCCAAAGCATCACACTGGGCCATTATGTTCCCTCGGTGCTCCATTGTGTTGACATTCAGGCGCATATTGTCGTTTACAATGCCCTGAGGCATTCAGTGGATCATATGATGATCTGAATCTCATGACTTGCAGTCCGTGTGTCAGTTGCTCCAGTCGACGGGGATTTTTTTTTAAAGCAGAATGTCAGCCAGTGAGGGATGTCAAAGTGTTTGGAAGACTATGTCATTGTTCCAGCCACATTAAACAAAAATGTTTTCAGAGTTTCTGTAGCTGCTCTGCTGTCACCAGTCAACATCTGCCTGTCTAGTGGCTTAGAACTTGAGGAAAGGCAAAACAAGAGCACAAAGGAAGGCATTTCTAAAGATTTTGGGACTAACATAATTACTCATGCCTGTTCAAAGGGGACATTTTTCCATTTTCAGGTCATGTTTTACTATTGTATGAGTGTTTTTCCTTTCCTAAAAGATTACAGGGAAATAAAATATGTTCAGAAACATAAATATATGCATTGAGTATTCATATTCAAAACCACCTGGGAAAACAGCTTCAGCAATTTCCCATTAATTCACTTCTAAGTATTGAGAAACTTGTATTTGTGACTTTTCCACCAGAAGTATCATTATTTTACTCAGCATCCCTTCTGCAACTGTAAAATGCCACTCTTGCATCCCCTTTCTTCCAATGATTGTTTCATGCTGTCCAGAAAGTCTTCAAGCTGTTTTAAATTGATTTGCAAATGCAACTGATTGCTCATACTAGCTCTTTATACTGTATGGTATGCTCAAATTCTTGGTTTTGGGTGAAGATGAAGTATACTGTATAAATATATATATCAAATTGAGAATTTATTATAAATATAACTGATATTTTAACACTGCAGTTCAAGAATCATATTTTGTACTAATTTTACAGAAGAAGAAAGAAGAAATGATAATGCAGCTGTAATACTTGTATGGAGACAGGTTTCAACAGTATTAATAGTGCAATTGAAATTGCAACACACACTTTTTAATTTATGTTCCTTTTTTAAGTGTTATTCATTCCCTTCCACTGCTTTTTGGGGTCTTATACTACTGACTACTTAAAATTGCTTCTTAAAATAGCTTTGGACTGATAGACAGGGAAATATCACAGTTGTCAGCTTGTTCTTTTTGGTCTGGCAGGAATATGATGTTAGTGGTTTCACCATTCTAGAATCCACTTGGAATAATTTTTATATGGTTATTAGCATGCTTTAAAACTTTTACTCTGTCTTCATTGATCATCGGCTCTGTGTTATATCCAAATTGACCATATATTGTGGCTTTTATGCTATTTGTGTTCTCTTTATTACCCTTAAACCAGTTTTTCCCAGATCCAGCTCTGCATTGTTGTAATTGACCATGGATGAGTTAACAGTCATAAGAGGTTTTTAGCCGCTGGTTTGTTGGTGCCAGCCTTTTCCCCATGCCTCATCTCATGCCAGTGCACCTCTGAATTGGTCCTTGAAGACCTTTGCTATCATACCAGGACTGCATTTCTCCACTTTGTGGAGAAACTCCAATCTATATGACAAAAGGGAAAGTAAAACAAATTAGCTATAGACATCCAGGCAGTTAGAGAAATTGGAGCCATGATTAACCAGGAGAAACAATGCTCTTGGCATGTCAAGAAAGGCTCAAGAAGAACAGGCTTGGCAAGCCATGCACCTGCATACCAAGTAAACTCAGAGAAAATCTATGGCCTTGTACTAGAAATGTCAATGCCATGTTACAGGGCATAAATATTGCATGTGTCATAAACACCACGAGTAGGGGAGGGTCAGGCCTGGTTTTAGGCAGACAAACTGGACAACGTCAAGCGGGGTTAATTTTTCACCTGTTTCAGCTTCCCCAGTGTGATGTTGCTGAGGAGACGGATGGGGAATTTGCAGCTGATTCCACTTAGTGCAAGGATCAAAATATCAAATGCAAATATTTTATAATTCTACATGTGCTTAAATTCTTACTACAAAACTGTAATGAAATATTTTGTGAGAAAAACCCAGAAGCATTGATGTAAATGGTTCTAAACTATTTTTATTTCTGTTCTGAATGAAAAGCAGGGCTTCAAAGTCTGGTACCTTGTACCATGGCTGTCATCTGATTGAAGAAGCCTCAGTGCTGGTCATTTTATACAGCATAATGATACCATTGTTTCAGAGGAGCAGAAACCATCTGGTGGCATTTAAACTATGGAGGAGTTGTCTTTTTCTAAAATAAAATGGAAAATGACTCCTTTTTTGCATTAATTATGAGGATGGTGTGGGCTCTTTCTGTCATTTCCTTTTTCTTTTCTGAGTTCAGCAACAGATACAAGATACAATAAATAATAAAATAACCTATGGATTGGAAGATGGTCTTGTGCATCCATGGTTTCTGATGAAAAATTTGTGGCATTTTTTATTTCTGCATAACATGAATTCACCCTGATCCCTGATGAGATTCTACATAGCATAAAAACATTCATCTTAAATAAGGTGTTTATTGAAATACCTCATATATCCTATCTAGTTGTTATTAGGCTTTATCAGTTATGAATGAGCTCCTTATGGATGTAAACCTACGACTAATTTGATGCACTAAAAATTAATATTCCTTACTTTAGACCCTTTCAACCTCTGAATAAACATGTTATTGCTGATAGAGATGACATGAACTGAGATTACCTTTTTCTTAACATTAAACAAAACTTATAACATTTAAATACTTTAGTCACAGCTTCATTTTGTGTTTGATTTTCTTTTTTCTTTTAAATTTTATTTTCATGCTAGTTAAAATTGCAAAATAATAGAAGAATGCAAATTGAATATTATTCTTAAGCCTGCCAGAGGTGAATCTGCCGAATCTGAGTCTGCAATGACAAGCACATCAGTCACTGACACAAACCAGCTGCCAGGCCTCTCTATATGCAAGGCATTCAGTGAGATATCAAAACGTGGAAAATATAATACTCCTACCAACATTTCTTGTTGAATTAATGCCCAGGTGAGTTCTTCTGAAATGCTGTAGTTGTATCTTAGAAAAAACAAGGAGCAGTAAAGCATCATACTTATTAGGACCCAATTTGCCACAGCAGCAGTCAAGTGCTTCAGCCTTTCCCAGAGGCAATGGCAAGGGAGGACTGGGGATTGGGAAACTTAGATTAAATTCATAGTGCAGTGCGCATTTAGAATTCAGTATTGACAGCTCTAATTACACACACCTTTCCATCACAAGTTCATCAGCTAAGAGGAAAACACTAGAAACAACAGCATCAACTTCTCATGAAAACAAATATATGAGTGCAGAGCCAAGCACTCCAGAGCTTCTGATCTTTCACCTTTCTTTCTAAGTGTCCACATGTTCTTCCCTGTGGTTTTGTTTTGTTTTGTTTTTTGGGTTTGGTTTTTTTTCAGATAGAAAAAGAAAAAGCTGTCTAGATATTAAGCCTTCATTCAAAATATAACCTTAAAATATTAGTCAGTGTAGGGAGTGATGTATTAGGATATTTGCCTTCCAGCAGCTTTTTAAAATCAAGAAATCTCACCTAATCTTCAAGCTTTTTCCAACACTGATGAAGAGAAATAAGGACCTGGAGAAGGCAAATGTTTTAGAATAGGTTGGACCATTTAACGGAAATAATTATTTTTCTGTCAGCAAAAGAGAGAGCTTGGATATACCACTAACACAAGAAGTCCTGTATGACATTAGGCATACTTATGTCCTTTGTGCAACTGCATGTGTCAGCCATAGTTCAAATGCAGCACTTTACAGCAGTGGAACAGATGTTACAGTCAGTTAATTTTAAATATGATTTCCACTAACACAGTAGCTGATTGAAGTAATTCATCAGCATATCCCAAGTCAAGTAAGTGAGAACTTGCTCAGTCAAGTTACAATTCACAAGTTACACATAATGAGAGATGGGGTTTTATTTTATAGGATATTGTTCTCAATAAGAACAACTTATTCATTGTTCCAACAAACAGCTTTTGTGAGTGATTATATGTAAGTAATTCTAAACCTCACTAGTGTGAAAACAGTTTTCTGTTTTTTAATGTGAGTCTTGTTCTGTATATTTAGTAAAATTTGTCAAATTTTGAGCCCTGACAAAGTATGGCTATACCTTTTTTTTTTAGCACCATCTCTCCAGGGAAATTAAAGTTCCATTTTGAGTTAGGCTATGAATTAAATGCTGTGAAATCTTGGTTTAGATATAGCTTCAATCTGAGGATGTGTAATCCATATGACCTATATGGTCGCAGCCAGTCCTGATGTAGTAAATTCCCTGTGATATGGAAATGTGCCAGAAAGTTTAAGGAAAGGGACACTGGTGCCCAAATAAGATGGAGATATGCCTAGCTCAGGATGAGTTAGGGGAAGGTGAGCACAGTCAGTAAAGAATTCCTTGTCTAATTTTCCATTTTATAACCATTTATTCAAACATTTGTAAAACTGCTATGGATGAACTCACCAGTCGTTTAAATTTCAAATAATTTGGGCGTGTGAGTAATAGTGGAACCTAAACTTCTTGTGTATGTTCATGGAAATCATGATGCATTTTCCTCGTTCATTTTACAATATTACTTCTCTAGTGCATGAGTCAGATTTGTTTAGTAACATAAACGTCTTAAAAAAAAAGAAAATAAGAGTCAATCTTTATTGACATGTAAATCTGTATTTTATCTATGGATATGGCATGAAATGTATTTGACATTTTTGTCTTTATAGAGGCAATAGACTGTAGAAGTTCGCAAGCTAGCAGTAGTTTCTACACTCAAAAATGTCCAAGACTTTGCTACATTTTCAGTAGAAATAATCCTTTTATCAGCATTATGAATATTTTAATATGCATATGATTCAGTTCCTCACAGCTAGTTGCAGGGTTCAGTTGTTGCCATGCAGACTGCCGTAAAGATTACTGTATCTCCTACTAAAAATTTCCTTTTGTTTCATTCCAGATATTATTCATTACAAAGCAAATTTTCTCTATAGGTGTATTAATGTTCTGATACACCAAAGACTCTTCTGTTAAAACATTGATACTTGGACATAACACATTTTTTCTTAAAAAAAGATGAAGCATCACACATCCAGCAGGATTCCATATTTTGTTTATCTGACAATCTTTCTGTTACCTAGAAGGCACAAAGTGCTTGACAAGAAGCATTCAAACAATTTTCACGTTAGGTTGTGTAGAGTTGCATTTGTGCCTTAGGGTTTGTTTTGTTTTTGGTTTTTTTTTTTGTTTTGTTTTTGGTTTGTGTATTTTTATGTTCTTTTTGTTTGGTTGGTTGTTTGGTTTGTTTTTTTGGTTTTTTTTAATAGTGGAATCCCTGAATGCATGTCTGACAGATAAGAACCTCTCTATATGTTCTGACCATTTACAAACTTTGTGGAAATTCTGCACCGTGTCTGGGGACAGGTTTTTAACAGACTTAAGTTCTCAGTTTTCTATGTAGACACATATATGTCGAGTCTACAGTGTTGGTTTTTTTAGTCAGTAAATTTTCTATCACACTGAAGTACCAGTTAGCACTTTTCAGATGAAAGCAATAGGTGTCATTTTCTCCAAATTCAGTGAGTGCAGCAGGTCTAAAAACCCATTAAATTTCTTTAATCCATGTGTAATAATAAAGGTCCTTAAATATTATACAGAAAGCCTAACTGGGTTACTCGTTTCACGTTCATCCAGAGCTATGAAGAATATGAGCATTTCCCAGTCCAGTTCAAGTGAACATGTTGACAGCATTGTAAGGAGCCATTCTCTGGCTGGATGCTTCTGTCCCCAAAGTAAGTGTCATGTTCATAGCTTGGTATTTCTTCTTAGAAGGCATTGCTTGAAAGGTGTGCTTCTGAGTGGATTTGTAAAAAACTTTTCAAAGCATCCATTTATCCATTTACTAAAATAATGCAAAACAGAACTGCAAATTTGTGCAATGCAATCAAACACTTTTTTCTAATATTTACATGGAGGCTTGTTTATGTGTCATTTGAATTTTAAAGAAGTTAGCTTAAGTGTGGGCAAGTCCCTGATTAAAAACTGCAGCAGCTTTGTATTTATCCCCAGGTTAGATTATGTTTGAAATCTTCATATGGTTTGTATGTGCTCTTATAACTACATCAGCAGTGTCTCTAAAAGCCATTTCTCCTTTTAAATATGCAAAATTTATCAGTGATTAGTAAACATCTGTTACCAAGTATGTTGTAGAATATCATCTGTACATCATGATAGGAGGATTGCATTTAATCTGTTCTAACAGCTCAAAAGATTAAAGGTATAAGTACTTTAGGAAGAGTTAGTTTTCTTGTTTACAATTTTTTCATGCAAAAAGGTGGAATATTTTCAAGTATCTACATTGATATATATTATTATGTTGACAAATTCCATCTGATGATTTCTGTAATGTTTCAGTAACAATTGGGGTGATGCTTTTACTCTCTGTACAAGAAATTAGATGTTCTCTCGAACACTCTTGGTCCTGTGTTAGCAATACCTGATGGGAGTGGTTTTCCAGGTCATAGGTTATCCCCACCACCATGACAGCACGGCCAAAATTGTTACATTTTGTTTACATTTTTGTTTATCTGGGGTAAATGCACAGACAGTTCTAAAAACTGTCTTTTTAAAAGCTCTCTGTGAAGTAGAAGACCTCAAGAAGAATGCAAGAGTGGATAAATCTTGTTTTAACCAGTTGTTCTAGTGATAAACACAGTAGTCAGCACTGTTTAAAAAAATGACTGAAAAAGTTGTTTAACTGTGAGCCTGTTCCCCACAATCACAGCCTTTCAAGTTTTGAAGTGAACCATATGTTGATAAATGCTCAAATACTCAGATACTGAAGCAGAACTAACATGCCAGCTGTACCTAGTTTCGTTTTGCTCCAGTGAGGAACTTAGGTGTCCCAAGTCAACTAAGTATTTAATCACAGTCTTATGTCTTTAAGCATTTTGTTGAATTTAATGTACACTCCCCTGAGACCCTAATGAAGTTAGAGGACTGTAGATTTCACAGGAGTGGACTGTAACACCCTGGCCTCAATCCTTCTGCAAAAACTGCTCTTACAAATTGTTGTACTTAAACACCAACCAGCAACTCAGCACCACAGAGTTACTCACTCACTCCCAACATGGGATAAAGGAGAGGATTGAAAGATCAAAAGTGAGGAAACACATGGGCTGAGATAAAGACAGTTGAAAAAGTGGAGAAGTCACCAGCAAAGTAAAACAAGGAATTCATTCACCACTTCCCATGGGCAGGCAGATGTTCCACCATCCCCAGAATAGCAGAGCTCCCTTGCATATTAACAGTGACTTGGGAAGAAAAATGTAATCACTCCAAACATTTCTTCTTCTTCCCCCCAGCTTTGTATGATTTGTGCTGAGTATGATGCTACATAGTACAGGATATTCTTTTGGCCAGTTGAGGTCAGCTGTCCAGGCTGTGTCCCCTCCCTGCTGCCTGTGCAACCCCAACTCACTCTCTGTTGGGGTAGGGTCAGAGGCAGAAAAGTGCTTACACCTTGACTTGGTGTAAGCACTGGTCAGCAGTATCAAAAATACACCTGTGATATCAGCCATGTTTCCAGCCCAAACCTAAAACACAGCCATACCAGCTACTGATGAGAAAATTAATGCTATCCTAGTGATTACTCCTGGAAATTCCTGTAAAATGCGTTTTGTGTTAAATTTTTATGATCTACTAAATGTGTGATGATTTTTTTCACTCTTTTTGATGCCATGAGTTTACTTCCTTCAACTCCATATATACTACTCTTACAGTTTAAGAGTGCGTGTGCTCTGGTCCACAAATATAATTCAGTTATGATTACTTTCCTTATCAAGTTAAATTCAAATTTCTTTCAGTTACTCCTGTAGCATCCCCCACTGTCCTTGAGGTTAAATAAATTTAATTGTGTATATTTTGATGAAATAATTTACCCTCACTAATCTCTTTAATGATGTGTGAAATAAATTTAGGTTTTTTCATAAGTGTGGCAATGATGAACAGAAGTTGGTTCACATTAGCTTCATCCAAATTTTTTTCCTTAAATCCTTATTTTTTTCCTAACGGATACTAGACAGCAATCTCTGTGCCAAGAGGTGTTGGCTGGATCATTAATTTTTTTTGTGGTTACAGATCTTTAGAGAACTTACTCATTTTCCTTTCCAAGGGAACTAGCTGATTCACTTGTACAGAAAAATCCAGAAAATAATATCCAATGTGGGGGGCAAATGACAGGATAAAAAAAGTAGACTATGTACTTTTCCATAAAACTGTACTTTTGAATACTTCAGAATCCCGATTCCAATATTTTGGTGTTATTTCTCATCTAAGTAACTCAGAATGTAAGCTGAAAGTGTTTAGGTTGTGCTAACTTCTTTGGGGTGTTGAAACACCTTGACATTCCCAGAGCATATCCATTAGATAAGGCTTTACATTAAAGACAGGTGGAATATAACAAAATATGTGTATTCATTTCCAAACTAAACAATGGCAAGGAAGTAATCTGACATGTAAAGAACTCAAAACCTCATTTCCATTTGATAGGTAATTAAGCAAAACTGAGTATTATTTAGCACAAAACAGATTGAGAGGCACTTCTCTCAGATTACCCAATAACTTGGGATCTGATGAAACTAAAATTTTAGGGGTTGGTCCACACAAGACAATTTGCAGATATGTTTGCTAATATGGTTTTTAAGTCTTCTAAACTGAAATTTTCACATAATTTGTCTAGTCAGTAAAATGAGATATACTAGAAGAGAAAATGGTATCAGTATCTGCCTTGTATTTCAGGAGAAATTGATTTTGCATGTCTTAGCTACCTAATTTAAGTGTAAGGTTTATATCTGAGAAGGATGAACAGAGATAAACAGTTCTCTCCAAGTTAAGACACCATCTATCTTCAAATACCAGGATTTAAGAGCCAGACTCAGAGAATTTTGGCATGAATAAGTTAACAGCTACCTTTTCATCATCAAACTTCTACATGTTTCATAATTAGATTCCAAATATTTTACCTGAAAGTTGGATTTTAAAACCTTTTTTTTAGGCATTTAGCTATACCAACGTGTTCAATAAGACTGCTATAGTGGCAATAGCTAAATTCAAATCTTCTATTTGAGGTCACTGTCTTAATTGTTTTGTAGATTTTCTCTGCTCTGTATGCTTCTGTCTCTGTAATGCATCTGTGAGCTGCAATTTCAAGAGCTTATTTCTCTTCTGGTATCTTTTTAGTACATGTTCTCCAAAGAAAATAGTAAGTTGTTCACCTTCCTATGTTTGTGCATACAGAAAGAACAAGAACAGTAACAAAAGCTCTGTGGTCTGTTTGGATTATAAAAATGAAGGTTATTCTCTGATTTGTAAAATATCAGTCATATCTACACATTTTTTACCGAGGTCTTACACCTGCTAGTTAAATTTTCATTTTGAAAACATCAGCTTAAGATAACAGTCACAGTCAAGAATTACATCCTTATTCAATTTTAATTGTTTGATGCTCCAAAGTAGATTTTGATCTTTCATTCCCCTATACTAAAATTCCAACTCTATAGATCTGTGCAGCTAAAAAAAATAAAAATCCATTTCTTTTGTGTCCACAAGTGAATATAAAAAATTATAACACATGTACCCATAGTAATGCAGGCATAGATTTATCTGACTTAGTTTCAACCTAATTTGATTTCTCCCTCATTTTGAAAATGTCATAACCTTCTCTTATTAGCACACCATGAGCCCTTTTCCTCTGGTACATGTTCTTTTCTTGAGGTCAGAACAGGTCATGTATTTCCCTCAAAAGATAGGGCTATCAAAGCACCAATCATCTAACAGATACATGTTGTAGCTATGGAGCAACTCCAGGGTGTCACTGTCATAATCCACTGGTGAAGGTCACCAGCACCATGACTTGCCTTGTACCAAGATCAGTGTCCCTGAGTACTCCATTAGCAGTCACGGAGTCTGGCTTTCTCAGTCCCTGGCAGGGCACCTAATAGCAGTAATTAACTACACTCTCAGAAATTCCCTTTGCATGCCTTTACTTTGAATGTTCAGATTGAGGAGCAGCAATACATTTTTTCTGTTGATATTTAACAATAAAAAATAGTTTGTCTGAAATAAGGAGTACAAGATTCTTCAACTTCTCTCTAAAGGTCATTTTGACCAATTACATTACAAAAAGAAGGTGAAAAAAGAATGAAGTAGCACTTATTGTAAATCCTAATTGTGGCTCATCACAAACTGGGTTTCATCTGTGAATGCCATTCTGTTTCCTTACTTACAAGAATGGGTTTATATGTTGAATTGTACTATTTCTCTATAAAAAATCCAGATGTAAATGGGAGTAAAGGTAGAGATTTACAGGAACATAGAACCATAGAAAGGCTTGGGTTGGAAATGACACTGAACTGAATTCTATTCTAACTCCCCTGACATGGACAGAGATGTCACCCACTTGACCAGGTTGCTCAGATCACCATCTAACCTGGTCTTGAACGCTTCCAGAGATGGAGCACCCACAGCTTCTCTAGGCAGCATGTTCCAGTGGCTTTGAGTAAAGAATTTCTCTCTATCATTGAGTCTAAACTTCCCCTTTTAGTTAAAAATTGTTTCTGTCTTGACCTATGAATATTAGCCCATGTAATAAAGTCAGTCTTGAACTTTATTATAAGTCCCCTTTAGGTACTGGAATGACAAAATAAGGTCTTCACAGATCCTTCTCTTCTTTGGGTTGAACAACCCCAGTTACCTCAGCTTGTTTTCATAGGAGAGGTGATTTAACCCTCACATCATCTTTGTGGCCTCCTCTGGACCTGCTCCAACAGGTGCTTGTCCTTCTTGTGCTGAGGACCCCAGAGATGGATGCGGCATTCCAGGTGGGGTTTCAGGAGAGCAGTGCAGAGATGTATGTTTTCATTGAGGCAATTAAGTATCAGAAAGGCTATATTTTATCTCATTTCTCTTTTTTTTGAATATTTTTAGATTTCAAGTTGCAATCTTCCTGAACTCTATCTCACAAAAAAATATTTCAGCATGAATTCTTGCAAAACCTGTATTAGAAGAAAATGGCCCTCCAACAAATGCTGGCTTTGTTGAAAATAAATTCTTTACAACGTTCTTGGAATCTATCTGGTTTGGCTATACTTTGTGAGAAAAAAATAGAAGAAAAAAATAGATCAAATAAATTTTATGCACTATTAATTGGGTGTTTTAGGGTAGATATACCCTTTCTACAAGAAAAAAAGTCTAAATCAACTCTAGCAGTAACATCTTGTAAAACTTTCATGATTTCAGTTGATGACTGTTTTTTCTAAATAATTTTAAAGATTTTTTTGCTACCTTTACATATTTCACTGAATGTACATTGTACATACTATGGTCTGTCTGCTTTACTGTTTGGATTTTTTTTTATTCTCCACTTGAGCAATTATATTCCTCTTAAGGAGATGAAAGATAAAGCACTTTAACAGGAGTATCATAGTAGCAACTCTCCTGTTGGTGTTGAACAGCTCCCATAGTCCACACCAGAGGTGTCTGCATTTAAAAGCTGAGTGGAAAGAAGAAGCTAATGAATACAGTAATTTTAATTTCTGCTTTTGTGTGCCTGTGTGTGGTTAGTGAAAACTTGGGAGAGTTTTTGCAGTTCCTTGGGAATTTGGTTGGGCTTTTGTACATGAAAACTGAATAAAGTTCACAATGCAAAACAGTATGAAAAGCATAGGAGAGGGAGGTGATTTTTAGGAAAGACACTGGTGTGTAGCTGACTGACGGTGAAGATGAACAGTCTGACCAGCCCAGGTGCTCATCTGAAAATTAAAATTGTTTCTGGGATTTTTTTTTTATTACAGAGAAGCTTGTTTTTCTTGTAGATATCTTGTAGGTTTTTGAATAACACACAGAAGGGAAAAGTGTGTATCTTCAATATGCCTTAGGAGAACAACTTGCAGAAATAAAGCTTTGTAGATAATAAATATGTCAGTCACCTTTAACCTTCAAAGAGATCTTGCTCCTATGTTGTTATTCTTCACTTTTGCTTACCAAACTCTGAGTTCTAAATCACTGTGAACAGCATGTTGTTTCTGATATGGGAACATGAGCATACACTCCACAGTGAGCATAGCCCCTTTGTCTGATTATTTCTACAGCATACAGGAACTGGGTTTCAATCTGCAGTGTTTTACAGCATGGTGCTCTCATATGGCAACTTGGCCAAGTTTATGTCTTTTTATTGTATTGTATTCCATTAGAAACATTCAGAAATTTTGACTCCAACCTGAGAAAATCACAACATTTAGGGTGGCTTTTTGACTGATTCTAACAGTTAATTCATATCTTTAAGATCTCCCTCAACTATAAAAGTTGTGAATTTGCCTAATGAGAAATGAAAATCTAGCATCTGCTATAATCACTTGATTCCAGAAGCTGAGGTTATAGGACAAAAACCTCAAAAACGTACACTCACATTCCTCCACACCATTTCCCAACCAACCAGTTTAAAAAAAGATAAAGTTGAATCATAGGATGTTGTGATTGCTGTGAATGCCAGTCACTGATTTTCATGGTTTTTTGTTTTTCTCTGTCACACACCTCAAAGCATTACACTATAAAACCATCCTCAGAGCCATAAGGCAAATTAAGGAATGTCTGTTTCTTGCATCCTCATCCCTAAACTGAGGAATGAAAAAGAAAATCTCTTTCTGATGAAACATAGGCTCGATGCCTTGTATCATTTTTAGGTATTATAATATATTAATATTAATGCATTGTTGGAATATGCAACATTAACATAAATCATTTTCCCATATGGGAAGAGAAGAACTGAAAAACATTTTGAAAGAAAATCAAGAACAAGATAATTCTTTTTTGGTTTTTTTTCCTATGAAGAAACATTACATTGACCTAATTTTAAGAAAAAGTTTTGCAAAGATCAACCTAATATTCCAGATGTTTAAAGGATGAATAATTTTTTTCTCTTTTTCATACTGTACAAATAAGTCAACACTCACCTTTCACTCTAAAAGAATTCAGTAAAATTATATCTAAACATCAGAGCCTAAGAGCACATCCGAATTCCTAGGTCTCTGTGTCTGTGCTGGGCATGTCCTGAATCCACATTAGGATGCTGCACATGCATATGAGTCACTCCTTTCTGCTGTGGTTTCATCATAAAGAAATAGTTTGCAAAGGATGAGACTGGAACTGTGATGCACACTGGCCATGTCTACAATACTGATTAAAACAGGATTAGAAACCAAATCACATGGTTCAGAACTGTTGATATCCATGTTACCGAAATCTTTTGTTAGCAGATGTGTCTTGGAGAGGCATTTGATAAAAAAAAAGAGCAATCCAACAATTCAGTGGTGTGGATGAGCAAGGATTTATGTCTCAGGTTCACCCTCCAGCTTGCTTTTATTTAACAGAGCACAATGTACGACTCTGCCTGCTCCGGATGGTCAGTGAACCTGAGATGGGTCACAGCAGGCATCAGCAAATACAGCCAAAGCTGAAGATGTGGCCAATACAGAAAAAGAAATAACATTTGAGTTCAAAGCTCTGAGTGCAAACAACAGAAACATAATTGGTTTGGACCTCAGCATGTGCAAAGACAACACACAGTTTATAAATTTTGGGGTATTGTGTCCCCATCTGAAAGTCCTGGCTTAGAGTTATGGCCTGAATGAGGAGCCGCTGGCCTACACCTGAATGCTGTGGGAAGTGCGACAGGAGTGGGGCAAGAAAATGAAATCTGAGATGAGAGCTTGAGCTCTTCCAGCATTCTTAGCCACTCTTATCTTTAGGCATACTTGGGATCTGAGTTGTCAAGAAAACAAAATCATTATTTCTAAACAACTCTAGCTGAAGTTGAACCACTTCTGCATCTACTTAAAATACACTGTATTTTCAAAAGATTGGCAAAATTCAACTGAAAAAGTTCTCCTGTGTGTGGCTACATGGCTTGTTGAATTCATTTTTTAATAGTTTTGATGAGTTTGAATATTGTGTTTGCAAGCCTGATCTATCAAATTTTCTGTCTGACCTTGTTCTATGTAATTGGGGGTGTAATAGGCAGATGTTTTGGGAAATTGCATCTTTGCTCAGCTGGCAGGCAGATTCCAATCAGATTTTGTTCATCATGCCTCTGAGTTTTGCTTAGCTCTTGTCCCCCTTTCCTTTGTGCTTGTGACTGCTTAAAATATAAAAATGGTAAGGCAAGCTCTCTAGAAAAGGGAATCAAGGCATCTATTCAGGGGCAAGTAGTGATGTACTTTGCAAAGATGGCAGCAGCAAACTCCTTGCCACTGCTCCTTTGCCCTGAGCAAAACGAGACCATCTTGTGAGTGTAGAGGAAAACTGCTTCAAATTATGTGTTAAATTATGCTCTTAATTACACACATTTGTTAAATGTTGCTGAAGGCCTATTCTGCCTCTTTGTCCAAGATACTGTCTTAGTACAGGTCAGGCAGACTTAGAGTCTGTTTCTCTTAAGGGAGCTCATCTCAATATAATCTCCTGTGCACTGAGTCAGCTAAATAGTTAATGCAAATGCTCTTTTGAGTTTTTAGGGGTGGTTGCATGTTTGATTTTTTTGTTTTTATTTTGGTTTTGGTTTTGTTTTTCAATTTTAGGGGGTTTTGTGGGGTTTGTTTTTAAATAAATATAGCTAACATCGTTTGCTTATTTTGCATTTGGAAATCATAGGCAATTTTCTTGCTTGATCCATTAAATTTTATTTTGAGCAACAGAGCAATACTATGAAATCTGAACTCAGTATAAGTCAATGCAGTTAATTTTATGAGACACTTAAAGGATGTAGCTACATTGCATGTAATCCCTAAGCATATGTGTCGGCTGTGACTTTCAGTACTTCTGTGTAAAACATTTCTGAGCCTAAATTTAGTCATTACTTTCCATAATAAGGTTTTTTGAATTTACAGATGAGGTAAAGCCAGAATTTTAGATCACAGGTTATGCAATGGTAATTACTTTCTTAAGAGCCTCTCCCTCAGCAATCAGTGGGATTCCTCCAGGCTAGGATGTCTGCTATCTACTTGAGTCATCACTGCAGTGGGTCCTTGCAGCCCTTCAGCAGCAGCTCTGGACTGGCTAAGGAAGCCAATGTTATCTTTGTGCTTGCTGCCTGCAAAACAAGGATTATTTGTTTGTGAGCAGTTAAGCAGTAAAAGGCACAGGAACACCTCACAAGCCAGTATCACAACAAAGAGGAATTTTTTCTTAAACTATGGTTCTGAAAGTAAATGTTCTATTCTTAAATACCTACAAAGATCACTAAAAATAGTTGGAATATTTTTTTTATCCTTTTCTTTGCTGAGCTTTCAAATTAAAATGTTTTCTCTGAGACACAAATATAATCTCCTTTGTAATTTAAAGTCCTGGTGATATTGTTAGGCCAAATAACAGCTGTGATTTCTTTAGGGAGGGTTTAATCAGTTTGTTGTGACACGGTACCAGGAACTCAATTGTGATTGATCACTATTGCTCAAAAACTGGCCAGAAGTGAGTCTGAGCAAATCATTTAAACAGAGCCTCCGAGCTGCAGAACCTCAAACAAAGAGAGGCCTCTCGAAGCTGGCAGAAATATTAGCAGGCTTCAGGAATTGAAGGGTTTCCAGTGGCTCTGTAAATACTGCCTTCAGCATGGCCAGGGGAACTTCTGTTATCCCTTTACTCTGTGCATTGGTTCTCAAAATTGGATGAAAGGTAAAGCAGATCACTTTCTGAGGCTACCTTATTACTAGTACAGTGTCAGAGAATTTTCAGGAAATTTTAATAATATTCTTTTAATGAAAAATAATTTTCTGTTGTTCTGCTGGTCTGTATCAGTAGGGTTTTTTTCCCTTTTCATAGATTCAGATAGTCCAATAGATCTTTATGCACATGGATGGTTAACTAGCATATATCCTGACCATAGTATTTCTTCAGTGATGCTGTATTAAATCAGTATTTCATGGCTGATCTAGAGATTGCCCTTTAAAACGACATTGAATCCAAGGCATCAAGTCATCAAGGTAAATTATTCCTAGGTAAATTATTTTAGTGGCTATTTGCCTTTGTAGTAGTTACATAGGAGATCCCAGTTTCAGTCATTAGATCTTGTTACACTTCTACATCATGTCTTTACTGACTGAAATCTTCTTTGATGTAACCAACAAGCAATAGGACAAGAGGAAGCAGCCTCAAGTAGTGCCAGGGGAAAAAAATTCTTCATTGAAAGGGTTATCAAGCATTGGAGCAGGCTCCTCAGGGAAGTGGTTGAGCCACGATCCCTGCAGCTATTTAAAAGATGTGGATGTAGCTCTTGGAGGCATGGTTTAGCAGTAGATTTGGCAGTGCTGGGTTAACAGTTGGACTTGATGATCCTAAAGGGTGTTTTACAACTTATATGATTCTATGACATTACTCATACAAAAAGATCCCTGAAGGATTTTTGTCTGGTTGCTGGCAGATACTAATCTCAGCATACTTTAGCCAGTGTCATTACCAGTGCTGTAAAATGGCTTGCTGTGGGCTCCTTCTTTTGAAATGACCCAAAGTCATTATACTGTAAAATATCCTAATATGGACAGAATCACAACACCAACATTTGCCCTATGCCTTTCAGAATTTATTTGTGTCTCAATAGGTTGTCTGCACTTACTACAGTAATTTCACAGTTCTGTAGACAGTGATCAAATCTGTATTTTTGTCTTTTTTAGGTAATTTAACCAAATCAAACATCTTTAATAACTGATTAAATAAATATTTTGCTGATCCAATAAATTTGTGTCTAAGCCCTAATTTTCACTTTCAACTTATTTTTTTTCCCTTGTAATTTGGACATTAGAATCATACATGATATTCCAGTAATAGCTTTACTAGTGATGTAGATCAGCTTTCTATTCAATATTTCTTTATTTATGCATACAAGGATCACAGCTGCTTATCCAAATGTCTTATTGAAGTAATGAGCTACTTAATTTCCCCAAATACCTGTTTCCTAAGTAATTTATTTCTAAAATACTGCCCTTTATGGTATATATTTTTTGTCTTCAAATGGTAAAATAGAAAAACAGGAACAGATAAAGGGTAAAAAAAAAAACTCTGAAGATATATTGAAAAATTTTGAAGATCAATTAAAAAAAAAGAGGGGCGGGAAGTACTTTCATATGTAAGAGATAAAATTACTTTCTTGGTCACCTTTTTAAAAGTCAGAGGTAAGAAGCTACGTGTAAGTAATTCTTTCCCAAATAATTCAAATGTTTGCAAGGCTAAAAGACTTTAGGAGTTGGATGCCCACAATATTTTATTCCATTTTCTGTGAAACAAATATTTAGCTCCCTCTACCAATTTAATCTTCTCCTAGGTTGTTAATTTTACATAATGCAATTTGGGTTTTACATATTTAAACCAGATAATTTTGTATATATTATAAAAATTTGCACATCTTGTCAAACATTATGACTCTTCTGTAATGAAATGCTCTCACTATATTTCAGCCAGGCCTAGGTGGAAAAAAGCAGCTTTCTAATTCCCCACTGGAAGCACTTATTCAGGAATGTAACAAAGGACAGGCAAAAGTTGTAAGATAGGAGAACTTCTGACAGTAGATACAGAACTGAAAACAGGATGAGGATGAAAGAAGATTCTGGTAACTTATCAGCACTTTTGTTGATTTACATTCAGCTTTGAAATGAAAGATCATAATCATATTAAAAAAAAACTCAACAGGAATCAATGACAGCATGCCAGGAACATCCTTAAGATGGTATTACTAGAGTAACAATATTGCAACTAAATTTGGATGCAATGGTAAAAAATGCTCCAGACAACCCTTCAGAGATACAGGGGAAAAGAGAGAGAAGCAGGGAAGAAAAAGATAACAGCCAAATTTTTCAGAATAGTTAAATTTAGATTAGGGGAGAAGTACAGCAGAGTTATATTGGTCTAGGAGAAGGAAGGATATCTAGGACTGGGAGATATTAATATTGAAGACATCTATTTTTCATTAGACAAATCCAATCCTTATATTTCTCCTGTTAAAATTGGACTCTATTCACAGATCTCTTTGGTATCTTTCCATTTATTTCCTTGATATTCAAAATTACATTTATTGGAAGCTATTGAGATGACGTTTTGTGTTTTCTGACTGAATTAAGTAATACTTTTGGTGTGGTTTTGTTTAATGAAAGAATGTAGAATTTTCCCTTTTATAGTTTGAATATCAAATTTCTCTTTTGAGAATGCTTATTTATAAATACCTTACTGCTCCTACATTTGATAAAACCTTTTCCAGGTTCTGAAATGGTGGCTATGAAAACAGGGAGAAAGAGCAGATATGAGAACATAGGTGAGTTTATAAACAATGCACATATTAGTTCACAAAAATATTAGTAACAGGAGTGTGTAAAACCGTCTATGTCACAATTCAAATGAGTAACTACAAAAATGTTTTCTATTATGAACAAGACTCAAAATTCCACCAAAGCAGTTTTTGGGGTTTTTTTGTGACTTAACAGAGGTAATGAGACACCTTATATTCTCAGTTTGTTAAAAATAAAGACAATAATTTTCTTGTGCAGCTAGATTTGATATGTTACAAATAGTTTCAACACACTTTGGGTCTCTACATGAAAGGAGATAAGTAAATCATATTCTTTGGTGTCATCAGTATTAAATTACTTGAACTGAGATTGTCAGCTTTTCAACAATTTCATTCTTAAGAGATGCATTTCCTGTAGAAAACAAAATAGATGAGCAAGTGGCTGGCATGGAAGAGACATATGACAGAGTATTGTCATAATAAAAGCTTGCAAAGAACCAGAGAAAATGAGTTAGAATTAAATAAATAATTTTCTTTACTCCTTCTGGAAGTAGTTTGAACTGTGAGAACCGAAAGGTCTCAAGGAACAGATCAAAAAAAAAAAGCAATTGGTAGAAGAATGGGAAGATCAGACAGTGATGACCTTCAAACAGATAGACATAAAGAGAGAAAGAGAGAGAAAAAGAGAGAAGGGAAAATTAGTTATGTTCCTAAGGGAATTCATGTATTAGGCAATGAAAAAAAGTATTGACAGTAGCAAGTGGAACTCTGAAGCTAAGTCTGGCAAAGGGGAAGCAGAAAATACAAGCTGTTGGCAAAGAAGAGAAAAGGAAACTGACCCTGTTGTCTGAGAACAGGCTGGCAGAGAAAGACAAATCCATTATATCCATGGGCAATGCTGGATGCCTGAAGGGACATATATGGGTTTGAAAGGATGAAAGATATAGATAGATGTAAATAGACTGTACGAGGCCTAGAGTAAGGTATGGAGGTTAAAGAAATGGGTACAGAGTAGGAAAGTTTGTCAGTAGCTAGGAAGGAAGTTGTTTGAGCTGCTGCTAAAAGAGATTATAACTCTTTGGAAAATAAAATCCAACTACTATAAGGAGCAAGGTACAAAGTTTGGTAAGAAGTAACCAGAGAAACCATGAGAGAAGACTAAAGACTAATAGATAAGACAGAAGAGATCTGAAAATCAGAAAAAGAAATGAAAGCTAGATGAAAGCCTGGAAAGCTGAAGAATCCTCAAATCTTCTTACCTGGTGTTAGGCAACAAAATAGCTGTATGGGTCAAAAATAGAAAGAAACTCAAAGAAACTAAAGAAGATGTACAACACAGAATTCTAAACAGTTTGAAAACAGGTTAAAAAAAGGCATGCTACAATAATGAACTGAGGGAATTTTCAGGATATGTTCATTGCTGAAAAAGGCAGAAATAGGACATACAGTGAAGCATTCAATACATTTTCACCTGTTAGTTTTACAATCTACTATAGAAATTACAAAATGCCAGTCACGTGGTTCCCAGAAGACACTCATATGCTTTTGAGCTCATCCAACTCTGTTTATGTAATATCTATTCTTATAAGAAAGTAACTCCTTATTATCCAAAGGTAACTTTCTGAAGTGATCTTTCTTTACTCTTGATGAATATATTTGCTTTAATATATGAGCCAGAGCACATTATTTATATCTTCTATGAACACTGGAAAAAAATTTGTCTTATGCATACTGTGACTTGGAAGATGTCCAAAATCAGCTGGACTGAGGGTATGAGCGTACTAGAATGACTCATTGTTCTCAAAGTGAGATTGAGCTTTTGTGATGTCATCCTTGCACCAAGCATTGCAGCATTTTCCCATTGCAAAATGAAACACATCTTTGCAATTGGGATGAAGCGATTTCTAAGAAGCTTAGCTCTTGAGCGTGGAATTTTCATGTGACTTGAACAAACATTTCTTAAAGAAATCTGTGTAATGACAATTGCTGCCTTTCCGCTAATATGTAATCATTCTGCCACTTCCATCCTTGACAGGAGGGATGCAGTACATGTAAAATACATCAGTATTTTATAACCATCAGTACCCACTCAGATTCCATGTACAAAAGAAGATGTTTGAGGCCCTACACTTGGGATAGTGTCCAGAGAGCCTCATCTGGACAAACAAGCTGAGGCTCCTTTAAACAGCCAGTGATGTCTGGAGAGCTGAAGACCTGGCCTTATCTGAGTGTTTATGTTCAGGTGGGCTGAGGAGCTCAGCAGCCTGCATTAACAGCAATCACTAGATCTCCACTGACCGTAGTAGAAGTTTAAATGCCATGGCTGATAGGCAGACACCTACATTGAGACACCCAGAGAATCTAAAATCTGCAAAAGAATTTGGAGAGTGCTTGCCCACATCATGGTACACCCTTTGAGATTCCAGTGTGTCCGAGCTGTGCTTCAATTGCCGTTTTAGAAAGTGGCCTATGAGCATCTCTCATAGGCCCTATTTTTCATTTCTGTTCATTTTAGGGTAAACTTATTTTAAAGTCTTAGCTTAGATCAGTAATGCAATTTTGGATTGTGCCTCCTGGTTGTTCTCATCTACTGTGTTTGGGTTTGTATTATGAAACTGTTCTAGATTACATAAACCTGTTTTCTTTTAATTAAATTTAACAAGAATATAATTTCAGTAAATGTATTTGAAGCTTTGTAGCCACAAATGTGAATTTTATTTCCAGACTAGATTATAGAACTTTGAAATGTGTGCTTACCACCCACTGTTTCACTCTACAGATTTGCCTGTATGAGTTAGGACTGTACCTTGTGCTGCATCAAAAGAAACATCACCAACAGGTCAAGGGAGATGAATCTTCCCCACTTCTTCACCCTCATGAAAACCCACCTGGAATACTGCCTCCAACTCTGGAGCTCCAGCACAAGAAAGACCTGAACCTGTTGGTCTGGGTCCAGAGGAGACCATGAAAGTGCCTGAAACGTTGGTACAGGGATGTTGACATGGCATCAAGCATTTCTGCTCCTCTCAATAGGATCAACTAGAGGCTTATGACAGGAAGATTTATTGTAAGAAATCTAAAATGGCATTTAGATCTCTTTCTGTGTGAGAGAATTTAGCCTTCCCCTGATATCTTCTTTGTTTACTCTGTTTTTTGAGTCTACATATGTTTTTCAGACAACTCTGAGCGTGGTAGTAGCTCTGCATACAACCTTGTGAAAAACTTTATTGAATGCAACTAATCTGTATAATGGCTTATAAACAGGATAAGGCATTAAATGTTCCTGTGTCTTTGACTTTTTCTCTCCTTCCTGTGTTTCCACTGTTTCCTCTGTAGTAATTTTCAATTATTTGATTATCAGTTCCTTCTCTTCAGCCTTATCACACAGTGTTGTGGTGGAGACACCCAAGTGAAAATGTATATTTCTCTGTATCTCCTTCTACTGCTTGTTATTCCTCTATCCCTTTCTAAATCATGCATTTCTACTGCAGAAACAAAGATTACAGAGTAATTTTTAGCATAAAGAGACCTTTAGCAAAGACCCATGTTTACCATTTTCTTAGCAAAAATTGATTGCATTACTAAAATTAAAATGTAAAGTGCAATTTTTGCCAATTTATAAAGCATACATTGACTTTGTTGGAGATACTTTGTGTTGCTGCTACTTCCTACCAGTATCTTTATTTATCTTGGAAAACTAAGCAGTGGGAATCTACTACTAGAGAAAAGCAAAATAAGTTTTCATATTGTAGCTTTTCTTTTCTGTAAGCTTCCTATTTTTCAAGCAATAGTGTGCTGGTAGCCTTGCTGAGAACTGTAGTAGCAATTAAAAGCCAAGCATATGTTAGTGCTTGTGTGATACACATCGTTTATGCTACCTGAGTGTTTTTGCACTTCATAGACTCACTGTGTCTTCAGGCACTTAGCTCCTGATTCAGCAAAATAATTATTCATATTAAGTGAGGAGCATAAAATTAAGTATATTGACTTTACTAAGACTACTGCATAATAAGGGAAATGTGTCTTGGTCAGGACTCTTGATTCAATAGGCTAAACATATGTGTTGCCATATAATTGTATGACCTTAAACAAGTTAAACTGAAACTGCTTGTAAAGCAAATGTGAATATTTCAATGCCTTCAGAGCCCTTTTTCAGTTTAAGAAACAGAAATTGCTTCACTACTGCTGAAAACAGTGTGATAGTGCTCTTTTTTTTTTTTTTTTTTTTCCTCCATTAATCTTTAGTACAAAAGTACTTGTGGTAGCAGGTAGGCACCTAAGTTGCAGGTTCTCTTTGCCTTGAATTTTTCCTACTTCATATCTCCCTGGACAGCACTTTCATTACAAGGTTATGAAAAAGACTAGGGAAGACTAGGATTCTTAAGGCTGCACAGGGAAAGTCAGATTCACAATGCTAATGCCTAGATCTTACTCAGAAATGCAGCTGATTTATGGCTAAGTCCTCATCAGGAATTATGATTTTAGAAATGCAGCCAAGTGGTTCCACTCAAAAATTGTGAGTGATAATAATTTCCAACCCTAAAGCAGAATAGTGAGGACAACTATATTAAAATGGGTTATTCATAGATCCCATCATAGCTGAGGGGTATAAATGCCTTAAAAAAGATGTGTATTTGAGTGCTAATATAAATGTAAACTTTAATGCTAATGTAAAGTGACTGTAAATGTATCAGATCCAAAGATAGTGTCTTACCTCCAGTTTATGTTTAGACTTTCCAGAACTGCAGCAGATATAATGAAATGAAATCAAGGTGTGAGGTCTGTAGAGCCATGATTCAGTACTTTTATGCCACTGATTTTCAGGGGAAGAACAGCAGATGAAATGAAAATGTCATTCACAATCTGTAGGAAAAGAAATGGTTTCTTTACAGCTTTTTTTTTTTTTTTTTTTTTTCTTTTTTTAAATACCACTATTTCTCATTTAATGCTTAATTTGAAAGCTGAAAGGATGATTCACAACAGAACACTTTAGCTTTTGGGATAATAGAGTTCATTGATAGATAGAGTTCATTTTTTTGGGAAAAAGGTTTGATCTTGATCACTGAAAATGTTATCTGTATACTTCATGTCATAGTGAATTTGAGCATCTTATTGGTTAAGGCAGGTTTGCTACAGGTACTTTTTGGGCTCTGTGTCTAAGGTGGGGGAAAACCTGCTCAAAGAAGAAATGCTAATGAATGGATTTGTAAACTGCAATACTGTAGAGTCAGCGTAATACACTGTGCCCCCTGGACCTTGGTTCTGTGCTTTTGACTGCCCTCAAGCAGTTTTCCCATTTGCAAAACAAAGGGAATACCTCTGTTGCTGTGCAAACCACCTTCCAGAGAAAAGAAAAATTATGTAAAACTTAGACATTATCAATTACCCAGTCTCCCTTACCCTTAGCCACATGATGGTCATAGATCATGAAAACTTTTCAATAAGTAGCTCTGCAGTCAGAATTGTACTTTGCATATTAACATGCATGCCTCCGCCAAACTTCTCTCATTTGCATTATATAAAATGTTTCTCACAGCTTATTTTCCCTTATTCAAACAAGCAATGACCTTTGTAACAATGAAATATATTAGCAGGAGAAAAGTTATTTTATGACAGAAAGGACCAATTTTTTAACAAGTGTGTGACCAATGTTTTTTTCTCTCTTAATTCCTCATGCATAGGTTATGCTGTTTTCATTCTCAGCAATATTTTTCTGCTCTTTCAAAAGATGACAAAATTAGGTCTTTGTATGCATATTTTAGACTTTTTATGATGTATAGTCACATATGAAACACTGGATTTTATGTAGATAGGCTTAGCAACATTCCCATACTGATTTGAACTTCGAGAAATAAGTGCATTTGTTTGTGTCTGTCTCAAACCATTTATATTGAGAATAACAGTTCATGATTAATTTCCAGGAGGAGCATTGTTCCTTTTGTAGCCAGATAAACAAGTGCAAAGTGAGTGTTAAAAAAACGTTCTTCTTTGCTTTCATAAACATGGCAAGGTATCAGAACTTCAGGTCCAAGCCTATTAAAAATATTTTTCTTGAATTTTTGAATTTTATTTTTATATTTTTATAGAGATGGTATGATTTGATGTTTAACTGATGAAATTGGTGCATATCCCCCAAGTCTGTTCGAGTAAAAAACTTTGCCAATATTTTTTTGCCAATAGAAATGAACTTAAGTTTTATATTAGAAGAAAGAAACATTTTCCCAGTAAAGAAATAGTTGAACACTCATCTCTTCATAAAATAACTTATTGTTGATATTTTCTGGAAATATAGCTTCTGTTTTTTAAAATTCTTTCCCAAGGAGAAAACCCATGCCTGGAAAAAAGCAATCCCAACCTAACTAACTGAATTTAAGTAAGGCATTTTACTGTGAGTTGCAGCTGCCCAGGAAGCTCAAAGCTAAATTTTCCCTTCCTAAGTTAATATTTTTATTATAGCAACTACATTTAAATATACACATTAATTTGATTATATGACTGTTCTTTGGACTATGAGAATGTGTGACTGACATTATTGATTGATGTTTGTCATAATGCAGTTGTGCATTGTGTAGCTTCACAATCACAAATCACCTGCCACTGATGACCTGATTTTTTTTTATAAAGGATGTTGTGAATAAGGTGAAAACCATTTATCATAAGCTGTGAATTTTTTTCTAACTAAGCTTTCCTGAGAATAAGTGCAGAAGTGAGTTATTTGGAATATGCCCATAGATAATTTCTAAGGCAGCAATTTTAATGCAGTCATAGCTTAAATATAAATTTAAAATTAATTTTGGTAAACATATTGAGGTTATGTGAAAATTAATGCATTTTTAGAAGATAATTCTACTTTCCTAAATATATCATCATTTGTTGGGAAGTAAAGAAGAAATTGGTACTGCAATTTTCTCCTTGCTTTTCTCAAGTATCATAGATTCTAAAAAATTATAACAATGTAGCATGAAAGCACAGGGTGGGATGTTGTGACTAGACTAGATACTTTCCCACTCCTATGGAGGAAAACATAAAAGAAAGCTGGAGAAAATATTTCCAAGCATCTCATTAACTCTTCTTTTTAAAATTTTCTATTAGAAAATTTATAATTTTCTCAAAGTAAGCATCTGTTAAAATCAGCATAAATGGATGCTCATTAAATGGTCAAATAAAGTTAGGCAGCTCTAAATTATTGAGTACTGTAATAATGTATTACCATCTAAATCCAAATGTCTTTTAATTGGAGATTGACCCTGTTTTGAGCTGGGATTTGGAAAATTTGACTACCAGAGTCCCCTTCTAACTTGAATTAATCTATTGAAAAAAAAAAAAAAAAACCAAACCCTAAAATATACCATCTTGAAAAGATTGATTTTTCTTTTTTGCCTTTTGGGTTTGTTTTTTTTTTTCAATGTGCAACTAACTAATAGTTTTTTAGCTATGGAACCTAAATGAGGCTTGTCAAGTGGTAAGACAATTGTTCCTTTAACAGAACCAACAGGCACAATACTTTCTTCAGTTCTACATCCATTTAAGAAAATAGGTCTACTTTAATCTGGCTTCTGTTTTCACAGGTGACAGATGCGTTTTTAACATGAGTAGCTGCCACTACTATTCCATATATGTGAAATTCTGTAAGAAATAAAACACAATATATTTTGCAAGTTGGATATAATAATTGTTGTTCTAGCTTTTCCTCAATATCTAGGATAATTTTACTGAGGCAAGTCATATCTGTTACAGCCTGGTATTTTCAGGCAGATCTCTTGCAAACTGTGGAAGATTAACATATATTCTAATTGGAGCGAATTAACTGATAGGGCTGACATAAAAGTGCCCTAAAAGAGGCTACACCTATTTAGCTGAATCTGTTCCCAAACTACTTCAAGCTGTGGGATTTAATTGACATGAATTTTTAAAACTAAACTATGGTATATGTCCCATCATAGACAGTCTCAAAGACATTTTGTGTTTATATTAAACTGATATGCAATCAGCTTAGGCTACACTGAAAAAAACCCTGATTTTGATGAAGATTGCTCACTTCCTGTAATTCATAAACTAAATAAATAATGAGGAAAAAGTGGGAAAACATTGTTGTATACTTCATGGATAATAAAAGACTAGAAATGTGACTAAAAATTTCCTGGCATTTAACACTAATAGTGAAGGTCTATGCAAAGCCTACGCTAAAATATGATGTAAAAAAAAGGCATCTATATTTTTTTCAGTGTTTGTAAACTGTAATGGTAATAGTAAATAGTAAATAGTAAAATAATCCTAGGACCCCACAATCAAATGAGAGCACTATGTGTTCACTGTAAATGAACACAATACACATGTAGGCTTTTCTACTTAACTTTAGAAATGAATTATTAAATTCTATGGTGGTTTGACCCTGGCAGGATGCCAGATGCCCACTAAAGCTGCTTTATCATTTCCCTTCACAACTGGACAGGGAAGAGAAAATATTACAAAAGGCTTATGAGTTGAAAGAAGGGCTGGGAGAGATCACTCAGCAATTACCATTATGGGCAAACCAGACTTGACTTAGGGAAATTAATTGAATTTATTACCAATCAAAATCAAGAGTAGGACAATGAGAAGTAGAACAATCTTTAAAAATACCTTTCCCCTAGCCCTCCCTCCTTCTTGGGTTTAACTTTATTGTTAATTCTCTACCTCCTCCCTTCTAGCTGCACAGGGGGACAGGGAATGGCTACAGTCTGTTCATCACATGCTGTTTCTGCCACTGCTTCCTCCTCAGGGAGAAGTGTCCTTCCCCTGCTCCAGCATGGGTTCCTTCCTATGGGAGACCATCTTCCTTGAACTTCTCCAGCATGAGTCCTTCCCATGGGCTACAGTCCATCACGACCTGCTCCAGCATGGCTCCTTTTCTATGGAGTGCAGTCCTTCAGGAACAGGCTGCTTCAATGTGGGCTCCTTTTACTTTCTCAAATATGTTATCTCTAAGGCCAGTGGTGAGTCTGTCTTGGAGTCAGCTGCCATGGGCTCTGTTGGACATCGGAGAATCTTCTGGCAGCTTCTCAGAGAACCTACCTCTGTAGCCCACTCACCACTTAAACCTGGCCACACAAACCCAGTGAAGATTCAGAGAACTCAGATTCCAGGTACAGCTTCAAAAAAGAAGGTAATGACTACAGAGTTCTAAGAAAACATGTTCCCATACTTTTCCTCGTTTTTTTACTAAATCAAATATGATCGTGAAGGATGGGAAATTCTGTGACTTTGAGTGTGCTGAGGAACACAAACCCAAGACTGAATGTCCATCCTCTGAAAGAACAGAAAGCTTGCAGGTGTAGCACAGGCCCTAATACAGGCTCTGTGGATATTTTAAACATGAGGGGTCTTATTTTACACCTTAATGAACTTAACACTAACTTTCCAGCCAAGTGTCATTTTGGGACCAAAGAAATAGCAAACTTTACTGGAAAGAAGTTTGTTTCAATAAAAATATTCAGCACCAAAGTAATCTAATAAGGTGACTAATGGCATAAAGAACATCTGATGGAATAGCATCCCAGAAAAACCCTAACATTCCAGATAAACAATATTGTATAAATATAGCCTCAATTTTAATTTCCTCAAAATATTACTCTCCCTGTTACTACTCAGTGTCTTTGAGGAAGACAAAATTGTTTTTCTGTTTTCTGACATGATCCACTGCTGAATCAAAGGTACAACTTGTAAATAAAGTTTCAGTCCTCTATGCTAACTCCAGATTCACAGCAATGAGTTTTAATTTTTTGTTCCTGATTATCAGTTTCCTGTTTACCCAGTGATCAGTCTCCTCAGGACCATTTACAGGATTAACTTTGTTGCTCTAATCTCTGTGAATTTTCAAACACTTTAAAAGTGCATGTAATTATTAAATCATGAGAAGGAGATAGGGGGATTTGGGTTTTTTGACAAAGTTGATGAAAGCAGTGAAATGTTCCAGTGATTTCTCTTGATTTTCACTAATATTTCTGCTGCATTTTAGTATAAAGAAATCATCCTATTTCACATGGCCAATCAGAATTTTGAATGAGTCTAAATATTTGATACTTTTGATCAGACTTTAACACATATCCTTCTTATCTGAAAATACTGTTAAAAACATTATTTGGATTATAAGCAAAGCTTTAATTTCTACAGCCTATGGCTGTCTGTGTCATAAATATGCACATTTCTTCCTCAGCAAGGCTTTTCTAAGCACATTTCATGGCACTTTTCATATGCACTGGATTTGATTTGTTTTAGGGCATAATATAAATTCTTGCTGTGATACAGAATAAAAAAAAATCCTTAAAAAAAAGGCTTAGTTACAAGGCTGCACTCATCCTACAGAACCCTAAGTTTTATTAACAATCCAAATAACTTGTTATTCGATGTTTTTGCACAGAGCTCTCATTTGGTTCTGAGTATTGTATCTACCTTTCTTGAAATATCTTTGAGTCTATGCATCTGCCCTCAGTTACTGGTGTGAATTCCTCCCGCACATAATGATATTGTTTCACATTCCGAGCCATGAGCCCGTGCTACCCGCCACAGAATACAAATGTGCCCAAGGTGGTAGTTTCATTATCTTAGGGTCAGTAGAATTTCAAGAGCTCCGAAATTACCTCTATCAGTGATGCAAGTGTCAACTTAGTTTTAATAAATCTTTGGAAACAGCCGTAAGTTACTTCTAGGACATCTTCCCATTTCCGGAAATACATCATTCAGCTGCCAAACCCGCTATCAGTTTGTAGCAAATAGAATTTCATCCATTAAATGCAAAGTCTCCCTCCAGCTTCTGCGTGCCATCACTCTCTGATAGCTAAAAGTGTGATTAACTCAGAGTTTAGCTGATATCAAGCCAAAAGTACGCTATTCCACTTTACCTGGAACAAGGTCTTGAAAAATTGTATTTTCTGCAGCATATGCATAAAGAATGTCATATTTACCGTACTTCAGATTGTTCCACAGTACGAGCTCTCAATGCCATCATGTTGTGTAAGGAGAAGTTGACAGTTTCTTAGTTCCCATTTATTCATTATGTTGGCTTTTAAAAGCTGAACAAAAGCATCAAATGAAACAATAAAAAAAGAAAATCCAGACTCCCATTAAGAGGAGAGTCAAAATATAGCAGAACATCTTGTTTGCTGATAATAAACTAATATTGTATTATGTGTTCAGGTAAAAATCCAGCTGAAGTTAATGGGACAGCTGTGGTATTTTAGTCAAACCTGTCCTAAAATAACAAATTATTTTTATTTCTGTTAGCTAAACGAATTAATCCTGACAACAGCTCAAATAAAACAAAATATTAGTGCACTGTTTTTGACAATGTGATGCTGGTATATATGGATATTAGGTGGTTTCCTAAGGTGGTAGAGACAATAGAAATGAAATGAAATGAAATGAAATGAAATGAAATGAAATGAAATGAAATGAAACAATATTTTTTAAAAATCAGGATATAGAATAAAAAAAAGAAAAAGCCAAAACCTAACCTTGATTGTTACATGGCAACCACCAGAGTAATTCACAATCTTGGTATGTCAATTTGATGGAAATCTGGAGAGATTTCTATTAACTTTAATGAATCTTTCAAATGTGAAGGTTTTTTGGGTTTTTTGTTGTTTGGGTGTTCTTTTTTGGGTTTTTTTGTGGTTTTTTTTGTTTTTGTTTTTTCAAAAGACAGTCTTTTGGTCTGATTATAAGTTCCTAAAACATGAGGGTAAGCCTCAAGTAGGACAATCATTTAAACATACCAAGTCTATATATAAAGAAAAGGAGTTTCCAATGTTCCTTACAGTAAATTAGGTACTGTTCATGTTCACTTTTCTGTTTGGCAAAGGTTTGAGTGTCTATTGTCTTATTATATGTTTCATGTATTTCCAAAATGTTTTTTCTAACTTCTGTTGAATAATTGATTACTAAGAATATGGGGATCTCTGGAAGTCATGCAGTCCCACTTCCATTTAAGTGGGAATATTACTAGCAATAGAATACATCAGTTGTGGTTTTGTTCAGCCAAATCTTGAAAAGCCCTCAGGACGAATATTCCACAGTCTCCCCAGATATTATCTCACAAGAAGTTTTTTTAAACTGAGCCAATAAATTTCTTTATTGCAAATCAAAAATTTTCACAATATACACTATTTTCAGTGATTTGATGCAAAGTACTTTGCAACTAGAAAGACAGAAAAAATAAAAATTTATGAATTTTTAACATTGTTTAAAATTAGTGAACCTGCTTTAACCTTGATTCTTGACATTAAATACTATTAACTACTACCAGAGATATACATGACCATTAATGTTAACATTAATATTATTTCTCATTTTACTTACCATGTACTTGCTAATTACTATTTTTAAGGTTATTTGTTTATGCTAGCTCCCCCACTAAATTAGCATAAATATGAGAATTGTTTTTTTCAGGGAAAAATCTCAGTTTGGAGTGAACAAAAGGGTACTTAAGTTATCAAATAAATATTCCATGTTACCTTATAAAGCTCTGCATATCTTTGTTTTAACTTATTCATCCTTATCCTGCCATTCTTACAGATTTTACAGTGGTGTGTGTCAGGTTTCTTTTCCTTCCCTTTTTCTTTCAGATGACTGCAATGTGATGAACACCCCTAAACAATCATTACTATCCTTTGAAAAATAGCCAGCATCCAGCTTCATAAATTAGGTTAAACTGTCTGCAGTATTTCAGTGTTTTCTTAAATAAAAGTCCCTTTTTCTTCACAAAGAAAAGCATTAATAAACTTTTAACTGTATTTCTCTAGCATAATTTAATTACTAAGCCACAATACCACTATTTTTATTGCTACTAGACGGTCTAATGTCACAAAGGGCAGACTGCAGACTGCATGTGGTCTATGAAAAATTTTAAGTAGCTTGCAAAACGACTTCTCAGTTGTGGTCCCTTTTGGCCAGAACCAGTTGATTGTTAATGTTGTGATAATTAGAGGACCCTTTTCAGCTCAGCTGCAATGCACAGCTGTTCAGGTCCAAAAGCTGCAGGAGCTGCCAATCACTCTGAGCCTGAGACTGTCCCTTGTCAGGGGATTTGTCAGATGGTGAAAGAACCCACTTCACACACCACAACATACCCTTCCGCCCTTCCAGTTCAACTTACAAAGTGGTCAAAGGCTCTTGAAATTACTATTTCAGCAGAGCAGAGCTTCTGGAGTCATAGCTGAAATAAATTTAAACTCTAGGGACACCAAAGTGAATGTACTCACGGTAATAAGGGTATGGAGAATTGCAGTTATGAGGTATTCAAAACCTAAACAGCTATGCTGTGAAAAAAAACCCCACAAAAACCCCAAAAGGAATTACTGAAGCTGAAGTACATAAACTACTCAGATAATGTGAAGGTAGATTTGTATGTATATATTTTTTTATATTTGATATTAGGTTTTGTTAGCACACTGCAAAACTAAAAAAAAATCTGTGTGTTTGAAGTTAATGGTTTGGAGTTCTAATTTAGTAGGTGTTTTTAAAATTATTTTTAAAGAAAAATTACTGTTTTCTGAATACATTATGAAGTAATTATAAATATCACCCAATGAAAACAAATTTTGTTGAAAACATTTTCCCTATTTGTTTTAACTGGGAGAAGAGTTATATACAGAGTAATAAATTACCTGTCCTTTTAATTAGAGCTTGAATGTGTGTGAGTCCCTGACATGAACTACTATAACATATACAGATTTATATTTTTGACCTTTACTTTAAATTACTGACTATCAAGAAGAGCAATAGCGAAATATTAGTATCTTTCTGTTTTATTAACTGTAAAATACAGGAGACCTATGCTGAGAGTAAAATAATATATCTATATATTCTAAAAAACAATAAAAAAGAAAGAAGACTAGGAGGACGTATATATGAATGTCAATATCACAGCTAAAAGACTGGCTTGTTCATATCCTGTTAAGGTTATACTCATTAAAATTGTGTGTCTATCAATGCAGTTACAGATTAATCCTTTCTACTTCTGCAGAGAAAAGAAATATCAGATTAGAATGTTTGCTTGGAAAGAAGCCAAGCAAGAATATCATCTCTGAGACCATTTACAAAGGTAATATCTGTACAATGTTCAAGAGAATGGACTGCTGGCTTAATCCACATACCTGCTCAAAATCTCAGTCCAGCTTCCTTCATTTACTCCCCAAGATATGGAAGAAGCTGATTGCTCAAGACTCCGTATGGAACTGAAGGCAGCACTACCCCTGTTACAGGACCTAGACTGGTCATAATCTGCCACATGGCAGACTGTGCATCACCATGTCTGGAAATAGTATAACAATTATACAGTATGAGATAACTTTAGCAAACTGCAGTGCATCTATGTCTTTACCTTTGTGGTGGGATGACCATGGCTAGCTACCAGGTGCCCACCTGCTCTACCACTCCCCTCCTAAGCAGGATAGTGCAAAAGGCAAATATCATGAAAGGCTCATGGGCCAAGATAAACGCAGAGAGAGATCACTCACCAATTATTGTCACAGGCAAAACAGATTCCACTTGGGGAAATTATTGTAATTCCTTGACAATCTAAATCAGATTAGTGCAATGAGAAATAAAACTAGACCTTAGACCACTCTCCCTCACCCCTCGCCTCTCTATGCAGCCTCAACTTTACTCTCAATTTCTCCTTCTCCCCTCCACCAGCAGGGCTGGGGACAGGGCATAGGAATTATTCACATATCTCTGCCTCTTTCCTCCTCACACTCTTCCCCTGCTCCAGTGTGGGGTCCCTCCAACAGAACATTCCCTGAACTTCTCCAATCTGTGTCCTTCCCACTGACTTCAGTTCTTCATGAACTGCTCCAGAGTGGATCCCTTCCATGGGATGCAGTCCTTCAGGAACTCCAGCATGGGTCCCCCTGGGGTTACAAGTCCTGCCAGTGAACCATCTCCAGTGTGGGCTTCTCTCTCCATGAGCCTGCAGGTCCTGTCAAGAGCTGGCACCAGTGCAGGCTTCCCACATAGTCACATCTTCCTTTAGGGCACATCCACCTGCTCCTATGTTGTCTTTTTCATGGACTGTGAAATGGATACCTATTCTAATGTGGACCTCCACTGGCTGCAGGGGACAGGTTGCCTCTCCATGAGCTGCAGGGGAAACTTCTCCAGTGCCTGGAGCATCTCTTCTCCCTCTTTCTTCATGGACCTGGGCATCTGCAGAATTGTTACACATAATCCTCTCTCCTGCTGCTGTTACATAGTAGGTTTTTCTCCTTAAATTTATTATCCCAGAGGTGCTACCACCATCACTGATGGGCTCAGCTTTCACAGCTGGGGAGGAACAACCACAATGAATGAATATATTTCGCAGAATGCCTGGTTGGAAAATAGCTCTGCGAGAAAGGTCCTGGCAGTGCCAGTGAACATGAACCGTCAAACTGAACACGAGCCAGCAGTATGCCTGTGATTCAAAAAGGCAAATGATAATCTATGCTGCAGCAGCCATGTAGCCAGCAGGTGAAGGCAAATGATGCTACCCCTTTACTCAGCACTACCAAAACCATACTGTGAGTACAGTGTCTGGTTCTGGGCCGTCCAGTACCAGATGGACATGAGTATACTAAACAAAGTCCAACAAAGGGCTGTGAAAAAGATGAAGAGGCTGGAGTACGTCTTGTATGTCAAAAGGTTGAGAGACTGTCCAGCCTAGAGCAGAGCAGGCTTAGAGGGAGTTTATCAGGGTATATAAATGCCTGAAGGGAGGGTCTAAAGAAGACAGAGCTCAAGTCTTTTCAAATGTACCTGATCACAGAAGCAGAGTCAGTGGGCACAAACTGCAACACAAGAGGTTCACCCAGAACATCAGAAAACTTTTCTCCAGAGACCCCTTCCAATCTCAAACATTGTTTTATTTTGTGATTCATCCTTTGCAGCTAAGTAAACAAGCCTAAGTACCCTGAATAGGTTAGGAAACTGTGTGACCAGGATACAAAGCCTGCTTCATTTAATAACCTCACTTTCTAATCAATCAATTTTGTAATCTTTATGGTCAGGTTAAATCATATCCAGTTACAATTGCTTAATATGAAGAGTATGGAGAGAATTAGCTCAGATTCTCCACCCTTTTGTTTCCATATATTCCAATTAAAAGCACTTACACTGCTTGCACATTTTGTGCGTGAATAGCAACAGAAATGTCAGAGTTTATTATCTGACAATAATATTGTTGTCTGCCCAATAGTTCATATTTTCTATATCATAATGAATTCGCTATTATATTCTTATACTTCCATTGCACTTGGAGAAGATATTTCAGACTTTGTATGGGATACTGGGAGTATGTGAATTATCCTTGCTTCCAGAGCAGCTAGCACACAGCCGTTACATCACAGACTTTGAAGCACATTGTATTGTGAAGCCTGGTTTTAAGCCAGTGGCAAGACAGTTTCATCTCTGAGGGTCCCTGAACTAGTTAAAAGTAACTGAGGTGTGTTTGACCTTGTTTCATATTCATGTTTCTGAATGCTATGTAGCGGTGCCCAGAGAGAATTACGGACCAGTCTGTGTCATCTGTACCATCTACAGTAATTTCTAAATGCAGCTTGACAAATTATTTTCTGTATTTACAAATATTTATTATTTTCTGCTTATTATCTCTGCATTTCTGTCCCTTGATCTACTAGAAATCCATGCAAATTGCATGAAAATATTATGGCTGATGTGCTGTGCAGTAAAGTTCAGAAGCTGCCATAGCATGGCCATTTGCTTGTTTTATATAAATGTTCATTATGTACATGAAATCACTTTAATTCTGAGGAAGAATTTTGTTACTTTTTCTCTGCCATTTGGTAGACAAACAAACAAACTAACAAAGAAACTAAGAAACACCTATTTCAGGTAGCCAGATAGCTTTAAATATGAAGAATTTAATCCTGACTGAAGAAGTTTATATATGTGAATAGATTACCTGCTTTAGAGTTGTTAAATCTTAGAAAATCTGTTTGGCAAATAGCTCTCAAATGAAGTACTAACCAAGAGAGCTATTGCAGTAGAAGAAAAGCATTCTTTGGAGTTTGTAACGTCTGCAAGTTCTAGCAGATCTCATCTGCCAGACAAATGCAACAAATACATTTGTCATACCTGACAAGTATAAATCTTCAAGTGAAGCACACCTTTAATTTGCTGCTGAGCAACAACAGAGTGTTGCGCAGGAAATTTCATGATAGCTTGAATTTCAAATTGATATTAAGGTTGGAAAGTTTTTAGTATCTCAAAGGTATTACTTTAGGGGTGAATTTATGTTCTGGAATACAGACTACTGTGTGATTTAACGCTGATTGTCTAACCTTTTGATGTGACTGGCAGAGTGGGATGGGAATGCCATAATTTTCAGGCACTACAGAAGGCATGGTGCTATCCAAATCCCAGTGGAACTGCACTGAATTGATGAAATGACCAGGAAGGCCTAATTAAAGCTGTTCAGCTCAAATGTATTGATGTATTACATCTACCGTGGTTTCGTTCAATAGGTCTACCCTATGAATGCTGGCATGCCTGTAAAGTAAACTAAACAAATTGCATAAATAATGTTGGGAGGTAAAGAGACCCGCATGGAATCAAAGCTGAGTCATGCAAAATCCAACAGGCTGCCCTTTGATCTTATTTTCATACAGTATTGTATAAAAACAAATATTGCTTATACCTCATCAAGTGAGAAAAGAGACAGGCTTGTGTACTGAAAATGGTTATGTATTTAGCAAACATATATTTAATTCTCTTATTCAAAAATAGGATTCCTGTTTATTAAAAGGTTCTTCAGAGATTGCTTCCCTTTCTGTGATAAAAATATCTCTGAATAGTATATTCATTATGACGAATAGGAATTCTAGCTGGAAGGCATTTCATTTATGTCTGAGTTCTTTGGGCAATATTTTGTTGAAATCTGGCAATTTTTAAAACTATTTCAACAGGAATATGTAACTTTAAACTTATTTATATTGTGGCTGCACAGTTTTAGCTGAAATCTGATACAGAATATAATTTGGCATATTCTGCTGGTGAGTAGTGAATTAAAAAAAATATATAGAATGAGAAAGACCAGTACTATTCACAAAATGGGACTAAATTTCTTTGCTTGTCTTTGCCTACAAGAAGTTAGATAAGCCTCATCAAGAATTATAAAATATCAAACTTTAATACTTAGATTTATAGAAATGTTTAAACATTTCTGTTTACCCTTTAAAATAAGAATGTGATTTTTTTTTCTTCTTTATAATTTGAAAATCAATAGAAAAATGAAAAGAATTATAAAAATAGCTAGCCTGAAAATGAGAAAAAACCCTTTCATTTCAAATGGACCAGACCATCTGTGACATCCTCAGGCTCAATTTTTGTGCTTGTTAATTTAAAAACTTACTATATGGAAGTTTTGCTTCAACCTAATCAAGCTTTACTTGCCTTTTTTTTTTTTTTTAATATAAAAACTGAAAAATTCATGATTTCCCTAGCTCTTCTGTAAAGTGTATTAAAGAATTCTAGGTCTTAATATCTATAGGTAACCTGGGCGAATTTATGTCTCTTTTAAAGATAGGATGAATGAATACACCTGACAGAAAATTTAAAAATAAAATTAATGAAGGTATGATTTTTTTTTTCTCTTCCTGAGGCATGGATTTCCTCTTTCAAAGAGAGATTGAGCACACTCTCAGACAGTTTGATGATGACATCAATTTGGGCAGGAGTGTTGATCTGCTGTAGGGTAGGACAGCTCTGCAGAAGGAACTGGCCAGGCTGGATAAGTGGGCTGAGGCCAATGGTATGAGAATCAACAAGACAAAGTGCGGGGTCCTGCCCTTGGGTCATAACAACCACGTGCAATAGCACAGGCTGGAGGAGGAGTGGCAGGAAAGATTCCCAGTGGGAGAGGACCTGGCGGTGCTGGTTGACAGATGCTGAACACGAGCCAGCTGTGCCCAGGAGGTTAAGGCAGCCAATGGTCTCCTGGCTTGTGCCAGAAGCAGTGTGGCCAGGAAAATGAGGGTCTGACAAGAAAGAGACAAATTCTACTGTTGGACACAAAATAGATAAACAAGATTTCTGAAAGTACAGGCTAATAAGAGACTTATCTAAAGCAGGCCTATAGAATATGCAAGGAAAATTTTAAATTACTATACTGAAAGAGACTTTGGAATTATACTGAATAGTCACGTCCTTTGGCATATACTGCTATATATGCTCACTCTGCGCTCGAGCTGTATATTTTTCTAAGATAAGACACTTGTGTATGTCTTCAGTTTTAAGCAGAAAAGCTGCACTGAGCCTTCATGGAGAAATATACGCTCATTCAAATGGAAAATAATTATTTCTTTGTAGAATGACAGATTTACACATACTTTAAAGCCAGGAGGAAGAAAAAGGTCTTTTCGAATTTTACTGGCCACCAGTACTTTATAAAAATTTTAGTATGCCTTCAAAGTCATGACAAAGACTTCTATAGGGGCTAGCAATTTTGATTTCCTCAACATATGAGTACCCAAGCGCACATATTTAAAGGAACTGTTTTTCTACTGAGATTGCTTCTGTACAAAGGGCTCCTTAAAATCACTTCAAATGGGGACTGAATTAGTACAATACTTCCTTTCTGAAGAGCTTTCATTTTCAGTTTGTTGCCTCCCTCTTGTCCCTCATTTCTTTTCTCCTTTTTCTACTCCTTTTACCATGGCAGTGTGAGTAGCAAACATTATTCCACAACTGCAGTATTCAGTGAAAATCTCCATCTCTGAGTCTCATCTATGTTATGAATGGAAAGAATTCCTTACTTTTTTCCAAAATTCTTCTAAAAATAATCTGCTCTTTGACATAACTTGATGGATCAGTTCTTCATACAGCTGCTCATGTGGAAATGTGCTCACAGCACATTTTGTTTTGCAGAGTTTCTTAAATGGCTCAGTAGGGGTCAGGACTCTTAGAATTACACATAATTATTAATAAAACTGATTAACAATTTTTCAGTTCTGTTAGCGAAATGGTATAATTGTATTTTTATCAATATTCAAGCTGTGCCAGTTTTGAACAATCTTACCTCCAGCTGAGATCACAGAAAATGATGCACAACCTGGAGCTAACATATTCCTCATCTCGGTATCAAGTACAATGACACTACAGTACACACTAATGTAAAATTACTCAATAACATTTTGAAAGGTACCATCTGCCTTTCCTTTAAACCTTTCAAGATGTACTGGTACAGTAATGGGGCAGAGAAAGAAGAAGAGAGAGAAGGCAGAATTAGATGTAATTTTATTCAAAACAGGGTTTTTTTATTTCAAATTTCAGTGAGAGGGCTTTCGTGCTTCTAGCCTTGTCTAAAAAAGCCACTCACCGCATGACCCAAATTTAATTCAACCAATTCATTTAAGCTCTAATCAATATGTCACTTGGAGGTGTTATACTCTGATGTTGTTTATAAATTCAATTTGAACTATTTTTCACTTCCATGTAATAATGCTTCAAAAATAGGGCTGTTTATGAACATCATAGCTGTCACCTGTCATGGAAATATTGCTTCCAAAGTGTGGCAAATTAGATTAATATTTACGTTTATTCACACTTATTAGATTCCCAGAAAACTAACTAGAAAGTTGTTTCCTTGCATGTTTCTCCTTCACAAAACATTAAAAGAAAGTCACTCTCATTGCCCAGTTGCTCAGCTCATTCCCTAAGGACCCCCTTCAAAACACGGAAATAAAACTCCACTCTATCATGCAGAATAAACCCCCAATGCACCATGTAAAAGTCTGATAGGAATGTCTTTCAAATAACCACAGCTGCACAGAGAGTGTCCATTTTATATTGACAGTGATTTGGTAATGATCTCAGAACAAGAATTAACCTTGCTTTGACAATGTGTTTTTTTTTCTTATTTGCATTACAGGTCAGCAACTGAATGATACCTGTCAAGCTTTATATGATCACATCTGAGTAAATAATGATTTCTGCATGCCAGGCTTTGTTTGACAGTATTTCTGTCTGAGAAATGCCAGCAGCAAAAAGCCCATTAACAGCTTCCACCCACTGTTCTTATATAATTCTCTGTATCTTTTCTCTCCGGGCTGATGGGGAGCAGCAGGGACTCAAGCCGTTTGTTACAGGCCTCACATTGCTATGGGTTAGAGTCTGCTCAGTCACACCACATGGCACAATGCAAGCTAAGATATTAGAACGTGAAATGGACTCATCTTTACTTCAGAAATATAAGGGGACATCGTGGCATTTTTTTTTTTTTATTTATTAAAACAGGCAGCCACTTCTGCACAATGCAAAACTGAAATTAAATAAATAAATAAATAGACCCAAACAAAACCTCTCATCTCTAAGTTTCCAACATTTGTGCTATAGATTTTTCCCATATTATAAAGATGCTTCTTGCTAGAATAATGATGGGAAATTACTGGTTGCCTAGTCATGGGTGCTTCTATAATTCTCACTTTCATTAACAGGCAATGTGTGCCTCTGGCTTACAGTAAATCCATGAGGGGAAGAATTACATCCCTGTCACATTGGTACACAAAAGAACTTCGAGAATACATGTGAACTGCCAATAATTTCTCAAGAGGTACAGGTGACTTACTGAAATACTTAAAGCTAACTCTTACAATGCATATTTATTTCTTCCTTTAAAATCTCATTCCCCACAGCAAATACATTTAGACATATTAGTAAGTGGCCAAAAACAGAACTGTTTATTCTACCAACTAATCCTATGGATTTTACTGCAATGGGATTCAGCCCTGTGCCATCCATGATTAACATTTGCCTCTGCAAAATAAAGCCCCCAGTTGCCAAAGTTAATCAAAGCATAATCTTTTTTCAGGTTTTTCTTCAGTCTCAAATCATCAAAAGCAAATATTAAAATAGATAAAATGATTACAACTATCTCAGAACAAGGTAGGTGGACCTGAGTTTCATGTAACTTTATATAAATGAACTTTTGGTCTGTTAAATTTATCTTTAAAAAACTTCTCATTACACAGAACAATGCTTTAATCCAGAGTCAATGTCATTGAAAAATAATGGTATAGATTGCTGTTTGGACTTTGATCTTTTTCAGATACAGATTTGTTTGATATTTACAGATAAATATTTTTGTGTAAAATTGGATTTTACGGATCAGATGTTTTCTACTCACTGAAATGCATTATTGAGAATGGCATTATAGACTCCAGAGGTTTATTTGGTTATCTGAATACAAGGATACTTACTACACTTTGAAACATCCTTGACTCTCCCTTCATATCTCCAACTGCTGCTCCAAGAATTCAGAAACCTCCATGCCAGCCTTATATAGGTGTGTTATACCTATATACAGAGATTCTAAACATCTTGTGTCTTAGTCATCCCTTTTGTGCATTTCTCAGATGCCTTAGCACATCTCAGGTCAAGATCCCTGTGTTTTTGTGCATGATTCAAGCCATATTTCCTTTGCTTATGCAGGGAATTTACATACACAGCTCACATATTGATACATAAAATGCACATGGATATCTGAATTTGGCTCTAAACCATATTGACCTGCACTGTAAAAGATATCCTTGTAGAAACCATTGCGAAGAGTTGCAAGACTGGATGAAGAATGAAATACCCCCCTAACTCCTGAACTGTGCTTCTGAATCCAATTCAATCAAGCTTGTGTAGTTTCATTTGTTTGTTTAAGTATTGTGGTTTAGGAATGGTATTTCCAAGTGTAGTATTCCTACTGAAACACTTCAAACTGTGCTCCACTCACTCACTCCCCTTTATCAATAAAAGAATGTAGAAGAGAGGTAAATGATTCATATCTGAATGCTCTCCATGTGGAAGCTGTCAATTCCCCAACATTTCCACCACACTACCCAGCCAGAAGGCACTGCTTCCCCCCTCCCCATGTGCATGATGTCAGGTGTTATAGAATAATCTTGGGGTTCTAGCCATGCTCCTCCTTCTATTGCAAAAACTCACCCTGTTCTAACAAGCATAGTTATGCAGCACTTACTCTTACCTCCTTCCAAAATTATCTGGGCATTGATTTAGCAGAAGATATAATGTCTTGGTTAATATTTATCCTGGTTTCATCTTCTTCTTAGTAGCTGTCACAGTCGTTGAAGACTAATGTTGAAAATCCATTGATGTTTTAGTTGTTGTTATGTGGTGCTGACTCCAAGTCAAGATCTTTTAAGATTCCCATGCTCTGTCAGCAAGCAGGTGGACAAAATGCTGATAGGGAGCACACCTGGGACAGGTGACCCAAACTGGCCAAAAGGATATTAGATATTCCATGCTATAGAATGTCATGTTCGGTGTATAGACTGGGAGGAGCTGGTTGTGAGGGATCAATCTCTGCTCAGGGACAGGCTATGCATTTATCAAGGAGTGGTGAGCAAATGTACTCTGCATCACTTGGATTTTATTCCTTTTCTCTCTTCTATTATTTTTATAAAACTATTTTTTAATTGTTAAGCTGTTCTCATCTCAATCCATGAGTTTTACTTTTTTATCTTTTCTCCTATTGTGGGGTTCCTGCATAGTACTTAGTTGCTGGTTGGAGTCAAAGCACGACAAAATTTTGCATGTGATTCAGTTTGATGCATAATTTAGGACTTTTAGATCAGATTAATCTCACTCGACAGGCTGCAGATGCAGACGTTTAAAGGTAAAGGTATGTGTTCATGGGACACAGAGCAGTATAATACACATAATTTGGTGTCTAAAGTGCCTTTGTGGAGTTATAGAATCATTTACATTGGAAGGCACTTCAAAGATTTAGTTCAGCCATTAACCTAATAATGAATGCCAAGCCCACCACCACTAAACCATGTTATTAAGTACCACATGTAAGTAGATGTTGCTTCTTATGGTCAGGGACAGTCTGAATCTTGATTAATTGCTGGATTGACATCTAAAGTCAAATGAGTTTTCTTAAGTTTCCCTGCTGGACTACCAGCTGCCTCTTGAGAAGATCAGGCATCCTCTGGACTTTCTGGGTCTCAGGACCTGTATTTGTGTATATTCAATGGCACTGTGTCCTTATTTGTGGGCAACAGAATAAGCAATCAGTTGAATAAGAAAAGTCTGCAGAGGACAGCTAAGATCTCCTCATTTACTCACCCTTTGAAAACTCTTCCTTGCTCTGGTTCTGTGACAACATGGACATGTAACCTAGTCTTAGATGGGAAAGCTTAAGTGACCTAAATCTTTCACTTAGATAGTAAAACATAACAAATCAATTGTCTTTGTGCCAGCATTTTTTTTTTTCTCTCACTAGGAAGGACTTTTGTTTTGAGAGACTGAATTACTATAGCAATTCATGAATAACCATTAGTGCCATCTGGCAAGTTTTCAAGATGACTTGTTTTACTACAGAATGCTTGCACTGGCTTTGATACGGTGACCTGCATAGTGTTGTTTTTGACCCAGCTTAACTGAGCAGAAACAGCACCAGAAATTGCATTACTCATTTACCTGAGAAAGCATTTTTATAAGGTGAGACAAGATAATATCATTATGTCATTATATGAGGTTTGGTGCATTAGAAATAATAATAATAAATCTTCTTTGAGTCTAATTTAAACTCATACATGGTATGAATTCCTTCATTTTATTGCAAAAGTAACTTATTAAATTTCAAAACAAGAAAACAAGGGACTTTGTGTAATCATCAGGGCAATACATTTCAAATCAGCATTTTTTTTTTCTATGATGAATCATATTGCAAAAGGAGGGAACTGAATCTTGATATGATGAGCTTAAGTAAAAATTATCATTTTTTTTTTAAATAACAAAAAAGAATTAATTTATTTTAGTAATACAAAATATATTAATGAGCACGTGACGCATGCACTATTAAAAGGTATCACAGGTACATCTGTCTGAGTCAGCTGGGCAAGATCCAGCAGTTTAGGAGAGAAATCATATTTTATCACTGCCTTGAGGAAGGTCTCATGCATGGCCGCTTTAGTTCCTCTGAACAGAAGAATGATCTCTGAAGTCTTTAGATCCATCCTCTAGACTCTTTCAGGATGACTGAACTGTGATTCATCATACTTACTACAGCATTAATGTGCCTGTTCCACCTCAGGGATGAGATACAACAGCAAGTTCTACTGTGTTCAGTGGAAGGTTTTGGTACAGCTGCATGCAAACACTGCATGAGAGTAAACCTTAATGTATACCCTTTGCAACTGTTACAACAAATCAAAGTTAATTGTTCTCATTTATTTTTAAATAGAATGCATGGAGCATGAGTATTCAGTCGGTGCTGTAGAAAGCCACCACAGTAAGGATATAGAAACTTTCTATTGAGTACATTAGTAATAAAATGACCAGTCTGGATCAAATAAAGCCCTCAGCTATGCTTCACGCTTAATTACACTCAAAGTGATTCAAAGCTATTTGCTAGCTGTGTCTACTCTAATTTCTAAACTGATCTTCACAGGGCTGACAGAATGCTAAAAAAACAGCTCACATTGCTGAGTGGGATGACCAGCAGCAGCACCAGAAACTAAAGGAGTTTGCTTTTTGTATTTTGCTTTCATTGACAGCGATTAGCTGGTGTATGGCTTAGCTGTCAAACTGCATAAGTCCTTTTGGTGCACTTGTGGCAGAATGGGCACAATGTGGCTTGGAAGAAACCAGCTGACATAAGGTGGAATTGTCTGTGAAAGGGAAGAGGTTGTTATTGGCTAGTTTTGTTAGATGTCGCAGGAAGAGAAAGAAAAGCGTCAGTCCCTGCATGGATCCTTATGACTCTCTGGGATGGTGAACCACTGACAATGACAAGATGCCATCTGTTGAGAAGCTATTCTGGAAAAAACCCAGAGCTGCTAGAGAATTCCACTGCACTGCAGTGAGCAACTGGCACATTTGACGTATCAGGGGCCCAAGCAAGGCAAATGTGGCCTTGTACACACCAGCTTTCTGACTCAACTAGATAACAAAAGTGGTGAATCTATGATAATTACTTTAGGAATTTCATCAGTTATTCTAAATAGAAATAATTTTGTTAATTTAGTGATCTCCACTTCTAATATCTTCCAGGAGAAACACATTTTTTTCAGGTGGAAATACTATAAAGATCACAGGCTTCTCTGTTAGAGGTGGTTGATTTATTACTTATTGTGTCCATCTGAAAAAAAAAAATTGGTCACACTGTCTGGGTAATTAATATCTTATGTATTCATAGTCTCATAGAATCAAAAAATGTTAAAGGGTTGGAATGGACCTTAAAGATCATCTAATCCCAACCCCCACTGTCCACTACATGGACACCTTCCACTAGACCAGGTTATTCAAGGCCTTATCCAACCTGGCTTTGAACACTTCCAGGGTTAGGGCAACGACAACTCTTCCTTTTAGATATATTTCTGTCAAATTTTATGATAAACATGGCAAACTTTTACTATTAAATCCCAATCAAATCTATTTTATGTATATGAAACTTGGCAAACGTCAGATCAATGAAATAAGCTTACCCAAATGAGTTGGTGGCTTGCAGATATATCTCTATATCAGTTTTTATCTTAGAAAAATTCCAGTTATGTCTTGTGATTTGATTATTTAAATTTAAGAAAAACAATATATAATAAAATTTCAATTCTCCACTCCTTGTATTATAAACATGAAATAAAGAAATATGTATTTTCATAGAAAAAAACAAAACCAAAGAACCCATATGTACAGTATGCTGTATTTTTATTAGGGCAGATTTTAATTTAAAGTATTGTGTAGACAGCAAGAATAATGGCACTATCATAATTTAGACCACTACGCAATGAATTTGACTGTGATCAGATGATCTCTGCAAGTGATGTTTTAAAGTCAAGTTTGAATTGCACAGTAGTAATACATAATAGTGTCATGAGTAATTTAAAATTATGTCTTAATCCAGGCAGTCTGGAATCATTCTGAGCTGGAATTGCCTTGGTACTTTAACAGATCTTTGGATTCTTTCCACTGGTAGCTTTGATGATACCCTTTGTATGTCTGAGTTTGCTAGTTTGTTAAGAGTTCACAGCTTCAAGAAATCCTACAACTACATTATCAAATCTCAGACCTGTCAGCATCAGCAAAGGTTGTTAAGAGTGATTTTAGCAGACTGCAATAAATCATGATCTATATTGTATTTCTCTCTGTATTTGGTTAAGATTCTCAGTTAGGGCTCAGACCTGCTCCATATTGAACTCCAATGAAACATTGTCCAGAGATATGGTGTGACAAGCATTCCCAGAGATCAGCTGTGCAAATTACTCATTGTATACAGAGATAATTGGACTGAGTTCTGAACTGGATTCAATCAGTACAGCTCCAGTCTCCCATGGAGCTATACTGTTTTTCAAAAACTGAGGTTAAAGCCACAAACATCTGTTGACTAAAGGGTTATATGGAATTTTTCAATTATGCTGTACCCTCATGTCACTTGACATTTTCTTTCATTTTATTCCTTTCATAAACCTGGAAGGCTCACTCTGTTGGCCAGTGGTCTCTTGCTTTCATATTGGCTCTGTTGAATTGTCTGGGCATACTTAGTGGCATCTTGTTCCAGGAGCTGATGAGTTTTATCTTTAAGCATGATTTTCACAAAGCTTTCAATTTTTCAAAAATTTGTGACTGATGAGATGCTATTGTGTTGACTTGTTGTAAACTACTTAATTTGTGGCAGGAAAAGAAACCACACACCGTTATTTTGCTTCTTTCTTTAGTCCTTTTTTCATAATAGTAATAGTATTAGTAATAATAATAATAATAATGATGATAATATACAATAATAATATTAATAATTGTAACAGCAACATTATCAAAAAATATACAGACAAAATCCTAATTTTCTATTATCCCTTGAGGCTTATAATAGTCTATATAATTCTCTTTTGGAAACAGGCAGATGGAGACAACTGACAAGGGAACAGAAACGGAAGGAGGAAGGAAAGGGAGATAAGAGAATAGAATGCAAAGAGGGAGGGAAAGTGAAAAAGAAGTTAATAGTAAAGAAAACAATAAAGCCATAACATGTTATATGACAACTGGGATGAGATCTTCTGTACATGAGCTGAGGATCTTTAGAATAAAACAGAAATGTCAAAAAAACCTGACAAAGATTGTTACTCAGCACACATTTGAAAACACTTGCCTGATGTATTCCACAGGTTACAAATCAGTCTTCACAAAGTTTTGGAGAAGAGTCATGCCTATTGAATATAATTTACAGTGGCAGCTTCAGCTCACTGAAATTCAGATATTTATGGTACAGGTGCCTGTCTGCAAACCACGTAGCTCAGTTCGTTTGCCCACATAAACATGTGTAAGACCATGTCAGTGTGTCCAGCCTGGCCTCCAGCTGCCATTACAACATAGTACGTGTTTCCAAGAGATCTCATGCAGTGTGTGACTGTCACCTCCATGTGCATGCCCTGGGTACATTGAAGTGGGGACAGGTGAGTAGAGTTTTAGGTCCTCCTTGAAGAAAAGTGGTGTCAGGAATCCATCCAGCATGTGGAAAAGTATGTTTCTATAGTCTAAATTAAGTGAGGTGAGCTTGTAGCATCGCAACAGATGCTTCGGTTCCATCACAGTTAAGGCCAACCATTAGTTCACCCTTGCCTTTAAATCCTAGGAGACCTTACAGATAAATATAGAAAAGAAAATCAGGAAACTGGAGATAAAGAGACAAAAAGGACAAATAGTATCTCAAAAGCATATGTTAGAAAGAAACACAATAGAAGAGACTATAAAAGAAAAAAAAGAATTTTAGCATAGATATTTTTTATTAAAAAGGCACAATATTCAGTGCTAAAAATAAGCAAGTTAAGCTCTGATTCAACAAAGTATATGAAGACATGACTCTTTCACTGAGATTTCTGATGAGTCTTGTACAATAGCACTTTTTCTACTTTGGCTGAGAAGGTTTATATGCTATTGACAGATAGTTTTAAACAGTGAATCGAGGCACAATAGCTGGATCAAAGCTGTACCTTTTATAGTAAAACTACTACTAAGATTGTGTTTAGCAGTGTATGAAAGGTCTTCCTATTTCTTTAGTGCATCAGTTTTCAAGGATCTCTAAAGAAAACATTTTAATCCCAAAGGTTGCTGAACATGAATATTATACCTCAGGCATTGTGTTTTCACAAGCATTTTAGGTGCAACAACAAAAAAATATAGAAGTTGTTAGGCTCTCCTACTGATCTCTCAAGCATGGGAATTGTCCTACTGAGCTCCTGCTTAATTACTTTTACCTTATTATTCATATTTTTATTAAGCTAGTAAGCTGTCTTTTTTGTAGTGTGTTCCATATCTTTTCTCTCTGGAACTGGGATTGTATTAAATTACTGTACTTTACATCATCTAGGATGTTTTACAGTTGCATTTTAATCACTTTAAGACATTTCATTTTTGCATATCCTGTTAATGGTACTGACAATTTTGTATCATATTGCACTCATATATTAAACATGTACTTTTGGGATAAGCTATTTGGAGTCAGGTTTGGCTGCACATACTCCATCAGTGGGAATAATCTAATAACAGAGTAATCTTCAGGGAATAACATCAGGTCTTTAGGTTGACAGTCTGGATTTCATAGAGTGGGTAAACAGTTGATCGGGTTTTTCTCTTCATGGAACAAACTGAGGTATGTCATTATAGCAGGATTCTAAAAAGGTGTTCTTGACGTATGGATAGGTGAGTCTAGATGCACATCTGTTTCTGGGCTTCTGATGACATCAGAGCTTGTTAGTTTCCCAAGGCATAGTTAGATAGACCCTGCTCTAGTACTTTCAAGTTACCTCCAAGTTATTTACAGAGAAACAGATAATGTTCCTATAGTAATTCAGCAATTAAATGTCCTTCCTTACTGTCCATACTCTTGGGATCAGAGCAGTTTTTACAGGGGGCATTATTTAATTGAATTATGCACTGAGGATGAGTCACTCCAGACCGAAGACTTTTTCAGGTTTCAAATAGTGCTTCTCAATAAGAAATACTGCTGAGGTGGGTAGTGTAAAATCATCAAGGGCTCTTATTTTTATCACTTGTTTCAGTTGCCCAAAGAACATTCATTAAGTATGACAGAATCTCAGAAGGCAGAGAGGATGAGGTTGAAAGGAGCCTCTGGAGATCTCCTGATCTGAACTACCAGCCCAAGCAGGACCACCAAGAAGAATTGACCAGGACCATATCCAGGTGGTATCTAAATATCTCCAAGGATGGAAGCTCCACAGCCCCCTGGGAAACTGGTACCAGTTCTTGGCCACCCTCACAACAGAGGTGTCTCCCAATATTCAGAGAGAAACTTCAGTATTTCAGTGTGTGCCTACTGTATCTTGTCCTCTTGTTAGGCATCACAGAGAAGAGTCTGGTTCTGTCTTCTTTAAACCCTGTCTCTCTTCAGGCATTTATATACATTGATAACCACAATCTCTCCACCCATGAAGCCTTCTCTGCTTTAGTTGAAACTGGCCCAGGTGTCTCAGCCATTCCTTGTAGGAGAGATGTTCCAGTCCCTTTATGATTTTGGGGGTTTTTGAGGTTTTGGGGTTTTGGGGTTTTTTTGACTATCTACTGGATGTCCATGTCTCTCTTCTGCCTTATAGCACAGGATTGGACACAGTAGTCCAGTGTGACCTCACCAGGGTGAGGGAAAGGATCACCTCCCCCCACCTGCTGGCAACACTCCTCCTAATGTAGACAAGGATATTCCTTCTGTCGAAGGCACATCACTGGCTCATGTAAAATTTGTTGTTCATGGGGACAGCCAGAGCCTTTTGTGACAAGCTGCTTTCCAGCTGGGCGGTCCAGCCACGTACTGGTGAGTGAGGTTGTTCCTTCACAGGTGCAGCACTTTGCACTTCCCCTTATTCAACTCCCCGAGGTTGCTGTCAGAGTATTTCTTCAGGCTGCCAATGTTCCTCTGGGTGGCAGTTTGATCCTCTGGAATATTAAACCACTCCAACAAGTTTTGTGTCACTGGAAAACTCGTTGAGGGTCCACTTTGCTCTGTGACTCTGATGAACAGGACTGGACCCAGCACTGACACTCAGGGTATAGAGCTAGTGGCTTCCTTCTGACTAGACTCCATGACAGTAATGACAACACCTTGGGCCCCATTCCTCCATAGAGATATTCCACCCTTTGTGCACTCATCTACAGAGATGTGCTGTGTATTTGGCTTTTCTTCAGATAGATTTTGGCAACTGACATACTTTCCCCTACTCCCTTTACATTTCTGTTATAAGCCAAAATAACAGCAATAAACATATTTCCATGCTCATATGTACTCAACATCATTTTAGGACATGATCTGAAGAACTTTTTCTCTGTCTCTCTCTCTCTATATATCTATATTATTTCCATAAATATAATTCCCAATACAGAACTACATATATATATTTTTTTTTCAAATATATAGATGCTAAAATTCTAGTAAAGATGAATAGAAGCATGGCATTTAAATCTCCAATAAAAATCTCTTTTTATTAGATTGATGTAGTGATTACATCCAGTACAGCAAATACAGCACCAAACCTAGATAATGCAAAGACACACCAATATAGAAAATTGAGTTTGCATGTTTTGTGTTTTGTTTAGGTTTTTTCAAATTAAGAGTATAAAAGACCTCATCATATATTCTGTACTGGAGCATAATATATAGATTGATAAAAAGTTTGAAATAAAAAAAAAATAAGAAGTCTATTCTTTACAAGTTTGGATCCACATATTAGTATTAGAGAGACACTATATTAGTAATATAGTGTCTCTCCAAAATGCAGTAAATTCATATAGAGCTTCTAGGATTTATTTTAGGAAGGACTTGCATAGACTTTCTGGTTTCTTTATCTTTGAGACAGCCTTTGACTTGGGAATTTTCTCTTGAAACACAAGATCCTCACACTTTTAAAGCCTTGCCCCAGAATTGTGTTTACACTGACATGGAAAGTGGAAATCGATTTCCAAGTGTATTTTAAATATTGCCTCAGTTTCCTCCACTTATCGCAGCCAGTTTATTTGAGAAGTTTCTGGGTTTAGTTTCTCAATACTTTACTTCCAGTTCTTATGTTTGTCTTTTAAAGATTATTAAAAAAATCAGAGCTCAGAAATCAATGCTCAGATGATATATTTTTAAAAAATATTCTGCCTTTAGTTTTGGGAACATTTTAAAGTGCCTGAAGTTGTAAAGGTCTACATTTGAATCAATCATTTAAAAACAGCATAAGAGCCACTAGAGAATGGCAAGCACTGCAAACTGCTCTACCTGACCTATTTCCTATGACCACTTTAGTGCAAAATGAAATATCTGAATTTGTTTTGAAGAAACCTATTACTGAACATTAACTGTAGGGGTACTTTGGGCAGCTGGCTGGGGCATTATATATCTATATCTACATCTATCTATCTATCTATATCATCTATATCTATATCATATCATCCATATCATCTATATAATCTAATCTATATTATCTATAATAAACATATCTATCTATCTATATCTATATCTATATCTATATCTAGATCTAGATCTAGATCTAGATCTAGATCTAGATCTAGATCTAGATCTAGATCTAGATCTAGATCTAGATCTAGATCTAGATCTAGATCTAGATCTAGATCTAGATCTAGATCTAGATCTAGATCTAGATCTAGATCTAGATCTAGATCTAGATCTAGATCTAGATCTAGATCTAGATCTAGATCTAGATCTAGATCTAGATCTAGATCTAGATCTAGATCTAGATCTAGATCTAGATCTAGATCTAGATCTAGATCTAGATCTAGATCTAGATCTAGATCTAGATCTAGATCTAGATCTAGATCTAGATCTAGATCTAGATCTAGATCTAGATCTAGATCTAGATCTAGATCTAGATCTAGATCTAGATCTAGATCTAGATCTAGATCTAGATCTAGATCTAGATCTAGATCTAGATCTAGATCTAGATCTAGATCTAGATCTAGATCTAGATCTAGATCTAGATCTAGATCTAGATCTAGATCTAGATCTAGATCTATCTTTCTAATCCCTGATACAAAAACTGAGACCAGCACATTTCAGATACATGTATTCTTTTCATGTTTGCTCACAGGAGTTGTTTCTGTTTAATAGGGGTGCTTGTTTTCCCCTATGCTGTTTTCTTGGAGACAGTCATTCTATTCTAGAGTGTGGATGCATAAAAATAACACAGGAATAAACCAATTTTGATTATTATTTTTGAAAGGGAAAATCTCTTGTTGACACTGTGAAAATACATTGGGAAGTACACATATGTTGCTGGGACATGGTTGATTTTCACCCATTCAGAAGAGTTTCCTTGGAGATTTTCTGATTTTTCAACTAGATAAATTACTTTAACAATAGGTACAACTGACCTGCCTCCACCATGTCTCTGGTTTATGTGACCACAGCAGTAGCCCTACTGTTATGAGGCTAAAGGTATATTTGTTCAGCTATTGCCTCTATGGAGGTGTGTGTAAAGTGTAAACATCAGCTCCTTTAAGGTGTCTGGCCAAGCACTTTTCAATGTAAAAGGAGATAACAATAAAAGGAGGAAGACATAAACAAGGACATACAGAGATACAAACCTGACTAGCGACTGAAAAGGGAGGAAGTCAGACCTGCTCTGTCACACTAATTGATGAGGATCTCTGGGAGTGTGGGAATGCTTCTTTCAGCACAGTTATCTGATCAGAGATATTGTCAATTGGGAAAGTAAGGAAAAGGGGGAAAGCAGAAACAAAATACACAAACCTGACAGGTGAGAATAATGCAGACAAAGATACAAACTAAACTTGGTCAGTCATAGTAATAGGTGGGCTACCAATGCAACCCTGGGGGTCCTGGGTATTGGAGGGGGTGCTGGGTATTGGAGGGGGTCAGTGGGACTATACCAGGTGATTAGGGATCTGTGCAGGGGAAGCAGATGAGAGAGGAACAAAGTAAACAGAAAAGAGCATAAAATGGGCCAGTCAGATAAAAAAGGGTCACACCAGTTTGACCAGCCAAGTGAGTGACGATGCCCCTTTTCCAGGCAGAGGTGTCAGGGGGGAGGGCCTGTGCTGGTATTCAGAGGAACCTGTGAGCATGAGGCACCTGTAGGATGAATGTGAGCGCTGTGTGTGTGCAGCGAGCATCCAGCANGGACTATACCAGGTGATTAGGGATCTGTGCAGGGGAAGCAGATGAGAGAGGAACAAAGAAGTAAACAGAAAAGAGCATAAAATGGGCCAGTCAGATAAAAAAGGGTCACACCAGTTTGACCAGCCAAGTGAGTGACGATGCCCCTTTTCCAGGCAGAGGTGTCAGGGGGGAGGGCCTGTGCTGGTATTCAGAGGAACCTGTGAGCATGAGGCACCTGTAGGATGAATGTGAGTGCTGTGTGTGTGCAGCGAGCATCCAGCAGTGAGTCAGGGACCCACGAGGCTGGTGAAGGGTGCTAGAATCCTCATAGCAGGGCTGGGCAGGCACAGGGAGCATGCCAGTGCCGGGGGAACTCATGAATGTGTGTGTACTTTGAACCTGGACAGTATGAGGTGTGTGCTGCACAAGTGACTTTCTGCCTCTACCAGCCCAAGAGGAGAAGGAGGGGATGTGTCTGCCTGTGCCTGTGTGTGGTGTGAGTCTCGAATGTGGGGGCAGCTGGAGCAACACCTTCTCTGCGGCCACACTTTACCTGTGTGACCGGACATGTCCTTGTCCTACGAGTCTCTGTGCATACGTGTCCCTGACTGTGCACAAGTGTCTGTGACTGTGTCTCTGAGGTATGTGCTCAGCATTGCTGCTGGTTGTGGAAATCACAGAGGGGAAAGTGGCAGCCACATTTGTCAGCCAGAGACCCTGGGACCTGAGGAAGTGGCTGCTCCTAATATCAGTTGACATTGCTACTCTAAAAGTATATTTAATTCATTCACATAGAGCGTGTCCTAAGATAAAAAAAAAATAAAAAAAAATTCTAAGTAAAAATAGAAGGTGGAAGGCTTTGATAGTGACGGATTTTTTTTCCTCCTCTTGACAAAATAGCCTTATAGAATTACATTGCAAATTACAAACCTATAAAAAGTCAATCTATAGAATTCCTTTGCAGTGTGACATGTCCCCATTATATTGCATGGACTAAAAATGAAGGAATTTTTATCTTTGGTCAATTGATAAGCTTGAGCAATTATTGTATAAATATCCTGGTTCCATCTGTTTTATCCTATTAATTATTACAGACCAGTTTAGTTAAGGGAACTTTTCTGAACTCACTCAACTTCACTGTTATTGTAAAATAGTTCTGGAAAGGTGGGGTAAAAAAGATTTTCTGAATGAATGTGTGAAAAATGAAAAAAATAAGTGTTCAATTTATCAGGACTCAATTGACTAAAACAATCTCATCCCTGCTGCAAGTTTTCATGAATCAGCAATGAAGAAAGGTCTTACATTCATTCAAATTTTAAGAGTAAAAATAATTTGCAGTAACTTTGATGAAAATGAACAGAAAATAAATGACGTTTGTTTGACATATTTTGAAAGTGCAACTTTGGATGGAGGGGATTCAGTAAAATTCAGGCAAAATAGATGATTACAGTAATGGCAGATCTGCATGGTGAATAAGAAAAACGTGTGCACAGAAAATGCTCTAAAGTAATAACCCTAAAATACTCATGTCCTAAAAATACTAATGTATGTCCATTTTATACCCTAAGACCAATCAGTCTATTTTCAGATGTTATGTAAACATACATACTATGAAGAAAGAAAAGCTGCCTTGCAATCCTTGGGACTTGTGTGTATCCAGCAGCTGTGCGGCTTTAACTATTCAGCCTAGGCACCCTAGTTAGCTGAACACTCCAGTTAGCTATTGATAAATCCTGCTATACCTTCCCTATGATTAACTAGTGCTTTAGCCTTCCAGCACACTGCAGATGAGTACACTCATTCTTCTGTTCTTTGATCAAATGCAAACACTGATGAAGAGTATTATCTGACACAAAATCAAAGGCTGCTTCCACTTACTAGTGGACTAGAAATGGAGGAAGAAAAGAATAACATTGCACATTTACGACAGAATAGCATGGCATAAACATTGAGAAACATTGTCAGGGCAGAACTCACCACTGCAGTGACAACCAGCAACAACTTCTCTGCCAAATCTAACACAGCATTTTGCCTACAAACGAGCATATGGATGTTTTGTCAGCAGTACAGTGAGTCAGTGTGAGCCAGGCAATCTCCTGTTGTGTACTAGCAGGAACAGGTTTCTAGGGCCTGAAGGTACTTTAGTGTGTTGGTATGAGGATAAAAAGATATGTCATGTGCTTAAAAACACTCTTCCTCTAGAGTTTCCTTTCTCAGAATATATTTTTTTCTCAAAAGTCACCTCCTCTGTGTGTTCTGACATTAGATTCTGTGCTTTTTTTAAGAGGAAGATATTGTATAATTGTCTGCAAAAGAGCAAACACAACATGTCCCCATTGTTGCTTTGAGCAAGTTATGTGAGATGTTTTAACTGGAAACATTGCTTGTTTTGTATCCTATCTAAATTCTTCTCAAATCCACAGATTGTTTTGAATGCAGAGTTTTCTGGACCAAGATTTTTTTCCCTTGAATCACTAAAGTTTATTTGCCTGACATATGCACCTTTTGATCCCCCCTCTTCCATTTTTTACATTTATCATCTCTAGGGTTTCTAGTGCTCCTTTGTTCACTGACATTTTCTGGTTCTTTTTACATAGTAAATGCAGCTAGTTCCTGTACTCTTGTACAATATTACAGATTACAGCTACTACTGTACTCTGGTGAGGGAATGGGAGAGGAATTGAAGTTGCCATCTGTTGGCTTGTAGCTGTGCCCTTCAGCCACTTCCAGGAAGCCTCACATTTTAATTCTGGCTGCCAGTAAAGTAAAATTTGTATAATTACTTCAGGTTATTCCTAACAGCAGAAACACTCTTTGGAAAGGTGCATGTGTCTGATAGAGCATGGGGAAAAGAGGTTTTCTTTAACTTAATACTTACAGTGAGTGCTACCTCCATGGCTTGCAACTTCATAAAAAAACCCTAGGCATATTTCATCTTACTTTAATGTTAATGTTGACATCATTTAATCCTATTAGCTTTTTCATTAATGAATAGATATAAATAAGCAGCTCTGAGATGTATTTTGAAGTAGTAGATGAAACAGGCAGAGTTGAGATCTAGATTTTTAAAAACTAGATTAGATGAGATGAATAGCTCCCAGGAGTTTACCCTTGAAGGTCTATAAAAAAGATGGGGGAGTCCCAAATGATCTGCTCAAAGGTAGATGATCTAATCTGTAGGCATCTAACTTTAAGTGTCCAATCTAACATGGGTGGCTGGTGGCTCATAAGATTTAGTGGAAATATAGTCCATCATACCACAGAATCCTACAGAGGTGCTCTTTGACTTGTGTTTAATATGTTGTCCTCTGGAATGCTCCAGTACCCTTCAGAAGACTTGCTTTCCATCCAGCCAGTTCCTAACTTTGCAGTACTATGGAGTTATTTCAGTTTAGCTGTGAGGTTTACATTTATCTTGCTTGGCCTTCATAAATGTTTTCAGTCTGTTCCTCCAGCTTGCTGAAGTCACAGTGAATGGTATCCATCTTTCCATCATATTACCTCCTTCCCCGGTTTGGTGTCATCTGTGAGCTATTTGCGGTTCCATTATGTTCCATCATTGGGAGCATAGATGAGGCCTTGTGTCAACTCCCAAGAAAAAATATTTTTAGCTGACTGCCAGATTAATCCATTGACCATTATATTCTGAGTTTTCAACTTTATTCAGTTTTTCATCCACTATATCCTATAAGGTCCAATCCAGGGTCAGTGAGATCTGAAGGACCTGAGTACTGTAGTGCACCTTCTCAGCAAGGAAAGAATAGACTTGCCTAAGGGCTCCCCTACACCTAGAAAACAAACTGTAGTGAATTATTTACAAACTAAGAGGAAGAGGTTGTGGCATTGAAGATACTGAGAACAAGGTAGTTCTAAATCTTATTCTGATCAGCAGCCAGGAATAGTAATGAAAGACTTCTTACAATGCTAAGCAATGCCAAAGTCACTTAGCAGTATGTTAAATGCAAAATGGCTTAAAGCCCAAAAGAAAACATGACTGAAATTAAACACAAACAATTGAACCTTTATTTTGAAAAGTATTAGTTCACTGGAACAGAGTGACAAATTCTAATGAATGTCCTTAATGATTTTACAGTGGGACAAATCATCTGTGAAAGTAAGGTGGTTATAAAAGACACTTACTGTGCAATATGAATGCTAAATGAAATCAGACATCCCTGTAATCAACATCAATAAAAGTACCATAACATAATTTTACTGCTTCAAAGAGCAGCATAATAAAATGCACAAAAAGAAAGAAACCATGGCCTAAAAATATTGCTCACACAAACAAAGATGTGCATGTACATATTCATACATACATTTTCAATGCTGAGTAAAATGCTTACAAAGGTAAAAGGGAGCTATTTACAAAGATAGTTTTATCTTATTCATAATGTCCTGGTTTGGCCTTGATTGGCCAGTTTTTAATATTGACACATGATTAAACCAATGAAGAGAGTAGGTACGCCTCTGTGAATCCATATTTGGAGATGAGAAGTTGGGGAATTTGGGCTTTCTGGTTTCCGGTTTGGGAAGGGGTAGCAGGGTGCGTGGCTGGCCGGCCCCGCTCCGCCCTCGTGGCCTGCGGAGGGCCCAGGCCAGGCCCCCGGAGCGGCCGGAGGAGAGGGGAGGAGAGGCCGCAGGGCCCCAGCCAAGGCTGAGCTCTGCCGAGCCGGGCTCCGCCGAGCCTGCGAGCAGCTACAGGGATGGGCCAGGCCCAGGGAGAAGGCCCATGGCGTGTCACAGCTGAGCCCTGGCCGAGCTGATAAGATCCCATCTGCCAGCCCCCCCTCGAGCACGGCTGCCTCGGGCACAAGCGGCTGAGGCCAGGCGCGGCCCTGCAGTCATGGAGTGGCCCGCAGCTGGAACTGAATGCAGCAGAGCCCCTTGAGATCCTGGCACGGCCCCCAGTGCAGGCGAAATACTGCACAGCGACTGCTCCGGCTGCCACCCGCCAGGGATCACAGGAACATCAGCAGGGCCTGGGCGAGATATTGACTCCTGCAGTGCACAGAAGAGACCTCCAGGCCTCACCCTCTCTGCAGTGAGAGAAAAGGATGGAGTGAAGACACGTAAAGAACTAACATGAATGCACTAAGGTCAAGTCAAGGAGTAAGGTCCCAGATGGAGGAAGATGAGGAGATGCCTTATTTTCAGGCTGAAGTTCTCTTGTAAGCTGTGGTGATTGGACTATAACATATTGAAAATATTCCCTTTAAACCATAGAGACATGTCGGGGAGATGGAGAGTTCAGGTTGTAGACCTAAGCAAAGGAATTCAGTGTTGAAGTGAGTAAATGTTGAAGTGACTATGAACCCATGAGAAATTCGAACAGAGGGAAATGAGTGATGAAGACCTCTTTTGCCCAGAGAGAAGATGAAGAGAAACTTTGCTTTTGAACAGTACATTCTTTAAAAACTCCGTATGTTGCCATGACGCAGAAGCACAGCTGTGAAAAGGCTGTGAAAGTGGGAGCAAATTTCATGAACACAGATTTTCTGGGTGGCTGCTGTTTGTGGAGAAGGAAGCCACAAGAGAACTGTTTTCTTGTGGGGTAATTTTCCATAGTAGCAAGAGATGTTTCTCTCTCTAACTGAACTGAAGAATGACTATTCTAGAGGTGGAAAACTGACCGTGAATTCTGAGTGTTGTTTCGGTATGTTGTCAGTGGGAAGGAAAGGTGTGGTCAAAGGGAGGAGGAGTGTTCTGAAGGTTTTATTCCGATTTTTATTCTTTTTCTTTTAGTTCTGTTAATACATTTTCTTTATACCTTTCAAAGTTAAGCTTGCTTTGCTCTAGGTTGGTAAATTTCAAATTGATGAACCAAAACCACTACACAAATTTGTGTTTCTGCCCGGTTTCAAACTGCAACCAGCACACATAGTTATTTCTTTTGACCTTGCAGGGGGAAAAAAAAGCATCCTTAAAAAATATGGAATAACTTTCAGTGGATTTGGGTTGATATCCAGATGTTAGGTAAAATTTATTCATCATCCAAAAAATAATCCAAAAATAATTTCTTAGGATTGCATAGTCCAAGATTCCATCAAAAGTTTTACAGATTTGTAAGAGATCCACAGCATAGAGGTACTATAGTTAATAACAAAATAAAAAGGAAGTTGAGCAAGAACTGACTTTTCTTTTGCTCTGAGTTTGAGCAAAGGATTTGAGGAAGTCATGCAGCAGGATTTCTAGGACCTAACCATGATACAAATTGGAGAAACAGTATATGTTACATCACTGCTGGTGGTGTAGGGAAGGAAATCTCTTTATGGAGAAGGGTTTCCTTCTGGTCAAGTAAGCGTGGAGCTGATTCCTAGCTGGAGGGAGAGCATGGGTGACATCAGGAACCATAGAAAGTGGCTGGGTAATGCTGATTCTGAGCTGGAGGGAGTGGTGGAGATGATGTGGCAGAGGAGATGGGTATTGTCTATTGCTGTGGGTTTCTACGGTGCTTCTTTTTTTGTACCCTAAGTCCTTAGTATTACTATTGCTGCTATTTATTTTTTTACCTAACTGTCATTTCCAGCAAATTGTTCTTATCTTAACCCATGATCTTTACCTTTTGTGCCTTCAATTCTCCTGTCCATTCTGCTGCAGGAAGACAGGGGAGAGGAAGAGGAGTGAGCAAGCGGCAATGTGGTTTGGAGAGTGTCAATAGGAACTTTAAATTATTGACTAACATTACAAAACCACAATAAATACCTTAGGTAAATTCAATATGGAAATATATGATTTTGAATATGTTTCAACATTCAGGCACTGCTTTGGATGAAACCCAATACTTGGAGGCAATTATGCTTCAATTTTATCCAAAAGATGAAGATATTCTACCTTATGTTAGAGTGCATAAAACAGTTTCTGATTTTTCAAAAGTACTTCTTTTTCTCTTACGCAATCCCAAATCTGAATTTAAAGATTCCTTTGATTTATTCTTTCCAAACAAAATGGTGAAAAGCAGTTTTCACGTTTTCTCATGACAGTAATAAACATATTCTCCTTAGAAATTTACTATTTTGACAGTTTCAAAAATTTGGATGTTATCTTGACTGCCAAAATTTTTGAATTCAAAAAGCACAGATTACTTTCTGATTTATCAAGGTAGCATTTTATGAAGTCATGAAACAGCGCTCATTTTCCAAGAAAATTCCAAAATTACTTCACATTACTGCAGTGACAAGTCTTGAGAGTCACAAGAAAGTTTGTCTTGGTGTGAATGTGTACATAAAACCCACACTGGATGCTTGTGCACGAGCATGGGAGTGGATCAGAATTGTCACTGAAAACATTTTGCTGTGAGGAAGATAAAAGAAGAGTGATCTTTGAGAGAGAAAAAAAGAAATAATATTTTGGCTTCACTTCTGATGGACTAAAGGTAAAAAATTGGTATAGTTTACTACAAACAAGTTAGTACAAGTTAAGCTGTTTGTATCATCTAGGAAAAAGGATAAGTAGCTCCCTTTTGAGCCGTAATGGCTATTAGATACGTGTCTGAAGAGAAGTGTGATAGGCACATCCTTTAATCCACTCTGTCTAGGCCTCAATACAGCTGTAGCATTAAAATGGTGTCTTTAATATTAAAAATAAACCTCTGTTGAGAAAGAGGTGAATTTTTTCATCTTGTTTCTTCAGTTACTTTTTCTTTCTCTCCATAATCCCTTAATAGCATTTGTTGCTAGTTGAACAAATATAGAAAATACAATTCAAACAGTGAGTCCTTGGTGTTTTTACATTTTTTGCTTTAGGAAACTTGTACCTTGTGAACCGTTTCAGCATCCATCAGATTCACAGAATAGTGCAGAACAGGCATTCTGAGGGAGGCATCCTGCTGTTGGCAACTCTCCAGGCCTCTTCAATGAAATACTAATTTCAAATAAATTTAATTACCCTTTTTAGTGTTTTGGCTTTTGCTTAATTTGTATAAATAATTTGGGCATCTAATTAGTTCTCACTTTGTATCACATAAAATAATTGGGACTGCTTTGTCAGACAAAATCTTCCTTTCAAAATGAATTACTCAAATGCAAGTCCTTACTTTTAGTTCAAGAATTACATCACTTCCAGCTTCATAATCTCTTTTTCTAAAGCTGTCTGATGTTGATCAGTATGGACGCCTCTTCCTCTGCTGCTGGATACAGACACCATTGACTTACTAATATCTCAACAATATTGAAATCCAGCTTCAGCTTTCCTAGGTTTTTTCTTCCCCCCTGCAGTATCTCAGTATCTCTCAATCTATAATGCACTTTTTCTGGAGGCTGTATGCTCTACAAAGCAGAAAAGGGAAAAAGTAAGAGGAAGCATATGTGATAGGTTCCTTTGAAATTTGAATATGATATTAATTGAAGAAGAGTAGATGAGGTGAAATTAATGGAAGGTTGTTTCTTCTCATGTAACTCAGCTTCTTCAGTCAAAGATGCTTACAGAAGTACAGGTAAAGAGCATGTGGACTCATTCTAGGAAGATCTAGGAATTCAGAGCTCATGCAGAGGCTGAGAAGCTGTTGAGATGAGCAGTGGCCTTGGGTGTCCCCTGCAGAGGTCGGGCATACAGGACTCAAGTTGTTGCAAAGAGGCTTTCTGGGGACTTGTCAGGGCACCAAAGAACTTACTATGCCTAGGAAAATCACTGAGATGGCAGACACTTGTACTGGAACAAAGTTTTGTTTGAAAAGAATGTGTCTGAGGGGAGAAAATGCTTCTTCATTTTTTTTTATTCAGTTTAGGCATAATTCAGCTAGTTCTGTTTGAGATTCTATATTTAATGTTCACATGACCTCCAGGGCACCCAAACTCCTAGAACAATAGGTGAGGACCTGGATAGAATGCCCCAGAACATCTGAATTTAGCCAAGAAACCTTGGGTGTGCTCAAGTTGCTTATCCATCTTTTGGCAACTGAAACAAGACCTGGAGATTTCTCTTTTTAGAAAGTTAGTGATCTTAGTTTATTGTCTAGTGAGACCTCACTTTGAGCCTTGAAAGATTTTTATTTTTTTTTTTTTCCTTCTGGGAATCTTATAAGGAGAAACTGTATGCAGACCTATTTTCAGGCTCTGACCAGCCCTGAGTCTTGTTATGGTGAAAGCCAAAAAATGTTTTCTCAATCAGGGCTTTGAGTTTCTTTTTCACAGGGGCATTTTTAGGGGAATAAGAATTGTTTCCTAAATAGTAGTAGGTATTTATTACTATCAAGAGAAACCAAAAGAATGGGATTCTTGCAAGTAAATGGAAGGGATCCAGACACAGCTGTTTGACGCAGTTCTTTAGGACTGGTGTTTAAGTACTTTATATTATGCAATCATGAAGTTAAAACACAGAAATAAAATAGCACCTCAAAAGTAGAATTACTAGGAGGAAAACATTGCTATTACCACCTCCTAATTGGATTAGTTTCTTATATCTGTTTAATACCTGATGACTTATTTGTTACTGTAAAGAAATTAAAATTATTTGTGACTTATTTTTTCAGAATCCACAACTTCACTGTCAAACTGCCTCCATTTTGAAGGCCCTGCCTTAATGGAATGATTCTTTATCTAGCAGTGAACGAATGACAAAGTTAACATGGTAGCAGTGAAAACCATTAGCTTACTGGAAGCAGGTACAAACTGCATTTCTCATATAACCATGAAGAAGTCATCATTGTTTTACAAATACTAAGATGATGGTTACTATTGCCAGACTTCTGAACATCATTTGTTGGCAAAGACAGGCATAAAGAGTAATAAAAAGTTAGTAGGGCTACTATGTGACTGTGGAGTAGCTTATCACCTGGTATCATCCTGTGGGAAAATAAATCTAAATGAGAATACAAGAACACAGCACAGGAAATACAGCAGAATCAAATGTATTTATGACAGTGGTGAGAACTAAATACTACACTGTAGGTTAGAAAATGCCTTTGGTTGGCAATTAAGCAATACAATACCCATGGTAAAAATCTTGACCATCCTAGACCATATGAGCTGTCTTATATGTTAGAACCAAAGTTAATATCCCCTAAATATTTTTATCCTAGGCAATGGAAACATAGATATTCTCAGAGTAAGAGAATTTAGATAAATACCAGCATTCATTCAGTTCCTTTAAAGAGATTCGTGTTTTGCTGTGTGAAATGTTGAAATATTGTCACATATTATATTCTATACATTTCACCCAGTCTCACCCCAATGAATACTGTCCTTATTACAATTCTCATATCTTCTCAATATTGAGAATATTATAGTTCATCATGGAACTTTGTAGAGATCAGCTTCCCCTGTATATTTCCCAGAGTGTGCTCCTCGAATGAATAAACTTTCTGATTCTTTTCCTATGTAATATTCTAAAGGAGGCTTTGAGGTTACTAAGATCTCCCTGTCCTGTGATACATAAGACTATCAAGTTTGCAGTCATTCCTAGAAGTCATTATTTAGTATACTTTCTATGTCACAAAATAACCATCTCTTCATGTACAATGTTCTGGGTCTTCCTTACTCCTGAAGTACCTGCTCTTCTTATCTGACTTTGTTCTGGCAGGTCTTTCTTTTCCTTCCCATATGTATTCTTCCTTCCCAGCTTTAATGCAGTGGTCTTAGAGAATTCCTGCTACAAAGTTTATAAGATAACTAACTCCACAAGTGATGAGATGTTAATTTTTTTTTTTTTTAATTGAACTCAATTTTGTGAATGCACAACAATAAATTCCCTGTAATTTTAACTTCATGTGAAGTAACAAGTCCAACAGTAAAATGTCTAGGTACTCAGTGGGAGCATTCAGACAAAAAAGGTTGAGCTTAATACAGAATTAAATCTATGGAGGGCTTTGTGAGCCATGCTGTCTTTCAAAACAGTGAAATGGTCTTTTTTTCATCTGCAAGGTCTCTTTTGGTTGAGTAATTATATGGATTTGGCAGAATTTTTCTCAGCTATATAGAAAAATTTTCAGTTCTTTTAAAAGAATAAGATTATATTTAAGTTTTCATCTTTCCAGATCTTGTTCAAAACACAAAAAAGAAATGTATTAAAAAATAAAGAGCATGGACTCTTTCAGTGTCTATAATCTAAAGCTCCCTGTAATTTTATGTCAACCTTCAAAATTTACGCATAGGACAAATATGGAAAGCAAAGATGACATCCAAAATGTTTCAAAGTAAATGCATCACTGTAGTAAATGAAAGATTTCCACTGCCTTTAATGTTTTAATATTAAATGTTTACTGCAAAATCCTCAGTATCTGGTCTCTCAAACGACATAAATTTCAGAATTCACAGGTGTCTCAGAAAAATTTAAAAAAAACCAAACCACATCCTCTCAAGTGTCACTTCCTTACAAAATGACATTAACAGCTTAGGAATGGTCTTTTGTTCACATCTGGAGTAAAATGTGTTGATTATATTGTTAGAAGATGGCACAGAAGCAAAATGTATTATTCTCATTAAAAACCCAATACTTTCTTTTTAAGAATGGTATAAAGGCAGCATGACCAATAGGGCATTGATAAGGTATTGCAAAGTGTCATGACTATTTTGGGAAATGTTGTCTGCTTTACAAGGTATTATATATTTCCCACTTACTTTCAAGATTTCTTCTTTAATTAAATTGTAAACTCCCCAGTATTTCACTGTTAAGAGCTAATGCAATCCAAGTAAAATATCTTTATAAAGTTGAATTCTCTGTAAAGAATATAAAGCTACAGCACTTTTTCCTGTTTGGTTTGATTATGACTAGATAATTAAATTGAGATACTGCACATAAGACACATTATTTATTTATTGCAGAAAACTTTAATTTCATGCATGAGAAGTTGCTTCTTCCCCTTTTTGTCTACTTCTACATGTCTCACTAAAGCAGTAATATTTTCGTGGGGAGAATTTTGGATGACAGCTATTACTAAGGTCTCATACAGGTGTTTATTTTTATAGATAAGATATGCATCATGGATTATCTGTTGGAGTTACCCTGCTTGGCTTACAACACTAATCCAAAAAAAATCCTCTGTTTATGGAGGAAACAAAACACTGGAACAAAGTTCTGCAGTGGATGAAATGCTGTTTATAGGAGATTGTCTCAGATTTGTGTCCACTTAAACTAGAATTTTTCACTTCAGTCCATAATCTTATGCCAAATTGATTGAACTACAATATTCAACAAAAAATAACGTGCAAGAAACTAGACCTACTGCTCATGTAAGACAGTCAGTAGACTCTGAAAAGGACAGGATGCCCTTCATCTTCTTATTTATAATACCTTAGCTGATTGAAAATAACAGTAGTTTGAAGTCTGTAAGGATTGTAGGATTAGGACTACAATGAGAAGATCATTAAGTTTGTTTTTTTGGATTTAAACTAGTATAAAGTCCAGCTTTGCAGGAAAGAGGTGGAATGAACAATGGATTACATTTCTCTTTTGTGCTTTTACACACGTATTATCTATCTATCCATCTTATTTCCTTTTTTTTTCTCAATGGGTAGTATGTACTGAAATTTGCTAGGGAGTAACCTAGACTCACAATGTAAAACACAGGAAGTGATGGATGGCAATATTATGTCTGGAGATAATAAACATAAAATTTATCTCATTTAGCTTTAGCTATGTAAAAGTTCAACATCACAATCAAGCCATCCGAAGTATTTATTGAAGAGTAGGGAAACTGTTGCTGGGATTGTCATCTCATCTCAATCGTCCTCAGGATGTATGAATATTTTTTCATCAATTACAGAGGGATACAGGATAGTTCACTCAGATTCAGTGCACAGCTTTTTGGGAAAAAAGTTAAATGAAATAAATCCTTTGAGGCAATTTTGTGTGAGAGATAAAACAATATTTTGTGAGGAAGTACAGAAAAACTGTAATTTGCTTTGTAAACTTTGTAATTTCTGCGTGTGGATCTGCCCTTGTGGTGCACAGACAACTGGAAAGGAGTCCATTTCCACAAATTAATTTAATTAGTACCTTAAGTTCAAGGTACTAATTGGTATCAGCTGAATTTTATGCCACACAATCTGAATTTCTTTTACAATGAGTAAAGAAAGGATGGGCTGAAGGGGAATAGGGTAGATTGAAGAAAGGTCATTGTGGAACAAAGAGCAAAGAGTGAAAATCTTTCTAAGGTCAAAAAATATGCCCAAAGTACATTGGTGTATACACAAAAACCCAAAAGCTATTTTTCTTCTACACACATCTCCCTGCCTCCATATCCCCCTGCAACTGAGAAAGAAACAATTAGCCAAACCTCAATTCTTTTTCTTGAATAAGACTTGGGAGACAAACAGAACATTTAGAAACTTTAAGGAGCAGAGAACTCCTCCATTACTTGTACTACCACACTTATGAAGCATTATGCAGAGTTTCTACATAGTTCTCCTGGGGGAGCTGAAGAGTTCAAACCCTCTGCATTGTATATTAAATGGAAGACTTAGTTTGAAGCATTTGATGTATCTGTAAGAAATAGAATTCCTTGCTGTGCTTTTACGTTTGATGTGCAATGAAAGTGGTGAGAAGAGAATACGATCAATTGAAGAACTACAATATGAGCAAGGAAATTTTACATTAATTTTTCATTCAAATATGCACAAAGCAGAAGAAAAGTTAGGAAAAAATATCAAGGAGATGTGATAATAGACCATGAATACAATAAATAGGAAAACTCAGTTTGGAGGAATTAAATCTTAAGGTATAGGACACAGCAGTGGCAGAGGAATGACAGCAAGAGACATCATTCTGACGTACGTATCCACACAGCTTAGGAAATATTGTGAAGCAAATCCTTTCTGTAAAATGCTTTCAAAATGCCCATCATGACAATGACAATTGAAAGACAGAGAGCAGTTCAACAAAGAGGGAGAGTGATAAATTACAATGAAGAATGAGGACAGAAGAGAGTGCAGGGAAACAAGAAAACTTGGGGAGCTGTAGGGATGTAAATGGACAGACATGTATTACAGCTTTAAGAAAACAGGAATGTGATTATTAGAAAGATCTTTAGACTTCACAGTTATTTTTTATCTCAATCAGAAGTTTTTGTGATTATACATTAACATCAGTTGTGTTTCAAAGGGATAAATATCACCCAGGAACTCGAACTAGCATAAGTGACCTTCAGTGTCTTTGAGTTAGATTATTCAAGTTTAAATGCTGTGGATTAGCACATAGTGAACATTGTGTTGGGTGCAGGTGATTAAACTCTGGGACAGGTTGCCCAGACATCTGTTTTAAGTGTTCATCCTTGGAGAGCTTGAAAATCTGACTGGGCAAAGCTCTGAGAAACCACTCAAAATGACCCTGCTTCAGCAGGATATTTGAACTATACAATTTCCAGAGGTCCAAGAAAACTATAACCATTCTGTGATCCTCTCAACATTCCACAGCATAAAAGTGCGAAAGAAGCAGGAACTGCTAAAATCTGCCTTAGGATATTCATTCTTTTCCCCTGTGATTTATTATGGAGCTTGGTATTATAATTAAGAACAGGTAGGCAGCAAATCATAACTGTGCTTTGTTCTGTTGATTTTTTTTTTTTCCAAAGAAATAAAAAAATGTAGCCTGTATTGCAGCTGTCACAAATTATACTACTTTTATGCAAGATGATGGTTGTCTATTGAAAACATGGTAAGACATTGTTTTCAATCATTTTTCTCAGTTCATAAATATAAGGATATTTTTCTTATCACATGAATATATAGTTGTTGTTTCCTTCTGAGATGATATGTCAGATCACAGTTTTTACTGTTCACAAGGTATTCATTTTTCTTCTCTGTTTCAGTAGTTTTTGATTTGGACTTTAATTTTGAAAGGAAACACACTGAGATATATTAATATATGAAGGAAATATTTCTAATTTATTATTTTAGGCTGGTATTTAATTTCATATTGATTTTATTCACCTGATGCTTAGCTTTATTCTTTTCTCCTTTCTTCAGAAGAAAAAGTTGTATATAAGGGTACAGCTCATTTATTTTCCTAAATATGTGTCCTCTGTTGCTCAAGTCACCATCTTTTTTTTTAAGATGCAGACAAATACAATTCATAGGAGAGTGTTCTCATCAACAGAGATTGCTTTATTTCAGATGAACTTGCATGTTTGATTAAGCAGCTGGTGGTGGCACATTTGTTGAAATGGACCATTTGTTGTATTAATAAGGTAAACAGAGGTATCTATTCATTATGTGCAAGGTGCTGCCAGTTTGTTCAAATCCTGTCAGTCTCTGATTGGTAATCCAACCTGCATATGCATATGGCTTGAAATATAAAGAGAGAAACATGATGGTAGTTGAACCATTTTGCTTTTGCTAAGCAAAAATAATCCCTTGGGAGAATAGATTTCATTCTTTGCCTTTTTCCCATAATTATTCTGTTTATTTTTGATGTGTTTTTTTGCACAATCATGAATGGAGAATCCTCACCTTCTCCAAAGAATTGGAAAATGCAGTAAAACAGCTGTGTGAATTAGGCCAGTTCTATAGGATGGAGCTGAGATGGAGCTGTGCTGAATGTAACAGGCTCTGCTGAGATGCAGTGTGTCCTTGAGCACATTGTTTAATAAGAAAGAGAGTTTCCTAAAACAGAGCTTAAAACAGTTAGCTTAGAGAAATCTGAAGAGTTTGAATCTATCTTCACTCTTCTGTGTACGCTTGTTTATAAAAATGTGTTTTTACCTAGGGTAGCCAGGCAGATATTTAGCATAGTTACACAATCATTATGCAGATTGAAATTTCCTGCTATACTGAAGAGTATTAATAGCCAAACAGAGCATGAGGCTTGCACATCAGAGTTAGGAAACTGCAGTTTTGTTTTTTGTAACTACCATGTCCTGAATCTTTTGTCGTATTATCTTTTATCTTCAATTATTACTGATCATGCAGGCTAGTTTCACTTGGCAAAAGATTACTAGTAAAATGTGAATTTCAATCTCCTTCTTACACACTAAGTGTTTGTAGACACTATGCTCAGGAAAAAAAAAGCTTAGTTTTTGCAAAGTAATTTAGTTCTCATCAGATCTTGGCAATTTGTTTTTAGAAGAGCTGTGGGCTGGTCACAACACAGTACAGACATGTACAAACAGGAACTGTCACGATTTATGATATCTTTAAATCTTCTCTAAATGCATATTTTGTATGATTTCTGTAGGAACCCATAGAATAATATTAAGAGACACAGTTTTATTTGTGTATCAAAATAGATATGAATGCCGTGTACTTTCTTGCCTAGGACTCTACTGTGTTTGCCAGTATACCTTCTCATAATAATCTTTGTCCAGAATTAATTTTTTCTAGCCACCCCAAACTTTTAAGACATACATTTTAGAACTGTGTCACAGGAAACAGAGAGCGAAAAAGTAGTGAAGAAAGCCCAAGAAATGTCTGAAATTATGAGGGAGCTTAAGATAATTTTTTAGGGAAATGTTTAATTTTTTCACATGATAAGACCCAGGGGGGCAAAAAACCCACATCCCACTAATCACTCTTGGAACTTCTGAGCCTGTGCAATGCAGATAGATTACATATTTTGTGAAGTTAACATAAACTTTTGAAAAAATATAATAATTATATGCTGAATTACGATAAAAATGGTACTTACTTCAAGTATTTAGAGAAAAGAAATTAATCAAGAAAAAAAAAAGGAAAATATCACTGTTGCTAATCAGCATAAACAAATTTATAATTAAATCAAATTGCTCATTCAGCTGAAGAAGTTTCCTGAATAAACTTTAATTCTCCTTCCTTCCTCTATATTGTGAATGGATTTTTTTCAGTTTTAATGAGAATTAAAATTAAAACTAAAATAATTGCTTCTATATGATGTGTTCTTAGTGAAGTTTTTTTTTATGGAACTTATTAAAATTGATTAAATCAAATCACCTCGGAGTTATGACCTTCAACCAAACTTATTTATTCAGTATCTATATATTATCTACAAAAATTTGATGTAATTTGTGCACAGATGAGATCCATTGTTTTCAAATACTCACTAGCATAGGTAAAAGCCTACATTCTGGTAGCTTTGATAGATATTGAAGCTATTTTTAAAAACTACTAGCTAAATTCCCTTCCTGCTCCTCCTCTCTCCTCAACTACCCCTCCCTTGTGTTTACAATGAAGGGTACAAGTTTGGCCAGAGTGAAATAAGTGGCATAGAGCATCATGAAAAGTGCTTGCAGAAGGAATGAAAATCATAAGGTTGTAATTATGAGGTTTCTCTTATCCATAGCCTATGGATAATAATAAGGCACATTATTTCAAAGGCAAACAGGAGAGCAGAGAAATTAGCAGAAAACTAGGCTTCTTTTCCCCCAGTCCAAAGTCAAAAAGTCTGAGAAAAACAAGTGACTCTGGGCCCCCAGATGTCCACAGCAAAAATAGCATTTCCCACTGCTTTGATGACCTTCTGGATATGTGAAGTTTTGCTCAAGCTCTCTATTTTATATATATATATAATATACTGTTACCAAGAAGCCAAAATTAATCATTATATGGAAACTAAATAATGTATTTCAGAGTCTTACAAATGTCAGGGTATGTCTAGGCTGCTTCCTAAACTAGGAAGGGAGCCAGGAAGTATAAACACTTGATTCCCTGTCATCCACCATGCTTAACTATCACCTCGTTTCCTCAGACTGCTCCAGTGAATTCCCTCAAAGAGAAATCCTGAGCATGCTCCCAAACATTGTTTACTTCAGGGACTCCTAAAAGGAGTATGAATAATCCTGTATTGAATTTGTTTCCCTTTTTCCTTATAGGAGTTTAACAATCCTTGAATACCTAACACATAACTTCAGCTTTATAAAATAAAAACACTGGTCCTTTATGATGCAACACAGCCCTCTCATTATATTTAGCAACCTGAACTGGAAAAAAAATACACCAAAAAGACCCATATTTTAGTTCTTCAGGAGCATGGATGGAGTCAGAATAGCCACAGAGACATAACTAGTGTTCAGGCTGCCAGTTTTGTCAACAGACAGTAGGGTAGAGAAGAGAGTGAACATGAATCAGTTGGGATCACCTGGCCTCAGGAGTAGGGGACAGACTGATCCACATAAGGCAATGCTAGATGGTAATCTTCTCTCTCCCCACTGATGAGCACAAGCTAACTTACCAGAGACATTTGTGAATTCTTTGAATTACAGTGCCACACCATTTTGCTGTATTACATTTGTTAGGCTGCTGTGCCACCTCTATTGTTCTGCTACAAGAGCAGTTTCATTCCAAGTTTCTGTTGTTAGGTAAGTTTCATTGTTTTCATCCTCCAGTGGATTGCTTACTACATTAGATTCTACCCTTCCTGTACATTGAAGAAAAACTTCTGGCATGCTCACCTCTGCCTACAAGTTCCCATCCTTTGCCAGCTTAAGGGATCTGATGTGACACTATTTTTAAAGATACCATCAATCAGTTATGCTTCTTTGAAACCACATCTGGGCTCACCTTTGAGGTTTGGCCAAGTAGTGTGATTCTTGAAAAGCTATGTGGTTTGGTTTACATAGTCCAGCCAGAGAATTTGTAATATGAGCACAACAAAACAAATATAATTGTGTTTTTGATGGCTAATCTTATGTTATTCAGAGGAAGTTCTTTGGCTAGCATATGCTCCATTTCCCTTTACAACCTGGACACAACAGGAATAAACAACTTTCACCTCATTAACCCTTTGAAGATATTAAACAGATCTTCTGTCTCTACAGGACCTCTCCATTAGTGACACATGCCACACTGCAAATATTTGGCAAATAGAAACTTTCACATGAAACTTACTACTGAGTTGGAGTTTTTAAAATTGGAATTTTATCAAGATTGAGTTGTTACTTTACGTTTGCATCATAGATCTCTCTAACATGAAGACCTTATTGTGGGCTCTCTGCAAGTGTATAGGAAGTATTTTGCAAAGTCTTTGTGAATCTTATGATACAAGGGAAACAGTTTTAGTATAGGTGGCATCAAACCACCCAATAGTTTCTCAAGTTGAGAGGATGCACCACAGCATAGCAAGTAGGTTCTATTCATTACAATGAAAATTAGAGTGGACAAGGAATTTCTTCAATTTGCCAGCATAATTCCAACACAGATTTGTCCGAGAGTGAAAATGCTGTTTCCTTCTTCCAGCTGTACAGAGCAAAGTCACCAGATGTGGTGTCATTGATGTACACAGATCTTATTACAAAGAATTTCTTCCTGAAGGACGGATATCAAAGCACAGGAGCATTTGACTGAAATTGTTTTTATTCTGACCCATGCAGTCAGTTGAGATTAAACTTGGATAGCTCCATCCTGCTGTTTTTGTAGTTAGTTTTCAAATTATATTATTGTAATTTTTCTAAGATGACAATCATTTAACAAGTAATTTCAGACTTTCACCAATAGCTTCTCTATGTCAAACATGCTTTTATTTTAGGGTTTATAATTTTAGCACTTCTAGAGACATGGTTATTTCAACAAATCAAGATTTTTTTTTTCCATTAGTTTCCAATTACCCTTACATTTTACTTTTAGAAATTGTGAAATAGTACTCATTAACATGTCAATTATAAGTCCTCACTAAGAGCTCATTTAACCTATGAAGGTCAAAAAGATTAGTTTAAAAAATCAATAGTGACTATAAGATAATGATAAAAACTATTAAATAAGAATGCTGAAAGGAATCAGATTAGATAAGTACACTTTTTACACTTATAGAATAACCTTAATCCTTTGTGGGTTCTGCCTTTCTGAATAGTTGTAGGTCTTCTGCTACAAATATCTACATTGGCAAGTTTGCAGAACTTTCCAATTTTCCCTTATGTAAAGTACTCAAAAGTTCAAAATTTGCACAGTATCAAGAATGGACAGAGGAGAAAGATGATTGGTTTAGCTGTAATTCATAGAAGTTGGACTCCCTCTGAATAGCTTCATGGCCACAATCATTTATTAGAAAGTGTAGAGAAAGTTTGTGTAACCTAGTATTAATTAGAGTGTTTTTCTGAGTCTGTGATTTTGAAATTGGTGGGGTAGTCAGTGAAGCTCAACAAAACGAAATTTTATTTTCATTAATTAAGACAATCTGTCAAGAATAAGACGATTGATAGTGCTTTTGATATTTGATGTTTCTGCTGTTGAAGGCAGATTTTTTGCTTAATCGCATCCTACTTTTCATTGAAAGCATTTCTATTGGGCAACTATAATATTTACCAGCAAAGTGTATTACACTTGGGGAATTGGTAGTTGGGTAGTTGGTATAAAATAATACTCTTAGAGTATTCTTCCTCTTATTTCCACCTGTTTTAAAATTATGAAAAAGACAGCCCTGTCAACAGAGAATCAGGCTCCATGAATCCTGTTCCTAGAAGACAAACTCTTTCATGAGAAATAAAATCTGCCACTGGAGATAATTTTAAGTGTGTGACGTTAATTCATTTTCTGATGGAAAGAATTAAAAGAAAAAGAAAAAAATCATGGTATACAGACCTATCATAGAAAGATTAGAATTTGGTTTTTGCTATTTGTGCTTATGGGTGCTGTGAGATTTTCAGAGAGGAGAGAGTTTCTGCTTACTAAAATAAGATAGAATAGATAAGAAAAATAAAGCAGAGAATTTTTTTTTTAATAGAATTGCTTGCATAGCTAAGATTGTGTTTAACCCAAATAGAAGAATATCTTGAGATAAAACCAAGAATGTGTTTTTATTCATGTGCCAATAGATATCAATTATTCAGCACTTAGAAATTCTCAAACAATGTTAAGTCTGGAGCCCAAATAAAGAAAGCTTTAGAGCTATAAGACTGAATTCAAATGAATAGCTAGATGTTTAGTTGTAAAACTTCAGAACAGCAAGCAGCAGGATCTTGCTGATGCTGTAGGTTAATATACTACCCTTTAATTCAGACTCAATTCAGATCATGAATGGATCACAAGAGAACATGAGACTCATCATTCTGAGCTAGTCAAGCCTAATATTTTTCCTCTTTTTTTTCATACCAGCCATTGTGAAAGGATTAGCAATCTTCTTCAGAAGAAATTCAGTACTAGAGAGACAGCTGCCAAGGCAGGTAAGAAGTGAATTGCCAGCAGTTCTCTGGAGACAGGTACACACCTGGTCTTGTTAGCTCTGGTTCAAAGCAGGATTATTAACACCTCAATTTCCTGAGCACTAAAGTCACTCATACATTATTGAGAAAAGAAGATGCAAATATGTAGAATGGTTTGAATCTCTTCCATGCTACTTAGCAATACTAAAGAGCCGCCTGAAAACATAGAGAGCAATTTAGAATAAGAAAATAAGGAGACATAAAATTTCAAAAAGCTGTCAATATGGAAAAGAGAAAATACATTTATAAGATCCCAGAAGTAGAGAATCAGAGCATATACCAAGTGTGCAGCAGTGGCAAGTCTTATTTGGTCAGCTCTAAGGTTTGCTGAAATACTTCTGAGGTAATGTAATTCCAGATGATAAGAATTTGTTACTGATTTCTGATGTTCTCTAGTTTTCTTCCTTTTTATCCCCTTATTATTATTTAGTTAGTAGAAATAGTTGTAGAAATATCTGGAATTTAATGAAGGTTTAGGAAGTAAATGTACATTCAGTGAGCTGTTTGAAATGTAGGTCTTTAAAAAAAAAGAAATTATTTTATCTCGACTGAAATCTAAAATAAGGTTAATATGTTAAAATCATATAACTCCTCAGTTATCAGAATAGAACAGGTCAGAGATGGCATAAACCACATAAACTCTTTCAAACCACACTCAGTTGTTCTTTCCTGTTGAGGTAGTGTTTTTGGTCCATGATTTCTCAGGAAACCTTCCCAGTCATGTTCTGCTATTGGACTTGTTCATCAGAAAATTGTGAGAGGATCCTACAGTTAAATTTTAGGTTGCTTCTCTCTTAATAATCCTAAAATGCTGACGAGAGCACAAGGTTGTATTTGTCAGATTTATTATATATTCCAAACAGAAAAATAGATTGAAAGAAACAATAGCCCCCTGGAAGATACTGTTGCAGCTACCTGGTTAGAGGAAGAATAGGAATTTTGGAAATATGGCTTAGCTATAATATAACAGAATTTGGCTCTTCCTGTTGATAGTGCTTAATCATCTCAGCAGGCAGAGAGGAATTTTTATTTTTTTTTAAGTAGAAGTCAGATTGTCCTGGAATTCCTATATTGAATTTCTTGTTATTAACAAAAAGAAACTTTTATTTTCATTATATATGTTGGTGGATCTTGTGGCTGAGAGTTGTGAAGAACTTTGCAAACAGAAGCAAGCAAACAACTAGGAGGAAAAAAAAAACCCAAAACCACCAACAAGCAACCCCCAAAATCATAGAGTAATATTTGAATGTGTTTTTTTAGAAGTTTATGTGATTTTTCACTTCTCTTTACTTTAAGTACATTTTTCAGCCTAAATAACCATAAATGATAAATGACCAGAAAAAAAAAATGATTTGAGATAAATATCTTTTTCAAGAACCACAGGAACCTGAACACCTCATTTATTCTTCTTCCTAGTGTTATCAAAAGCAAATTAAAAAATATTTGTGAACAAAATTAAAATATTTATATTGAAAAGAGTGACTTAAAATATTAAATATTTTAGTGGCATAAAATATTTCTTAACCTCAAATGGTCTGTGAAATTTTTCAAATTTAACTTCTCATTGTACCCAAATGTTATGCATTGTTTTTCCCAGATAAATCAATAAGAATCACTTAGACTGGACTTTTTAATTTATTTTATTTCTGTTGCTTTTCTGTCTTTTTTTCTCCCAGGCAGAGTTCTTTGCACACAGCTTCTAAGATAAAAATAAGTTTAAATCCAAGATGAAATGCCATTTCTGGAAAATTACGTTTCAGATTTGAGGACACTCAAAGTAGTGTCTACACTTAGTGTTTTCAGGAAAAGTTCATGGATCAAACTTTCACTATTTATGCAAACTCTTGAGGGTCAGAAGTTCGACTATTTTAGAGAAGTGCAATTTTGTTCAGGAAGCTCACAGTAAAATATAAAGTGGAGCAATTTAGCTGGTGTGTTTACATAAAAAATTTTCGATAGATTTTCATTTTTTGAAGTCCTAAAGAGGTAGCTTCTATCTGGAAAAAACTATCCTGTGCACAGCTACAAAGGAAATGAGGACTGAGAAAAGAAGAATCTTTTAAGGGAGGCTGAAGGAGATACCAGAGGAGAATGAGAACTAAGACAGTCTAGGCCCCAAACCCCCAAAGATTGCATTTAGAGAAATGTGTGAATCAAGGAAGCAAAAAACCCCAAACCCAAGCAACTTTTAGAACAAAAATTCATATGTCTGCACTAAAGTTTTCTTGTTGAAGAAGATCATCAGAGACTGATAAGCAAGGGATGTAGGATGGAGTCAGGGAATGTGCCTCTGGGCACATCACTGTGGTTCTGCTGATATCCTGGGGGAGCTATTGCTGCTTAATGCTAATATGTGTGGAGGAGCAGACTTAGTACCAGATCCTTCTGCTGCTATTCTAGTAGTGTCTCTTTAGTCTCAGTGCTAGTGATTCCAAATATATAGGAGTAGAAGACACTAATGAGAAACTGTAAAAATTAATTAAAAAGTCCATAAAGTTCTATCTGTGCACATAAGAATATAAATTTTTAAATGAAGTACCATGAAGTAACAGAACTAGTGAGAACTTTTATGTTCTACCATAAAAATAGAAATCTCTGCCTCTCACTAAAATGAAATTTCCATTTTTATTTCTGATGGATCATGTGATTTTATAGCACTGAACTTGCTAAAAGTTAGGGGATTCCTGCCACATTGTGTGACAGAGTAAAATTCAATTGCCAAATTTGAATGAAGAGAATAAAATAAATTAAGTATTTTTAATGAGAGATATATTTAATACTAACCTGAGAGTTTAATCTCAATAATAATTTCATTGTGTATAGGTAGAATATGGGTCAGAATAACAAAAGAATTTAAATTTATCGCGCTTATATCACCTTTACATCTCAGATATAGGTATGCTCATATAAATATGTAAAAAGTCTTGGAATTTCTCAGAACACATTGAATCAATAACTCGTATTGACTTCTTGAAATAGTTGCCTCATCACTCTAAAGTTTTAATTGTGTAAACTACATATATACAAACTGTGACATGAAAATACTAACAAATGGGCTCCCACTTGAGTGTAAAGAGTCTGAAATTGACCTGTTATTGTCATAACAGAGTATATTTCTCCAAAATATCCATGTCATTACTCTCAGAAAATCTTTGTGAGCTTCTCTTTCTGACACATATAAATTTTGTCAGAACAGGTAACAGAAAAACCAGGCCCACACAGAAGCCTTCTGAAACAAAGGTAATAGAAAATAGGGGGAAGAAAACTTCAACCGAAATCCAGTTGGGAACAAATAGTCTGACTTCATTTTGTTAATTAGTGAGAGTGTAGAGGGAAAAGAGCAGCTGGCACCGTGGGGAAGTGGGGGAGGTTAACAAGGGGGGCAGTGAAAGGTCTTTAGCTCTGGTGTTACAGGGAGAACAGGAGGCAAGCGCTTATGGGCTGTGAAACAGTAATGCATTAGCAGGAGCTGAGACGTGGGGTGAATTTCAGGGGACCATAAAACTAATGTTCTCAGGGAACAATTTTTGTGTAAGAAAGTGTGTAACACATGTCTGTATTTCCTCTGTTTTCTGATTACTTGTGTTCATGAGCAAATAGGTTCACATATCTGACCCTGGAACAAGATTTTTAAGCTCAGGTTTTTTACAGTGTGTATCACTGCATTATCACATAATGAGATTCCATACAACAGATGGTTCCATATTTCACAAGGAATATACTGTCTCCACCAAACTACTAGGAGTTACTTCCAAAATAATTTTAACTCCCATTAATAAAACTGATTTACTAGATTTAGTATTTATGCTCTTTTTGGAAGACTCATCAGATTTAAATGTCTGACTCATATATAAGTCTAAGTGTTAAAACATTATAATCTGCCCTGGGTGATAAAGTGAAGCAGTTTACAAAGTAAATGACATCTACAGCCACTCTAGCAGTCAGCTAATAGTAAGAGCACATTTGGGGGCATGGCATCGTTTCCCAGAATGTGACACAGAAGCACAAAGTTCTCTTGGAGACCACAATCAGCTGTTTATTAGTGTCAGAGTAGTGTATAACAATGTGACTTTGTTTATTCTAGAAGTGCCTTTGTACTGTGCAAGCATTGCATAGTGCTTTTGACAGTGAAGAGCTTAATATCTTGCCAGACTACAGCTACAGAACTTTCAAATCAAAGTACTTCACTATTGAAAATGAAAGAAAAGCAATGTGAATGATTCTGTTCTAATGAAGTGTGGGCTTCTCTTGGGAATAAAAATATGATAATTCATATAACTGAAGCATTCCATGTAAATTGTCAGCCATTCAAATTAAAGAAGTAACTAATGAATAACTGCATGCAAGATTGCATGGTGATTAGCAGTACAATATTTAATATCAACTGATGTTATCAATCATTTCCAACTGTAATTACCCAAGGTGTTGAATAGAAAATTGCTTTTAAAGAACATTTCAATAAAAGGAGTAGTAATTATTACAGGTAACTTGTAAAGGAGACTGTTGCCACATAGTCAGAAGTCATCAAAAAAGTTTTCCAGCCTTATGAATATTTTATTCTTTTTCTGTACTAAAATGAAATAAATGTTTTCTGAAAAACTCATGTGCAGAGTGAGTGAGAAGCACATAGAAAAACAGTCCATAAACTCACCAAATAACTGATCATTATTGAAATTGTTAATAATGAAAAAAATATATATACATGGTTAGCCACAGGCACAGGGCCTACATGACACAATATTCACTGCCAGAGATAGAAATGGACAAGTTGAAAGATTACAAGCACACTGGCTTTTATTTCTGAAAATGCAATTTTTAAGCACACTTTTTACAAAGTGTTGTGTTTTCAACTGAAACAGTGCATGTATTTATATATTTATTTATTACTGCAATCTGTGGTGGTGCTGTTCTCTGCCTATGTCATGCAAATAGTGCACACTAAGACACTTTTTAAGATGACCAACAAGCTACTTTTCATCAAGCAATAGTAAAATGAAGAATTACTTTTCTTGGAGTCTGTGAAATTATATTGATGTAAGACTCTTTGTGTGATCTCTCTTAATTTTGTCTTTTGCAGGTGTTCTACTTGATTGAGTTAGTCATTAATTAGAGCTGGGACTCGAATCTGAGTTTCTTTTACCTCAGGTGTATGTAAATGACCACCAGATTAATAGATGTTCTGAGCTGACAAAGTGGTTGAGGGATATATTTCTCTTTGGTTTTGAATAGAAATTTCATCCTTGAGCTAAGAGAGTTTTCACAATATAATTTTACCCAAATATAGATAGATTTGCTTTAAAATCCAGATTTGACAACCATCTCTACATAAACCATATTCTATAGATTTTATATTAACATTGGGTGAGGATGAGGTGGGCAGGACACCTCTAAATCAGTTTAAACTCACTCTTAATTCATTTAAGTTTCAAGATATTTTAACAAAGTGTGAGAGTTAATTTGACTGCATGTCCTTGGACTGTGCTATTTGTCTCTCACACTAATTTATTTTTTAATTGATGGCCCAGAATCATAGAACAATTGAGATTGTAAGGGACCTCTGGAGATCATCTGTCCAACACATTTTCTCAAAGAGGACCACCCAGAGCCAGTTATCCCAGATGATGTCCAGAAGGCTGTACATTTTTTCACATATTTCATCATATATTTTTAATTTTCTGTTTCTTTGAAACAAATCCAGGTGTCCTTAAGCTTATTTTTTTTCCTTATTCATTAGTTCCAAGGCCAGACATACTACTCTGAATTAAAAGCATCAAAGTGGAAGAAAATTCATGCTTCATTATATTTTGTTTAATTTCTTTTAAAAATCTGGAAATGTAATTGTGGAATAGGAGGAACACTAGTACTGTCTTCAAATACCTTGCCTCAGAGCTGTTATATATTTTACACGATCTCTGAAGAGAACAACTAGAAGACGTTTCAGAACAGAAGACTCACAAATTCTCACTTCTAAAGAGAGATCTTAAGAAGGCTACCCATGCAGTTTTTAATTTGGTCCTTAAAATGTGTGAGATCAATATCTGTTGTTTTATTTGAGAAATAAGTTTTTAGTTAAGACACAGTGAAAGGACTGATTTTTGCTTGGCTCATTGTAATTGTAATGACTAATTTCTATTAAAGAAATCAAAACCAACAAATGGAAGAGAATATATAAGGGATGCCTGGAAATCTGATGTCATGCAAAGGAGATATCTACTTTTAGAGTCTGCAGGAGACATTTATTTTGCTGCATGTTTTCTGCACTTTCCCTAAGCAGTCTGTTACCAGAGAATCTTCTTTTTCAATATGAGCACACAGGCTTTTCATGAAGTGTTTAGAAATGTGTTTTTAGAAGACTGTCAGCAGAGCCAGGAAGACAGCTAAGCTACCCAGGACCAGAGCAGGACATAAAAACCCCAGAAAGACTGAAGAGATTTAAGCTCGTGTTTCTTATTCAGATCCAAGACTATACAGCTTTCTCACAAGCCTCAGCTGGGAATCCTTTCCTGCTCTTAGGCATATAAAGTAAATTGTTCACTGTAGCAAGTCATGCCTTGGTCGCTGAACAGCAATCTTCCTCCTAAAGCAAGGATTGGCAGAAAGCAAAGCCTAACAAGCTCTGTCTATGCTGTTTCATTTAAAACAGAACAAAACAAAACTAATCAAACAGCTAAAGCAAAGGAAAAATCAAATTATAAAACATGAGCATCCTAATGAGATTAGCTCATGTTTATGCTTCCTTATACTACTCTCTTCTACAGTACATGTGGCTTGGAGAGGGCCAAAAATCCTAAAGAACTAAGTATGCAAGCACTAGAACAGGGTTGATGATCAGGGATCCAGTGTTCCTGCCTAACTGAAGGTCTTTTTTTAGCAGACAAACAGACAGAATCAAAATGGACATGGCTGCAAGAACCTAGCCATGATGAACCTGGCCAGTGAAGGCCAGGCTTCATCTCATTTGGAAATGTAGCAATTGTACACCATGATTCCAAGTAGGACCCTTGAAACGCTTGCTCTCTATGTAATAGCTGTAGTGTGTAATTCAGTTGAATAAGTTATTAAATTGATCTGCTGGAAAGAAAGATTAATAACTCCACTTCTGGGATGCACTCATCAGTTTTGAAAAATGTCAGCTATGAATTCAGATGCCTACAAGTGGCAGGGGGATGCTGTACTACTTTTAAAGCTCCAGACCTCCTATTTCCTGTGAGTTGACCACAGAGAGAAAAAAAGGACCCTAGTGATGACTAATTCCTCTTCTTGATACTCCTGATGACCTTCTTGAAAGCTAAAATGTAAAAGAATTTTACTTGATCAAAATGTGCTCTTCATCAAATTGTATTTAAAGAGCAGAGTAATTCTGAAACAGATAAATGACTTGTCTATGCATGTGGTGTGACTCTCTTGGCAAGTCTTGTGCTGCTCTTGCATTGAGTTGTGTTACTAAGCATAACAAATTGAAATTGAATTATCCATTTCACTAAAAATAAGGATGTAAAGGTAATGTTCTTGTTCAATACATACTAAAGTGGTCTACACCCTTCCTCCTCCCTTACCACAAGCACGTATTTGATTGTTTCTTAGCTGAAAAAATATGTAACAAACTTCTGCCTACCATTCTACCTCAGGCCTTTTTCCCTCCTCCCCAAAGTAGCTCCGTGCCCCTTGTTGTGCTGAAATTAGTCGACCTTTACTACAAATCCCCAAATGATCAGAGTTTTAAAATCCTTCTGATTTTTTTTTTTTTTCTTTTTAATCCAAATAATTTCAGTGGGCATATTTACAGCACAGCTCTGCTAACAGTTGTGCCAGTGCAACTAAGGCAGCAGCAAACTGGGATACTCAGATGGAAGTGAACAGCCAGAAAGAGGCAAAACTGGGATTCTAAAATCCCAGAGAGGAAATACATCTCTGAAATTCACCCTAGGATGAAACAACACGGTGTTGAATGAATGGTTCTGAAAGAACATATGCAAACACTTTGCTTTGGTACATGAGGGATTGCTTTATTTTCTGTAGTATAATGCATACAGATCCAGATATAGTTAGTATATTGTTTGTAAACTGGAAAACAAAACAAAACAAAAAAACCAAACATAGCCTCTAGTAGCAATTCCTGAAAAGAAAGAAAAAAAAAATCCTCAGGGTAAACTGTCAGTCTACATTGCAATCTTAATAAAAAGGAACAGTTGAAAGGAATCAGGCCTCAAAGTAATAACCATGTCAGAAACTGAATTGTAAACCCATATCACAGAATTATTTTGATTTATGTTTGTAGTATAGACAGAAATACCAGAGAGAGCGTACAATAAAATTTTACTAGAATGAAGTCTCGGAATTTGGTCTTTATACAGTTTGCTACTCAAAAGTCTTGCTCAAGAGGGCCATAAACCTACTTTAACGGAAGTTACTAATTTGCCTACTGTGTGTTGAGTCACCTAATTGTTGTTAAGGTTGATGTAATTGCTATGATAAAAGTAGTAAAATGAACTAAACTAGACTTTCAGAGCTACAGAATGATACCCCCGTTAAATTTAGAGATGATCACTAAATACAATCTGATTGGCTATTAAGACATTTCCCAGTGTTAATTCTGTATAATAAAATGTTTTACATCATTTAAGAGACAACATAGATAGAATGATGCCAAAAATGAATAGAGCTGTGTGAAGCTTGATTAGTCAATGCATTGCTTCTTAATAATTTTCTGATTTCTCTGTTCATAATTTTGGTTTTTATAGGCCATTTTGGAATTGAGCAGCTTCTAAGGAAAAGTCTAATGCTTACAAGAAAGTGATGGTGAGGAGAAATACTAAACTTATTTTAAGCATATGAATAACTCTTGGAATGATTTTTGTTATTAAACAGACCTCTCTTTGCCTCCATTTCCATATTTGAAAAAATATAATTTCTCTGCTTGCACTGCATGCTCTGAGTTTGAAACTTTACACTTTTTACTGGCCCTTGTGAGGATCCTAAAATACTATTTAAATATTGAAGAAAAGGTTTGGATGCTGAATAAAACAGCAAAATGGAAGAATATACTTAGAAAATCCTTACTATATATGGGCAGAAAATAGCTACAAAAAATGGTATCCAGGTTCTGCTAAATTATCTTTGAAGGAGGATCTACCAGTTTTGTATGGAAAAATAAAGAGGGAGAAGAAAAATACCAGCAGACGTGGTCTTAAAAAATAAATTACTTTAAAAGCAATGTTCTGTATCTGCATTTTTTCGATTTCCAAAATTACATACAAAAGAGCAAATTAAAGTTAAGATGTTAACATCTTTGCACTGCAGCTATGGGATTGTTCTAGTCCATTATGCTATCTCAGTATCTTTTACATATTATCATTACTAATGATTGTTTTGTATTGCCTCTTGAATGAAGAAATTTGTTTATAAAATATATAAATAAGTATATTTTTAAAAATAAAATTTATATGCCTATAAAATAGGAAATATAATTGAATTTTCCACACTTCCCTTGTTGAGTAGAAGAGAGTGTTAAAATTAGTATGTGTAAACAGGAAGTCATGAATTTGTATGTAAAGGATTCAGGCCATTCCTTGTTGCCTCGGCACTTTACCTCCAATACTACAGGATTGTATGAGACAAAAGTATGACTAAAAAGACATAGATTCCTCTTTTAATTACCAGGAAAAGTGAAACTTGTTCATCTGGGAATCAGTAAGGTCTTTCAGGAGGGGCTGCTGAATCAACCCTGTATTTACACTGTTCTCTTCTCCTCTGAGACAGTTCTCTTAACACATCTCACTGAAGTTTTCATTCAACACTACTCACAATCATGTTGAAGTTCTGTATATAATTACAGTTACCATTTTATATGTCTGTTGTCAAGTTCTTCCTCACCTCACAACACCCATGCTGATACTCTAAATGTAATGGAATGCCTCAATAGGCTCAAGCATGCTTATGGCAGTCATTGACCCCATACATTAATTTTGGCATAAATGACTCTTTGACCTTCATATGTAGTGACTGAAATACATTTCTTGCTGACAATTTGGATTGGAATCAGACTTGTCTATTTGCAATAACAGCGTTCTTTAGCTAGAAAATAACATGAATACTGAATATGCATACTAACTAATATTTATCTTATTTATGGTGATGAATTTTCTTTCAAGCATTATTTAGACACTCCTATATTTTCCCTTTTATTTAGACACTCCCTATTTTCCCCTATATTTTAAGAGAAAGCATATTTTACCAAAATTTTATTGAAGTGAAGTTAAAAAGATTTCATTAAATGCTCTTTTTCACTATTGAGATTTTCCACATTGAGAGATAGGGGAAAAAAAAGGCAAATGGACAGACAGAGAGAAAAAGTCAATTATCCTTTCCAGACCAATCCAAGGAACATCATGAGCTCTAAATTCTACCTCTTGTTGTCTACCTCGAGTACTCTAAGGGAAGCAAACAACAAATACAAAAAAACAAAATAGGTACAAGGAAGACAAAAGCACCAAAAGGAAAACTGAATTTATGATCATGTTTGTAGGTGCAAAGCCTCCCGTATGATTACTGCATGCCCATCTAAGTACAGCCATAAATAACAGCCATTAGCAAAAAAATAAAAAAACCAAAAAAACCAAGACCATATCAATTAGGTACTTACTGTGCACTTCTGTAGAAAAAAATGCTTAATATGGATAAATTATAAAGTGCAGGCATGTTTGACATCTTGTGGTCCATTTCCTTTGAAATATGCACTTAAATGTTAATATTAGATTCCATAAACAAAGGCCACCCACATCAAAGGTGAAAGAACATAAAAAAGCCTGAAGTTGACAGTATAACTACCAAATCTGATGCATCACAGCAGTTATAAAAACATAAAACATGTTGAAAACATCATAATTATAGCTGGTTAGAGATCAAAGAGATATGTGCAATAAAAGCAAACATAAACAGTCTGATAAGGCACATAAAAAAAAGAGTTCTGCTGTAAACTTGAATGATAGCTATGAGGTAATATTTAGCTGAGTTTAAAATAAAAATAAAATAGTTTTATGACATTGATTTTTAAAATTATTTGCTTGCTTCAGTTTTAAAATTAAGCAATTATACTTTGAGTATGAGCATATATATTTTGGACATATAGGCTTTAGGGTGTAAGTATAAATGTGCACATACAAACATACATGTACATATATATATATATATGTACATGTGCACACACATTATGCACGTATTTGTAGGAGTGCACATTCATGTTCCTTAAGATTGTGTAGGTGGAGATTTTGTGTGACATCTTGTGGATACATGGTAACACCTGAGAGAAAATATTTCATAATCTGAAGCATATCAATGTGCATTACTCAAAGACGGTCCTTAAAGTGATATTGTGGAAGTATCACAATTGAAATTTCAACAAAACATGACATCTGCAAGGTGAGAGGTGCCTATCATACATTAAGTTCCATCAATTTTATGTTGTTTTTTGGTGGTTTTTTTCCTTCAGGAGATATCTTGCATGTCAGAATTTGCCAGAGTGTCCATGGCAACGGGTATCTTCCCCAACACAGAGTCTTCCTCAGAAAATATTGAACAGCAAGTGGATGTCTTCTAACTTTAGAAATAATTCCTCAGACAAAATGAACTACACAGAAGAAATGTGTATTCACACCCACTAGCTATAAAAGGTCCTAAAGTGATCATCTTATTATAAAAGCCTGGATTCATCCCTTTGCATCCCAGCTGCACATAAAATAAGCTGACCTATCAGGCATAATGACATCCGATTGCTTTTGTCACCCAGAAACACCAACATAAACATGATAGATATGATCCTGGACATCCACCACCAAGGGATTGCATTTGGAGTGTGGATGAGTACTTGCCTTTTTGGGCAGCAGGAAGAGAATGTAGGGCTCTAAAGCCTCAGCAGAAAGTCTTTCTGTGAAGGCTGTCTGTACAAAATCCAGATGTTGCCAAGAGAAAAGGATATTTCCTGGAAGGTCTGGCTGCTGGACCAATTACAAGATTAGGGTATTAAGTTACCAAAAAATTTGGTAGTAATTGAAAATGCCTTAGTGAGGACCTTATGAAAGTGAGAAAGAGAATATGGACGTACATTGTAAAAACTTTGAGTTTCTGGTCTCACAAAAATATTTCTTGTTCAGTTTTCTAAACTCAGATATGGAGAAGGTTAAAAATCTATATCAGCTGTAACTTATCTTTCATCCTTGATACTAAAATTTCTTAATTATTTGCTTGTTCAATTATTTGTACGGTTGTTTCAATTTCAATTATTCATATTGTTTTAATGTAACAAAGTAAAATAATGAAAAAAAAATTCCAGAAAATTTCAGTAATCATTGACAACAAACTAATTTTAGGATTATACATTTCATTATGCATTTCTGTGTCAAAAGTACTAATTCTACTATTTTCTCCATCTTACAAAACCTATTCTGCTATCCTGTGGTTGAGATCCCCTTGGTTTTCTGTTTGTAGCCAGCTGACACAGTGGATGTCAGAGTTCCTAGTGAATGACTTGTCACTTGGATGTTTTTGTCCATGATAGCCCAAATAAGTGGTAAGAGGTAAAAAACAAGTTTAAAGATTGTCCTTTGGCAGAAAAATCTGCACAACGTAGTGATGTCAAGAAAGAACTGCAGAAGACTGCGGTACAAAGTTCCCTAATAATTCCTAACTGAAATACTTTGGGATTTCCCAATGGCAGATTATTTACTTTTTCTTTTTATGTTGAATATTTCAGAGTCCTGTACTGTGACACGTAAACAAGTTATCATCAGTAGCAGAGCATCATAAATTAGGAAGATCTTCTTTTATTTGTTATTTTTCTTTCACTTCTCCTACTTTGGAAGCTTTTTCTTGTATTTGCAATGGATAATTCTGCTTGATTTGTAAATATGATCCTGAACACTTTGAAGTATTACTACTATAATTGCAAAAGTTTATTTTTTGCCTTATTGCACCTATTAATTGGAATATGTGGGTTTTTCCCCTCCAAAGGCTAGAGATAGTTAAAAATAAGAGATCACTCCTCTTTGTCTCACTCTGTCTTCTATTCTGTAAATGGGTTGTGGAGATGTTTATTTTTTATGATTTAAAATGCAAAAGTTTAGTCAGAGTCCTTAAAATATACTCTTATGTCAAATTTGAAGAAGACATTGTGTGAGCCACAAGCTGCAATGTAAATCCTGCTGGAAAGGGAGCTGTTACAAACCTAACTTAATTAACAGCATCTGAGCAGCAGAGTATGCAGCCACATAGCATCCACACAGACACAGACATTTTCTAACCCCAGAACTGTATCATCTGCCAGGTGTATACACTCTCATCAAATTCAAAGAGACAAACAGAGATTAAAGTAACTTTGTGTATTTGATATATTGATATTGATGAGCATGGTGATAAAAGTACCAGGCATGCTCCTCTAATAACAAACCAGTGAAATGCCTGGTAATAGGAATTTGAGATGGGGATGAGCATAATATAAAACTGGGGAGAGTGGTGGATTTGACAGGGGCTTCTGCTGCTGTCCAGAGGGTCCTTGACAGGTCCTTAGGCTTCATGGAGTTCAAGAAGTGCAGAGTCCTGTATCTTGGGAAGAAATAATTCCAGGCAGAAATGCATGGTGGGGGCCACCAAACTGAAAAACAGCATGTCAAAAAAAAGGTTTGGGGGTCTTAGTGTGTGTCAAGTGGAACAGAAGCCAGCCATGCACCCATGATGCAAAGAAGGCTGGTGGGATTCTGGGCTCCATTAGAAGGAGAGTTGCCAATCCTCTCCTCAGTGCTGTTGAGTACTCTGTTCAGCCCTAGTCTCACCAGTACAGAAGAGACATGGAAAGGCTGAGAGGGCTGAAACTGTTCAGTCTTGAGCAGATGAGGTTCAGGAGAATCTCAGGGGAGAATCTAGACAAGATAGACCTAGGCTTTTCACAGGATGCTCATTAACAAGGCAAGAAACACTGGTCACAAACTGAAGCATAGGAGATTCAGTCTGAACATAAGGAAAGAGTTTTTTTCTTCTGTAAAGATGACCAAGCATCTTGATCAAGGTACAAGTTTCCCAGGGAAGTTATGGATTCTCCCTCCTTGGAACTACTAAAAACGCTATCTGGATATGAGCCTTAGCAACTGGCTCAAAGCAGTCCTGCTTGAGCAGAGAGGTTGGACCAGCCGACCAACAGAGCTGCCTTCCAACCTCAACCACTTTGTGAGTCTGTGATATATTAGTTTGGTTTGCAGAAGTGTTCTTATTTAAGGTACAATTACTTTATTAATGAGATAATATTTAATAAGAGCATTGCTGTGTGATAGGAGGAAGTTTTAAGAGGAAGTGTTTAAATTTTGGAGGATATCATATGTGCTTGTGCTCTAAGATGGATGTGAAATACTGCTTTGGGACTCCATGTCCAGGCAGTGATATACCACAATGTATGATGCCTCATTGTTGGGGATAGCGCAGGTAACACCTCTGCAAAATTTTTTCAGTGGTGGGAAGAAGGTGGCCAGTGAGTAATTAATATATAATATTAAAGCAAGGAGATAGAAATTCTTAGCAGTGCTTAGCTCCACTTGAGACTCAGAGATGACCAAGTAAAAATTATCCTTGCATTTGTCCAAGCATTGTTAAAAACTCTTCTAATGAGATCTGCTATTACAAGAAAATAGGAAGGATTGAAAGAGCTCATAGTGTTATTGAGAATTCTATATTTCTGTGAAGAATCTTGTCACCTAATTTGAAAGTGCTAGGGAAATTGTTAGGGAAACAACAATAACCATAACCAAAACAACAACAAAACTTCAACCAAACAAAAACAAACAAAGCTGGAAAGCCCTTGAACTAGTATCTGCCTGGCCTTTGAGGTACATGTGGTAGACAGTAAAGGCTGGATATAAAATATATTTACAGGCTTTAAGTCAAAGACCACTACATTTCACCTGGGGTATAGTGCAATAATTGGAGAAACATTTTGCTGTTGTTAAGCATATCTTGCTCTAGAACATGTATAGGAAAAGTATCAGAATAAAATTTGGTATTTTAGGAGTATGAAGTTTTTATATAAAAAACTCCTTCTCAAATACCATAATTGCTAGATGTATTTTTGACTAGGAGATTGTGCCCATAACTTTGAGGAACAACTTATAATGGGAAACAAAAGAAATCAACTTGATAGTCACCATAGTAAGTGACTGATCTTATTTTGTCTTTTGGCTGTTAAGTGCTCATGACAGCTTTGAAATTCTGATGAACATTTTTCATTGGAAAGACATAAAAGAAAGTCAAAATTAAAACTAAAGGCAGGTAAGAACTAGAATCTAATGAACTTAATTTAGAAGAAAGTCTTTTTCCATAATGTGTAGTGTATTGTAAACAAATACTTGATAAATAGTAGTCACAAAGAGAAAGAAATCACCATACTAATTAATATTAGAGTAAAAAGAATATAATAATCATTAAACAATAATAGACTTTTTATGTCATTATAAATATTTGATTAGAAAATTCTATCACAAGCTGTGAAGAGAAAAGGACCTACAAAAGTCCTCAAAATTATAAAATGTGAGGCAGAGATCTGAAATGTTTCAGAGTAACTGCCAAAAATAAATTTCATTATCCTTCCTCATGAAATGTATTGAAGTTTATGGAGGCTGTAACTGCATTCGCTTCAAATATCTGCCCTTAAATGATGTAAACAACAAGGAAACAGATAAAGCTGTTTTTAATTTTCTAGAAATTATGACTCTTAAATGAATTAATAATCCATTGCTTAACTAATGAGGCTAGAAATGGTTTGGCTGAATTAGGTGGGGTTTTGAGTAGGAATAACAATTTTTTTTTTTTTCTTACTAGCACACATAGAAAATATACTGAAATTTAAAATGGGTCATAGTTGGCTCAGAATACCTCTTTCCATCAGTTTTTTTTCTAACCTCTGTTTAGGCAGTATCCTAAAATTGTCAGAAAATTTTAGAATATGCTGTAAATAACAACCATGAAGTTCTGAAACTGGTGTCACATTAGCCTGTTATATGTTGTGCTTTTCTGATAATAGAAGAGGAGGTAGGATCTCATGTATTTCTCCATTTCTGGATGGCATTAATTTATACTATTTTTTCTAGTGAGTCTGTGTATAGTGTTGCACTAGACAGACAAAGAATTATTTATGGACTATAAAATATGTGGCTGCTACAGAAGTCAAATTTGTTTTTAAGCTTCTGCTTCTGTGGACCTAGCTATTCATACACTCAGTAAAGGGGAAGGGCAAGACAATTATTTCACTAAAAATTATAATCAAAATCAAATTAACTAACTTTTTTTTTTTTCTGTTTTATGGGAATAACTCAAGTTTATCTCAGAGAATAAGTTGGAAAAGTTTACATGTAAAAGTTTACATGTATTTTCCAAAGTAAATTTTTCTTTCACACTGCTGTGGAACTGATTTTTCTACTGCTTTTAATGAAAAACGTATTAGAAAGTCTGCCTTACAAGCAGAACTAAAATTTCTAGTCTAAATAGACTCAGGAAAACAGAGTGGGCAGGGCATTGAACATTTAATAGGCAACATGACACTTAAATTCAAATTTCTATTCTGCCTAGTGCAAATCTGTAGCTTAAATTTTTGCTTTCTACGTTGCAGGGTAGTGCCCTAACTCAGTTTTGAAAGCCATCATGGAGTTTTGCCTCTGTCTCATATTAACAAAAAAAAAAGAGAGAAAAAAGAGTGCAAATAACTGATAATTCTTCACTTTTTCTTCACTGGGGTCCAAGAGTAGAGGTGCAGAATGTTCTTTGTATTTGTATTAATGTGAAATAACTCCACTCCCTGATAGGTACATTGTCCCTGTCCTCTGATACGCCACACAACACATCTTAATTCATTCTTGGGACCTTCTTTAGAGAAAGATAAATAATGTCTTACGAACAAATCAGACTGCAACTCTGAGAATCTGCTCTCTACAGGAAGTGTTAATGATGTTAAAACAACTCTTTCAGTTCCTCTTGGAAACTACATGGTCAACTCCTCCTCTTCAGTGTCTTTTTAGAAAACTGACATTTCTGAGCACAATACCCAAAGACATGCGACATGCTGTTGGAAGCAGGCTGCAAAACATAATTCTGATCACTCTCCATATTATACTCATGATCTTTAGTGCTAACAATCAAAGTATCTATGCTGAAGGGAGATGGGAGCACCATCACCAAGTGCACTGTGTAGTGGACTGGTCTCCAGCCATGGGAATGTGAACCACTCTGTGTCACCTGAACGGGAGGACAACAATCACTTCTCAGCTGAGTTTAAATACAATCTTTGCTTTGCTTTATTCAGAACAAGGGCTCAGAAGTAGTTCTGTTTCATCTCTGTTGAAAGTACAAACCACAGAACTAACAAAGTGGCACCGTCAGCTTCTCACAAAAAAAGTCTCTGTCTTCTGTGCATAGGAGTTCTGAGAGACCCCAGACTTAAGACAAACCTCTCTTCACTATTTCAAACTGGCAGCTGGATGCCTCAGAAAGCATTCTGCAGCATAACTCACAAGTATCAAATACTCCTCATGTGTCATATAACTGTAAAACCCTAGTATCACAGGAAATATTAAAAAAATAAAGGATTAAAAAAGATATTTTGCCTGAAAGGGTTGCTGAAACTGTTTCATTGCAATCATAGGTGGACAGAGATAACATTCAGAAACAGAAGTCTCAGTTGATGCTGCAAGATTTTTTTCAGCCACATTAATTACCCCACTGAAGTTTGGCTTGTGATATTTTACATACAGCAAAAGAATAAACTCCCACATAAATAACTCATTCAACTACATGGAATTCTACTTACCACGTGACTGAACGTACTATTGATTTTAATCTAACAGGTATCCAGCTTTTTCATCCATCCAACAGTACTGGCTGGTTCAATTTTTTTTCATTTCAGCTCCCAAACTTTTCCTTTATACTTTCTGGCCAGCTTTCACTGGTAAAGTCAGAAGTGGGTGATTTCCAATTATTTGTTTTTCAGCCAGGGTATGGTGTGCATTCAGAAATCCTATGTACGATGCAATAGGGTTTTCTCTAGGGGCATTAATGGTCACTTATTTGCAGTACAACATAAGCAATTTTCTCCAATTCAGATTAGTATCTAAAAACAATATTCTGTTGAAAACAAAGAATCATTGGAAGACAGAATCCAAAATAATGTTTCTTAACAGCAAAATTTTGTAGTTTAAGGGATTGAGTCCATCAAAGTCCGGGAGTGTCCATGATCTGGCTCACTGACCAGGCTGACCAGCATACTGTGAAATATACCGTAAGAAAAAGTCTCGTGGCAGTATAAAAATACTGTAGATAAGTGAAAGATTTCCCTATTTCCAAATATTTTTTTTTACATTTGCAGTCATTGTGAAATTCATACAAGGTTGAATGAGTGACTGGACATTTGTCCTAAAAAGTGCTAAAAGGACAAGAAGAGGAACATTGTGTTGGAAGAGGTTTCACAGAAAAAGGAAATTAGAAAATAAACTGAGACATTGTGGAAAAAATCTTAGTTTGCAAAGAGAAGCCGTGTAAGTATTTTTTTTTAGCTTGTATAAAAGAAGATTTATACAGCAAATATAATTGTATTTGGAGAGCTTAGCATCTGTTATTCTTTCATATTGATTAAAATACTTTAAATATCAGGACTCATGTGACTGAGACAGCACTGGCTTGAAATAAACTGTTGCTTTCTTGCTATTAGCTGACTGCTTTGTAGTATTTAAAAGATAAGGAAGAAACAGATATTATTCATGAAAAAATGGCAAATGGAAATATGCAAATGGATTTTGTCAGGAATATAAAATATGCAGTCCTTTAAGGCTTGATTTTTAGAAAAAATCAGCAAAGATTTAATATTAAAATCATCATATATTTAAGGTATAGGAATAATTTTTACAATCTTTTAGTTGTCATCTTTAACATTAAAGCAAGGGTATTTTCTTTCAGTTGTTTCTATATTTAACTTTTTCTCATTTAATATTTCCTCTGTTTAAATGAGAAATCTGGTTTCTACAGTAAATCTATTCCAAACCTATGATATTTTTGGACTTTATTCTTTTTTTCAGTAAGGGATACTTATACCCTTAGTGGGTAGATTTAGGAAAGCAGTAAAATATCTGAGATTAAACTAAAGCTGCCAAGTTGATCTGCAACAGAGGTTAAATAGAGTGATGCCTGTAAATCCCGGAATGGGCCTCTCATATTCTAGCTGTTGTCCTTCCATGAAGAAGTATTATCCCTTAATGTTTTTCAGGCAGCATCTGTGTGAATGTACGTCACTGTGAAATCCCTTGGACTACTCTAGCTCTAGTACATATTGGCAAGTGGGTGGCCAGTAGCACCTGCCATTTGCATTGCTGTGGGAAACGAGGTCTTGTCCTTTCCTGTGCCTGGGGGCCAGAGTTGAACACTGGCTTCAGAAGCAGCCAGCAGCCCCAGGCTGGAGATGCTAAGACAATGTTTTGAATAGACATATTGCTTAAACAATCTTTTCTGGACTGGTACCCATTTCTGACTGGCCCCTGACTGTTTGGTGAAAGGGAGTTGTGGCCGTCCTAAAACAGAGCAGGCGTTTTTCGTATGTATCCACTGCAAAGCCCCTATTTTCATGGTCTTAATCATTCCTTCAGAAGACTAAGGGAGTATTCAACAGAGGAAAATGGGATATGATTTAGGTTTGGCAAAAAAAGAAGCAAGGAGACTGCTAGAAATAGGTTATATTTCCACAGCCTTTCTCTACCACGCAGGGGACAGCAGCCTGTGACATGGTGTATGAAAGAGAAGGCAAAGGAGACTGACATTTTAATCCCTCTCGTAAGCAAAAGAGTAGAAAAGTGTCCAGTGAAGTGCAGGGAATGATCAAATCTTTGACCAAGAACAAAAGGGAATAAACTGCTTTGTGAAAGGAAATAAAACAGATCAAAAAGAGGAGTGAATGGTCATGGTTGAGTCACTGTCTGTTTACTAGTTTACTCGTGGGTTTTTACAGCTATGAGTCAGAAACCCTAGAGAATCGTAGAAAACAAGGCTTTACAGAGCCTTTCCATCCTCTGATGACATGCTTCTAGAATTACTGAATGTAGTAACAACAATCAAATTCTGAAAATTTTAACTTTGCTAAATGAAACACACAAACAAAATAGTTTTGCCCAATTTATTTTCACTATAAACAGTTTTCAAAGAATTGTATAGGCAGACTCTATAAACTGAATTTGAGATATTTTATTTTAAAAATCACTTTGCAGCGCTTTATATTAGATGCAGTTAAGCTACAACTGATTAAATGAGCTGAAGACTGGGAACAAGACAGCTTACAAGTATAACAAATGTCTAGTTGGGTTTTAGAAAGCACTGATCAAAAAGCCCAGTTTAATTATGCACCTCATTATTTCTCTTCTTTCTTTAACTTTTGTATCTTTCAGCATGTTCTAAATAAAATTTTTGAAATAAGCTGTTTTACCAAAGGGTGCTTTGAGTTCACAAATATGGTACCTGATGCCCTAGGATACTTGAGACTATCAAGCATGATCTTGGCAGAGGCAACACAGGACTGCAGGAAATTTATGTCTTTCTAGAGATGAGGCTGGAAGCCTGAAAGGATGACAGAAGGTTGCTAGCCTGTTTCTAGCCATATACTTGTAGGCAACTGATTCCGACATTAGGTCAGACTGACTGTAGCTATAAAGTATGAACTTTGGGCACCCAAAGTTTTTCTGCTGTGATGTTCAGGAAATGGAAATTCCCATATTTGTGAAGATTTAGGTCATAAGTGGCTTTAAATTGAAGAGGTTTATATGGTTTAAGCGAGCCAGAATTTGACAGTAGTGTTTTCAACCCACCACTTTTTCAACTATCTACAGCAAATCCAAAATTGTTTGTTGAAGTATTTTTGCAAGTAGGAGAGATGGGGAAAGCTGTGACCAGAAAAAAGCAGGTAAGAAAGCCCCTTCTATTGCATTTTAATTCTAATGGCTCATTGCTCCTTGTTGCCATCCAACACCTTCATGGTTCAACTGCAGTAGGCAGCTGAGAACCACGCAACTATTTGCTCACAACCTTTCCCCACAGGTAACCACAAACCAACCAAAAAAACCCAAAACAAAGGAAGAAAAAAAAAAAAGTACTTCTCCGTCAATCCTACCCAAACAAAACCACAAAACCCCCAAAACACACAAACAAACAAAAAACACAAAGAAAACCCAAAAAAATCCAAACCATCCAACCAACAAACCAGACAAACAAAAGCCAAGAAAAACAAAACAAATGAAGAAAATGCAATTGTTCCCCATCAGCCAACTGATACCCAGCCAATATCTAAGCATCAGTAGCCCTCATAAACCTCTCCTCGCATCCTGATTTTTATTCTTAAGCAGGATGCCATATGGTAGGGACAATGCCATATGGTATTCTTTTGGTCATTTGGGGTCACCTGTCCTGGCTGTGTTCCTTCGTAGCTCCTTGTGCACCCCCAACCACCTCACTGGAAGAGTGGGGTGAGAGGTGGAAAAGGCCTTGGCCCTATGTCAGCACTGCTCAGCAGTAAGGAAAATATCTATGTTATCAACAGTTTTCAGCATGGATCCAAAACACAGACCCATAGCAGCTTCTAAAAAAAATCAATGCCAAAATTGTATCTTTCCCAGCCTAAACCAGTGCTAGTGTTTATAGCAAGTGTTTATGGCATCTGCATTCAATTAGTATTACTAATATAATTTATGCAGCTTCTGTATTTAGGAATTAAAGAGTTTTCATGCAAAAATAAGTTATCCTCCATCTCCTGGTTTTTACTACTTCCATTTTTAACCTTACTTTCTCCTTATTTTTTCTAAAATTTTCATATTTCTTTAAAGGGTTGTTTTCCTTTTATTTTCTTACATATGTGAATGTTATTCACATTCCTTGTTAGTTTACTTTGCTCTCTATTTCTCTGGATGGATTCAGAGTAAATTTTAATTGTCTGTTCTATCTTTTTTTTGAGTCTCCTTAGTATATTTCCTCAGTGCTATAAAATATCAGCAAAAGTTTTGCTGAGTATTTCACATTCCCTCAGACTTTCTGTCATCAAACCTAGTGCACTTCTTTCTCTGCTAAAAAGTCTCATAAGTACATCAAATCTGAAGATTTTTTATTTGCTGCATAGTGTATGTTCTCAATATCAGCTGTGTTTACACCTGTCTCGAGTCACTCAATTGTATACAGAGAGCTGCTGGTAACCATGTAGGCCATTAAGCAGAAAAATAAAACCAAAAGAACTAAATAAAAACAAACACCCTTTCCCCATCACCTCCCTCCCAACAATTTATAGTTCCTTGGAAAAAGAAATCTTTGTAAGTTTTTGCTTAGTTTCTTTCAAAATCAGTATCAAGGTAATTACTTTTCCTTTGATAAAGATTAAAGCCAAGCTCTTAGAGATCATGCTGAGTGTTCTGCCATATCTGCTCTAACTGCCCAAGAGATCTGTAGCTACATCAGTGAATTACCTGACTGCCTTTATTATCCAAATTTCTATCAAAACTTTCTCTACTGTCATTCCAAGCATTTATGCCATTTTTCTCAGCAGATTCTATTTCATTTCTCAGTAATGTTGCTATTCTTGCCTCCCGTTTTTTTTCTTATCTCTGCCTTATATCCTGACACTTTAAATCATCATGCTCTGTATTGATTCAGTAAAGTGCACTGTTCCACTCATTTCGTATCGTACATATAAGTGAAAATCAACAAAAGTGTTTATGGGAAGTGAGGAGGACTGACAAATATGTCATTCTCAATTCTCAAGTTTTACCCTGATTAATGGGTGAGCGCTCAACAATATGAATAACGATCGCTGGTTTCACAACTGTCCGGAGGTGCCTGGCTGAAAAGGATCTTGGTGCCTGAGTCCCTGGTGAAATCAATGAAAGTTAGAATTGTTGTCCCTAAATAGCTTGATATTCCTGTCTGCTGTAATAACTACCAATGGGACAGATGTAAGTTTCTCTATGATATTTAAATACGTGTGAACAAAACTCAGCTTCTCATCAATTTGCAATGAGTTATGAAATAAGAAGGATTGTTAAGAAACTGATACTTCAGAATCCTGTGGTTGTTTTGGTCTACAATAATAAGTAAGTAGATAATTTCGTGGATTTTGATCAAAGTTTTTCTTCTGTTTTAGACTCTCATGTAGACAGTGTCTCTCTAGGAAGACCTCTCTTACTGACTGTACCATAGTGATGAAGTCTCATCATCACAAGACACCAGAATCCTGCAATCTACAGTTCTTATGGGGAAATTAAAAGCTTCAGTGTATTACCATGATGTTGACCTGAAAGAAAATGTTCTATATACATTCTCCAAAAGAAAAGTAGAAGGGGAAAAAAAAGGTGACAATCTGACATTTACCCATGAAAAATGTCAATATCAAGGAAAACACACATTCCACATTCAGTAGATTTTGATGGAAATTTATCAACAAGTCAAATAAAAAAATCTCAATATATTGAAATGTCTTTAAAAGAAGAGAGTAAAACTTCCAACCAGACGGATTTTAAAAAATAAAAAACCAGTACGTATGTAAAACAAGGTAATGCTTTACTATATTAAGTTAAAAAAAAATGGACTGTTTTCAAAAAAATCTTGGTTTTCTCATCAAATTTCACATTTATTTTAATCTCTCAAATTAGTGTGCAAGGATTGCTATTCTCAATTTTTCACTGAGTATTGGTAACATACTGCCAGCTGTCTTTTTTCCTCAGGATAGGAAGTAATTGCAGTTTCAGGGTTTTTTAAAATTATTATTTTGAAGTATCTCTTATAGTTGCATTTGGTTTTGTTCAATATAGAGGTGCATATAATTTAATATGTTGAACATCTGCAACATATTTGACCTGGGGGAGTAAAACAACAACCGTAAGATGCATGCTCCTGGTGCAGCAACATAAATATATTACTGACTATTAAATGTAAACATTTATCTCCATAGTTACTGCTACATGGCATCTTACTTTCCACAGCTATTTATAATTCTATATTAAATGTCTCTAAGGGAAAAAAAAATGGTGGAACTGTAGTACCTTTTTATAGCTATTAACTTTTTAAGTGAACATCACTATGCTACACTATTCTGAGGCAAATATTTTCTCAGCAAAAAAATTTTTTTAGTCATTTCTAATACAACTTAATCAACAAAAAGAGGTATTTTAAGTTGATTATTCAATTTATTTATGTTATGCATAGTCCTTAATACCTGTGAAAAGTGAGTTTTAAAGAGATGTAAAAATATAATAGGGTGCCTATAGAGATGGTGGATGCCCCATCCCTGTAAACATTCAAGGCTAGGTTACATGGGGCTCTGAGCAATGCAATATAGCTGATGATGTTCCAATTCGTTGCAGTGGGGTTGGACCAGATGGCATTTAAGGTCCCTTGCAACCCACACCATTCATTCTGTGATCTTATAAATATTCTACACCTAGACAAAGAAGATGTAAGCAGCTACAACTACTGCAAGGCAATAGGACACCCAAAGGATTACTTCCCTATGGTGTTCTGTTGCTGAAAACTTCATGTTTATGCAGCAAGAACAGCTTAAACTCCAACAAAGATCAGAGTGGCTTTTTAATTAGTAGGTGAATCATCTTTCTGAAGAAGCTTCCTGTTTGTGCCAGTGCTAGGGTTAAAGTGTGGATTGAGCTGTTTTCTCCCTCAGGACCTACTCACAGCTGTTTCAACCTCTGTAAAGTTACAAAAAATAAGTAAAACCTCACTTGGACTGCTCACAACTTCCAGAAGCTTGCAACAGTGAAGCATCTTTGTGCATTGGCTGCTTGCCTCCAAAAAAGGGTGGCCCACTTTTTAAGTGGTTCTTGGTCTCATATTCTCTTTTGAAATATGATAGATATTTCTTTAGAATAAAATATTTTATGTTGGGCCAATAATTCTACAGCAGTCCCTAAAAGCTTAATGTCATGTTATTTACTTCATTTTTGTTTGAGATTTCTGGCTGAAATATATAAGCTATATCAGATTAATAAATTACATTCAGTATCTGATCGTCCATTCATGTATGTCCACTCCTAACCCAGCCTACTGCAATACAACACAATTTATTGTAAATTTTAAAGGAGAAATTTGCATGTAATCTACATTATTCGGCAACCTAGATAGGCCAGGAATAAGTGACTGGGCTGTACCTGACTCTGTTATGTCTGCTTTATTTAATCATGTGTGTTTGAGCCTTCTGGAAATGCCAAATATCCATCTAAAGTTCATGTTTGTGATCATGAAAAAAGTACCAAATAAATATAAAATTTTCTGAGATGATGCCAGCAAAACACACATTTAAATCTTCTGTATTTCTTTCTTTCTGTTCTTAATTCCAGATTTCTCCACTTATTTCCTGGAACAATGCTGTTTTCTTCATTGACCTAAGAGTTATACAAGATTCAGAATGTGAAGAGTTAACTCATTTCCTTAATATATTCCCTTCTCTTTTTTTATCACCTCTCCTTACGGTCACTGGTCTTTATGTCAGCTCGTTTCTCTTATGCTATGCCTTTAATACACTTACCCTGCCACTTACATGACTGCTCATCTTCCTCTGTCACTTCTTCTAAGTCTAAAAACAGTCATGTGTGCCATCAGTGAAGCTCACATATTCATTTATCATTTGGAAGCAGGCTGTTATTTTTTTTCTCTAAAATCTGATCCCTTAGCACTACAGCCAACCGGTTCTTGTTCAGTAATCATTTCCCACATTCTCCCCTCTAAAGAGGATTAATCCTATCTTTAATACTTCTTTTCCCTTCCTCTGATAAATTGTGGGGGAAAAGGCTGCTTGTGGTCAGCATTCCTCAGGCTGGCAACTCTGCAATCTGGTTCAATTTCTTTTTCCTTCTTTTAAATGCACAGGTGCTGTGTTATGGTTAGGCTCTACAAGCAATCAATTCCTTTTCAGCCATATTGGTAGGGGGAGATATTTTTTGTTGGGACATTTAACTGGTACTGGAGAAGTACACATTTAGTTGCAGATTTTTCTGACTGACTCTAAGCAGCTCATCATTTCTCTGTACCTCAGTTCCAAGTCAATAACATAAAAGAAAAAATATTTTCTTCTTCTCATTTTTCTCAGAATGTTCACAGAAAAAAATCCACTTTATCTCTAATAACTATTAGTTAGAACTAGAAAGCAAGTATTAAATATTAATTGCAATTATCTGCTCATTTCTCAGGGAGAATAGCAGCCATGGTCTTTTCTGCCTGGTTTTCTTGAAGTAATTTTAGAGTAATGAGTGGTAGTCTTCCTTGGTTTTTGACACAGAAGAGTTATATGAAGACACTTCCACAAAATAATCCTTACCCTTTTCCACAAAAAGATGAAAAAAGTTTAAATAACCTTTTAAATGAAATATTGCAATAGTCCAGCACTTTAAGGATGAAAGTGCAGTTTTCTAAAAGGTCAGTTCAGTCCCTGAAAATGTTTTCAGTTTAGACAACACATTATGAACTCTGTAGTATCTAGTAGAAATTTTCAGCACCACTAACAATAGGAAATAAATTCCAGTCACTCACAGTAAGATGGCAATGTGGTGACATTTGATGCTTGAATATGTGAGCTTTGAGTTACTGCAAGAACCGGCCCGCTGAGGGGAGGCAATCTTTCTCTAGCTAACTGCATGAATTTTAGATATAGGTGAAAAATAAAACCAGAACATATTATAAAGTGATTGCAAGTCATCAGCCTGCATGACAGTTTCCCCCACCCTCATTTAGCAAACAAGAATTGAAATTTATCAAATTAATAAATCCCAATGAAACCAATAATCTCACATTTTCTGTACAAATTTATTTGACAGATCTTTTTTATCTTTTTCTTCCAGTGAGCCACTACCATTATGTTTTATTTTCCAGATGTATGTCCTTGCTCTTTTAAAACTACAGCAGTTCCACTACGCAATAAAGCTATAAATTTATAGAACATTCTTCTAAAGTGCCTGCTTGTTTCATAATTCCACTTCCATATCTTTAGTTGTTCTAAAATATATTGAACTGTCAGTGTGAGGGTCAGGAGATTAGAACACTTTGTAGCTTCTCTGCCAATGCCTTTGTTTAACTTGGAAAATAAGCTACACTACCAAGGGAGTGATGAAATAAAGGATGCATAGAGTCACAAAGGCATAAAAATTTTAAACAGTGTATACCACAGACATTTCTTAAGAGACAGAGTACTATATCCACATGTATTTACTTTGGGCACCCACCACCAAACTGTCTTAATTAAAATTTGTAAAGAATACAAAACAGCACACAAAGGTTTTGCAATTAAAAAAAAAAAAAAATTAAAAATCCCTAATCTCAGAGTTATTGTCTCAAAGAATCACCTGCCTTTTGAACTTGATATAATACGCACATTTTCTGACCCTGGTTTACCGTAAGTTAGTTTAAATTTCATTTAATCATTTGCTTTTACTTGGAAATCAGCAAACCTCATGAGGCTTTCTTGGGATTTTTTGAGTCCTTCCTGGGTTTTCATAATATTGAAGGCAAACATTACATGTTTTCTTATAATTTCCTTGGAAACAGACAGAATGAATATAAAATGTCTTGCAGAACTCCTAAAAGGACAAAAGATCATAGGATAATATTTATTAACATCTAACTTCATTTTATACTTAAAAATATGTTTGTACTGACAGATAAAACTCATCCTTTCAAATTAGAACAATTTTATGAACATTGATAATGAACTAGAAAGCCATAATAAGGTGTTATGATGAATGATTTTTGTATTTGTGGGAGACCCAATACTAAAATATTGTCATAGACAGAGATCATTTATGATGGAACTTTGTCAATCCCAAAAGATGAAAGTGTTCTAAGAGGCAAGCAGAAGAGGAAATTGTGAACATTTTAGCTTATGTTCAGGTATAGGTGACTTTGTGGTGACAATCCAAGACTTCTTATTTATGAAGTTTCACAAAACCTCTAAGGCCCCTGCCTTATTTCTGGAACATTTTTTGGTTCACATTTCTAAAAATTATGAAGCTCACTGTCCAAGTACAATGGTAGAGCTTAGGGGTAACCAGAAGAATTACAAATCAAAATTTAGTCTTGTATATACTTATCAGAAATCTGCCTACAGTATACCATGCAAAACACAGATCACAGGCCACCTCAAATAAACTAGAATCTTCTGAAAATACCTCTCCACTCTGAGGAAGACATCTGAGTCACAACACTCAGTCACAACAAATGATTGGTAGTAATTCCATCCATTTTTGTCTAGTCTTGGGGAAAACCTCTTTATGAGGGGTTATTCTACAATGAACTGCAGCTATTTTTCCCTTTTTTTCTTACTTTACTTGTTTTCTCCTCTTATTGAAACATTTATAAGTGTAAAACAATTAAAATTAGAAAATTAGAATTCATTACAAGAATGAGACTTAGAAATCACACACTGAACAAAGACCAATGTGATTTTCTACTTAGCTTAGTTATTAGATGTCAAGTTCTCTGAGGGAGGAAAGCAAAGTTCTTACCTAAATTTGTTTCCTATTCATACCCCTAGAAATCTCTCTGAAGATGCTTAAATAAGGCATGTCTATTTTTTGGCACAGCTTTTACAAGATAAAGCTTTATTTTTTAATTTTTACTTATTTTTACATCTCCTCCATGTGATGATCATCTTGTGAATAGATGATATTGCCCATTTATTTCCCTGAGGACACCCATTAAGAACCATTCTGCAGAGGTACCCTTTTTAGCCCATTGCTTTGAAGAACTCACCTTTATCAGAGTTGTAGGCTCAACTTCTAGCTCAGATCTGTCCATGGCACAATTCTCACACTTCAGACAATCACTTCCATGCTTATTCCTTACCTCTATCTCATACCTAGCAGGAGGTACTTGTAAAAATCCCTGTGGTTGATATTTCCACTTTATTCAGTATATATATTCTCCAAACCTTTTTTGTCTCTAGTATCTGAACACAGGTGAATCATGAATCAATAAATTCATGTAAAATTTGCCATTTAAACTCTATATATTTTTCTATTGACTTATGTTATGAATGAAATGTATCAAATTCATTCATTTAATTAAAAAAATAGTTTAATATGTTGTAACCTTTGATATAAGTAAAATGTATCCAAATGCTGTATGTTGTAACCTTGTCTAAAAACTAGCTCGCCTAGTAGCCGAGGCACTCCACCTGTAATCACCCACTAAGTACCGAAACTGCTCAAGCGAAGGAGCCATTGTGCCAGGCCCGAGAAACCCCGGGTCCACCTAGAAGACGATTCCTCAAAGGGAGATTGATATCTATCCGGGTGTAGGACCAGAGAAATTCATCACTGAACTCAAATGCAAAGGACTGTCCAGAAGGGATTAATCTAATCAGGCCTGGACTCACACTCAAATGTAAAGGACTTCCCGGAGAAGGAGAATGATGACCCAAGTGCAGGAAGGGAGATCTGGGAGGAACTGAACAAGATATTGAGAGTGCACAGAAATTCAAACTAACTCCGAAATTGGCATTGTCTTAACAGCAGACAGTAGAGGGTGACATCTGAATATTCCAGGAGAGGAAAAGAAACAAAGGAACTCTGGCCCTAGGCTAAAAAAACTGCATAAAACCTGGACCCCGGGACCAGACCGCTGTGAACCCCACCGGACCACTGTGACAGGGGCAGAGGTCTCGGTTCACGCAGTGCTCGAGCATTGTCTTACCTTATTGTGGCCAGCAAAATTTGTGATTCGATTTGCTAAATAAATCCTATTCCTTTTTTTTTTCCAAATTTGGCTCTCGCAAATTATTGATTTGGCCTGATTGAATCACCGTCTATAACAACTTATATACATATGTGCTGAGGATAGTTGTATGTGTTCTGAGATCCAGTTTTTACATAAACTGAAGGTGAGGAGAGAAAGCCTTTGAACTTGCTGGATAGATGGAAAGCCACCATAGAGAGGGAAATTTAGTTTGCACTGCAGAAATTTAATGCTATGCTTTACTTAAAAAGTTACGTATTTACACACGAATCACTGCAAGCACAATGAGTGTGTGTCCTGGTTTGGCCTTGCCTGGCCAATTTTTGAATATTGACACATGATTAAGCCAATGAAAAGGGTAGATACACCTTTGTGGACACACATTTTAAGATGAAAATCCTGGAAATAGCTCTCTTTCTTTTCTGGTCTGAGTACAGGTAACTGGCTGGTGTTGGGGGTTGAGGTGCTTTCTTACAGAATTTTTTTTTTTTTTTTTTCCCAAAGAGAAGTTGCTAGAAAGCAGATTGCTGAGTGCTTATGGGCACTTAAGAGTACTTAGAAGAGACAAAGGAGGTAATGGTAAAAGCGAGGGTGGCACCAACTACTTGGGCTCTCTTGGGTGCTCAGAGGGAACAGGAGTTTGGGGGTTTGGTCTGGGACTG
>VYXF01009493.1:119559-155041 GCA_013397295.1 Polioptila caerulea
AAGGAAGGAAGGAAGGAAGGAAGGAAGGAAAAAACCTCCCTAACCAGGAATAAAACTCCCTTTATTCTCATTCCATTGACATTTGAGAGCTCCACTGACTTTACCAGGTAATTCTGGCTTATACCAGAACAAGAGAAGAGCCAAATAAAATGCACCTCTAACTGTAAGCAATATTTGCACATGCTGTATGTATATGGATGTGTGTTTACAGAATCTTCAGAGCATTTTTGTTCACTAATAATAACAATCTTGGTATGCGGGTAGATATATATATCCAGAATTTTTTCAACATCATAATTAGACGCTTGTGGTGTGATTCTTTATCTACATGTAGAGCCACAAATATAATTTTGGAAAATCTCATAGCCATGCATTTTCTTTTCCAGGCACTCCCTTCCCCTCTGTCCACATTTGTATACTACTGTTTCCTTTTCCCTAGGTACACACAAAATGGTTGTCTAGTCTTCTCTTTGCCATAGCACAGAAAAAAAACCCCACAAGGCTGTCCTGAAGTTCACTGGCTGAGGTTATGCAGGGTATTAAGTGCCCTGACATCAACATGCTGGATATTAGGTGCTGCTGGAATTAAATCTTTAATGTTTAAAGTTTTCTCATGAAATTTTTCATCCATTACCATTCCTTCAATCTGTGTAAAACTCTCATTATGTCGTTTTATTCCTGAAATAGGTTATTGATTCTTTTACAGGAATCTCACCATTTTTAAAAATATTGCTCTCATTGTAAATTTGATGCAGTTTTGTAGTGTTGAAAATTTCCCATTGTCTGATTTCACACCATTGGGTGTCAGTATGACTCACAAATACAATTCTTTTAAATTTTAAATAAATATGGCAACATTTTTAAAGTCAGACTTGTGGCTCAAAAAAATTTTAAAACTTTCCCTATCCTGTGAGAATGCTGACTTCACCCAGAACTGGCAGGACTCAGACCTTCTAAAAATATTGCTAATTTCTTTTGGGACCTAAATAGGGAGGTGAGTGTTGGAGGGTAGCCCTTAAACTAAAAGGCTGCTTCTTTGAAGTCAGGCTGCTTCTAAGTTTGTATTTTACCAGTAGCCTTGATCCCATCTCACTACACTGAGGGCATAAAGAAAGGGCTTTCTAGGTAAGGGATTTTGTGTTCATATGCAAGTGCATTGCTGAAAACAAGGGCAGTAACATCCTGTGGTCCTCTAGCAGTTTTGGAGGAGGCTGTAGATCAGGACAATCTGAAGATCCTGGAGAGCAATTCAGCTCACTATTAGTTTAGGTAGACTTTTAAAGGCTGTACCTTTGATTTGCTCCCCAGGCTTTATTGGCTGTATTGATTAGGTACATAGGAAATGCATATATTTGTCTTTCCTTTAGATACCTAAATTCAGGGAAATTAAATCTGGATCTAAATTCCATTCCATCAAACTATTCTTAGTAAGCTTATATCAATATAAGTATTGGATATTATGATAAGGAAATCTGCTACTAAATCACTACTTCAATCAGGACTGACTTGGCTTTTACAATGTGAAGACACAAATGACTTCTATCCCTATATAAGCCTCAAAATACATGGATAATCCTCTCCAGAAAAGAGAAGCCAACTTATCCTTAGCTGTCTTATTGCTTATTTTTCACAAGTCACACAAATCAAACACGAGGGGATGGACTTTGAAAAGTTGGTTTATTTTGAAATAAACTTGCAACTTCAGACACACCATAGCTCCAGATGTTTAATTCCCATGCATGCTGATTGGCAGAGTGAAGGCAAAAGCATGTTTAAAAGAACTTATTTTTTATTTGATACAAAAGGACACCTGTGCCCTCCTATCTTCTAAAAATATCCACCTTTTAACTCCCTCTGTGCTCATCTTCACTTCCGCATTGAAATGTGCTGTTCTGTTTTTCCACGTGTTTATCCTGACCACCATCCATTTCTGCATGAGAGCAAAGAACAGAAACTCAGAAATCTCTGGAGGAGTAAATCTGCCAGAGGAACTAAAAGCAGATTTTAAAGACTGGCTTGCCAAGGGAGTCTATATGTCACATAGACTTCCAGCAGGTCTGCTGAAATGTACCTTTGTAGGAGAAAAGGAGCTGCTTGGGGAGAAATCAGGGTTCTGGTGAGAGCTCTTTCTATTCAGACCAGCTGCTTGGTTAGTCCTCAGAAAACACTGGGATTTTTTTGAGTTTTATGCACATTTGCCTAAGGCGTTGGATGGGTGCTTCTTTAAACAGAAAAACAACTAACAAAATCACAAATTAATAAGAAACAAATAAAATGGTGATTTTTTATGGGACCTCATCCCACCTGCACTTGGATATGTAGATGTATTTTTTAGTTTACTCGCAGCTGTCCTGGCAAGGGAAGTCATCAAAACCCTGTAAAGGTAAGTGATAGAAACAGGATACACAAAGCTCCCTTCCCATTGTGGGCTGGAAATACCAGCAGCTTCCACACAAAGCATTTTTACAGTTCAGGCCTGGGACAGCTGCTTTGATTAACTGTCTGTTGTTTTAAAAAATTCCAAGGTAAGTCAATATTGTCTTTCTAGAGATTGGTTTGTTAGTACAGAAAAGAGAGGATCAACCTCCTTTCATTTTTTCTGTTATTCTGGTTTTGGGTTTTTTGTTTGGAGGTTTTTGTGTGTTGGGGTTTTTTTTGGTTTTTTTTGGTTGGTTGGTTGGTTGGTTTAGGGTGGGTACCTAGGTTTGGTTTGTTGGGGGTTTTTTTTGTTTTTTTTTTAGTTGCAACATCTCCAGGAAGGAAGTGTAGTAAGCAGTGTTTGACAAATTCTACAAGATATAGTCAAAGAGCTAATTTTTGTTGTTGCTGTTGTTAGGAAAAGAGAAAGGACAATTTTTTTATTAAAATCTATATATTAAACTTAATTTCAAGGACTGATTTATCTAACTGGATTTTTTCTGTGTTTATGTTAACAGACAATTAATTTAAATGAAAGCATTTGTATTTTATTTCTAGTTCCAGTTATTCAGCTTCGGTACCAGACACAGGCTGACATTTGGAGGAATCTGTGTCTTTACTCCCACAGTTTTTTAGCTGAAGCTTATCAGTAAAGGAGTTCTTTATTAAAAAAACAAACAAACAAAAAACAAGCAAAAAATTCCACACCAACCAAACACCCAAAAATCCCACAAGAAAAGACCTTTCAAAAAACACCAGCAAACCAGCATGAAGCTAAATCAAAGAGGATCTATTTCCATGTGGTTTTGACAGCACTTGTCATAAGAAGCTCTATGGGAATGTAGTTTCTGATTCACTAGATGCTTCTATGTGTCTCCTATGAAAAGGGGGGTAGGATGGGAAATTCTCTGCAGCTAGTCTGTCCCTTTGATAAAACTGCTGATCTGTGGCATCTTTGCTAAAAGCTTATTGCTGTTTCCAGTGCTACATGTCTTGCTCCAGAGGAAGAAGCAGCTGTGAACTCCACTGCTGCATGCCTGCTGTGTGACTGCAGCTATCTATGATCATAGTATTTGCTTTTGTCCATCCTCAACTTTTCAAGGACTTTGCCTGTTTAAGGCAATTTTACAAAAGAAGGCACTCATAAACACTGTCTGGGGTTTGTTTCTTTTTTCCCTTTCTTTTTACCTTTTTTATTTTCTGCCCTGTGACATGAAAAAAAAATCCTTCTTCCTTTGGTATTATGTGCATACAGCATCTTCCCAAAGATGACACAGAAAGCAAAAGGAAGCCATATCCCCTCTGAGACATAACCGATTTTTATACCATTCCTGGGAATTCAAATCAATTATTTGGTCAGTATATCAAATCAGCTCTAAATGGTTTTGTGATAATTCATATTTGCAGAGCAGTTACAGTCCTATCAGTAAATCTGGACTTTCCTCATATTCTACTGAGTTTGTTTTTGGCTCAGCTACACAGATGTGTATTTGTTTTGCAGAAAAGCATAGCTTCTGGCTCTAACAAATGAACCAAACATTTTCTGTTCCTCTGGACTTGTTTGGGTGCTTTTTGTTTTGAAACTGTCAAGAACTTAAGTACAGGAAGCTGTTGTTGCTGGAGGATGCTGTGTTTCTCCTTCTTTCCTGCCCATTCCAAATACACCCCTTGTGGTAATAATCAAGGGAAACAAGACCAAAGAGAATAAGAAAGAGAAAATGAAGGGAATCGTAGAACTAGACAACTCTATGATTGCAGATACTCTACAGGAGTCACTCTCAGCTCAGATCATTAACACAAAGAAGAAAGGAAGGTGAAAAGTTGTTCATTTTTTTTTTTAATTGGAATGGAGAAAGCTGATCTGTTAATCTCAGTACACTGAATTTCCCCGACTTCAAAAAAATATGCTCCCATGATGAATTGACAGAAACAGAAAAAGGAATTAAAGACAAAATTCTCTGAAACTACATCAGGGATTTATAGCTGGAGTAAGCACTAGTAGCTGTTAACTGGGGAAAAGCAGGCATTCAGCTGGTGACAGATGGTTTGTGGAAACGATTTGGTCTTTAAGGAAGAGAGCTCCTCAGGCTCTAGTGAAAGCAGAGACTTAGCCATTGATGGAAGGAAAGGGTGCTAATAAGGACAAAGAATGACTCAGGTCAGTTAGACTTTGGTGCTTAACTGTATATTCATTTTGACAGTTTTCTGTCATGAGAGACAACAAATCACATAGTCAGAGCTCAAGATGCCAGCAATAGCATAGGAAGGTGAAACAACTTAGTGAGTCACAGATTTACTGGGATGGCTAATGCATCTGAGATTTGCTGCCCTGTGGCCTTTTAGCTCTGAATCATGGCATACGTGTGATGCAGACTACATGAAATGGTGACAGCCATATGCTGGAGCAGCTAGTCCAGTTCAGACTGTAGACGTATTTGCCTGAGACAGTAACATGAAAAACAAAAACCAATGTAGTATTTAAAATAAACATAGGCCTAAATATTCTTGGAGTATAACACAATTTAAGGGAGTAGCATCAATTTAGGGGAGTAGCATCAAGCCTATTTGGAGGATGTGTAACACAAGGGTCAGTTAGAGAAAAATAATCCTATAGAGATTATGCATAGAAAACTGAGTTATAGTTCACCATATTTACAGTGAAATACCCACAACAGAATAGAAAAACATCTCTTTTAAGAAAGATATTAATATGAGATAATATCATTTGAGTGGTTACCAAATCTGCCATATCTATATTATATCAATATAATATTAAGTTCATCCATAGCAGAGTACAATAAACATCTGTTCCCATTCCTGCCATATCTAAATCCTTTGAAAAATATCCTGTGTCAATTTTTCCATGGCTCAGAATTAAGGCTTGCACCTCTTTTGGAATAAGTAGCTAAAATCATAAACTTTGTTAACTTTTGCTTATTGTTGTCTTCTGATTTTAAAAGTGCATAAAATATGCGTTTGCTAAAGTTTACACACCGCTCCATGGAGCCAGTGTAACTCAGATGTTGCAGCATGTCCTAACGATTTCTTCATTTTGCACAGGTGAGACAAAACATGCTGTGGAGGTTGAAGTTCTGCAACCTTCTTATTGCATTTATTCATCTGGAAACTTAACTGAACTAAATAACTAGGATGCAACCACACAGGGCCTTAACATTTAACACCGAATACATTGAACCGAGTCCACACCAGCTGGCAGCCAGCAAAGAGAGCAAAACAGCAGTTAAGCAGAAATCAGAATTATCGCCATATAATTATGAAAAAGCAGGAAGTCTGTATTTTTCAAACTGGTTGGAAAAATTTTCCTGCTTTCCTTTTGTGTGATAATTCTATGCATTATTTTACCTACCATTCTGGTGATGAGTTGAGTAGCTTAGATTACACACCTGAAGTGTGTACTAAAAGGAGCTACATTAAAATAAATGAGCCTATTTTCATTTTCAGAGAGGCTTGAGAGAGAAAGGTTTAAACATTCACAGTAGGTGGCACTACCTATTTCATTTAAACATGTTTAAAAAGGGAAAAGAAGAATCTAATGTCAGGAATGGGTTAGTAGGAATATTACATCTGGTATCAACTTTGGACCTTCAAAGAAACCAGAAAGACCTGGGTATCTACATTTCATTTACATTCAGACCTGACTGGTAACCTATTCCCCTTTGTTCCCTGTGTTGTCCTTCCATACATCTTGCCCCTGATGTCAAATATCTCTATTAGGGTAAATGTCAGAGGAAGAAGGGAGATTTTTCTTACATGGAGAGTTTCATTGCCTACTTCTCCCAAAATCTGAAATGTCAGCTGTTTTGCTTTCTGGTTAAAATAGAAAAAAAAAAAACAAAAAAAAACAACAAAACCAAAACAACACCCAAGTGTCCATGTGCCAATTGAACACATATTGCAAAGAATCATGGGGTTGAAATTATACCATAAAGGGTTAAGATCTCTGTGTTTATGGGAAGATTCATAGATGTATTTTGCCCTCACAGAGGAAGCTCTCTAACCTCTGAGAACTGTTCTAGTGTTTGAAGGCTCTTTGCATGGAATATAGACAGGATACTCTGTTACCCTGTAGCCCTGTAATGGAGCACTACCACTGCAAGAAACAGACCGTAAGATTTGCAGTGAGTTTGCAAAAACCTCAGGACTGAGACTCGTCAGGCCAGCTTTGTGTGAACTGGTCTTGATCTGACTTAAACATTTGTTCCCTCAGTTTAGCTGTAGCATATTCTAATGCAACTCTGTAGTGTAGAAAAATGCAGGCCTGGTAGTACAGCAGAGTCCCTGAAATATGGGAATGCAGAATGCAGAATAGAGGACCACTGGAGTGGGATGATCAGACACTGAATGCAGGCTGGCACTGGAAATACCACAGGAATAAAAAATTCACTCAGTCAGTTACAGAAAGGCAGACCTGAAGCCATGTAAAATGGGTTTTAGAGTTGCAAAGATAATAAATCCAGCTGTGGAGCAACAAAGGAAGAGGAAAGTATATTCCCAAACATAGAAAAATTACCCCAAGTGGAACCTAGAATAAGGAGAAAGACACAATCAACATGAAGATCACATTTCTTCTGGAAAAGGAGTCCAGCTGCTGATGGTTCAGTGTTATAACCCTGCCCTTCACACACCAGAATGAAACCACTAGCTTTAGGATTTCCAGGAGTGGGGGGGAAGTGATAACACCACCAGGAAAAGGGCTAGAAAATAGGAAGTACACATATAGAAATTTAAACTATATTTCTATTGTATCCTTTCCATAAAAATTAGACCTTGACTAAAAATGATTCCATTGTTAAGATTTCAGTTACTTTAACAAGAAATTATTGTCTTTATATGTTCATGTTTTCTCAAATCAAGGTTTTGTAGATGTAGATGTGTGACATCTCTTTTACATTTTCACCAAGAGCATGCAAAAGTGGCCATGTGTAAATTTAGTATTTGCGAAGAATGTCTGTCAGTCTCCTGCCTGTGGAGAGAAAAATCATCCATCTTCCAAAAAGATAATGCAGCTAATGCAACAACAGTGCTCTCTTTTCGGTGTGATTCAACTCCAGTTGACAAGGATCATCTCAAAAGTGAGAGGTTATTTCAGTTTCCACAACCCATTCATCACTAGGCCTGCCAGCATCACAGCCAAGAAGCGTGCCAGTTAGTGTGATATATTTCTATTAATTTCAGCATTAACTGCAAAAATTACTAGTCTGGATATTCTGGAAGTACTGTGACTTGAGAATATAATAAAAATGAGCACTGAATGAAACTAAATGGATCTTAATGATGCATATGAAAAAGTGCATAACTTTGGATATAAACATCTGGCTGATGACCGGTGAGGGACTGGCCAGTGTTCATTTGTAACACTGCTCACTATCAGATGAGGTCCAAACAACCTATTTCATCATGAACCAATGCCACTGACAGACATTGCTCCACAGCTCTGTTCAGAGCAGTTTGTCCTTCTGGATGGAATTTGATCTCTGCAGCCAGCATCACTATGGTACTGCTGGTGACTCAATGAGGTGTTATCCACAAACTGTTATTCAGACAAAAATTCACACATTGTTTACCCGTTACTTCTCTGAGGGAATCTTAAATAATCTTTTCATTTGATGCAGTTTTCCTAATTTTGTTTTAAATAATATAACAGGTTTTTTGCTTGGAGGAGATGATTTCCATATTTTTAGCTAGAAGTGAAAATATGCATGGAATGAGGACAGAAACTAATCCTGAAAAATACCTATTGAGCCTTAGCCCATGATATTTTTTTAAATCACAGTTGCTCATATTTCATGGGGTTTTTTTTGTTCTTTTTTTTTTCTTATTTTATTCATATTTTTTTATTAATTTAATCTCATCTAATAAGCTCAGTTTGATGCTACCTTTAGTTTTTCTCAAATTATTTTTTCCATGTGAAAAACCTTTTCCCACTGAAGACATTTGCAGTCCCACTGTTTTTAATGTAAGCAGGTTTTGACCCATTGAATGCATAAGGCTTTAAACAGTCCATTTTAAAAGACATTTTTTCTTATGCTATGAACCCCTGAGGTACTATGCCAAGGTTAGAAAGCTGTGCATAGTTATTTTTGTGCTTTATAAAATCTTTAACATTTTCAGTGCATAAATCATTTTTAGCTTTACCTAATTTTGGAGCATAAAGGGCACGTCAAACTTTACTAAACTGAAGCCCCAGGAAACAGTCTATAACAATGATGGATTTTTATAATGATATAACCCTTAATGAATTATTGTAGTTCCTTAACAAGGTTTTAATAAGAAATTTCTTTTGCCAGCATGGTTATTAGTTCTCTCATCTGAATAGCCCTGGGCCTGTCTGCCATAGAATTGTACAACATAATATTTTTTCTGTGTCAATCATGCAACACTGCAAATCTCCAAGCCTGAATAAAGAACTTACTTTTCCTTTCTTTGATTTTTTTTTTTTATTTTTTTTATTCTAAAGGTCAGGGGTTTTGAATATATACCTTGAAATGAAGATGTGTTGACTGCAATACAACTGTTACTCATGTTTAATGGTAGAATACTCACTGCTACTCAGACATTTTTCTGTATGCTAAAATGTCTAGGAGAAATTGCAGTACAAGATCGTTTTAAACTGAGTGGGTGCTTGTCTGTGTCCTTATTTGCATTTTTATGGATAAGTTGTTCTCTTTTCTTCTTCTTTAAGGTATTTCTGTATGTCTGATTGGTATTTTGAACACCTTGATAAACACTGGGCTTTTTTATTTTAGTGATGATACTTGTCACCATGTATTCATGTGTGTGTACATATAATTATACTGATGTTCACTTGAGACAGTCTAACTAAATTTTTAAACCTTAGTTTTAAAATACTAAAAGAACATTAAACCTGCAAAGCTGAGCAGTGAAATGTTAAGAAATGTCTATCCTGTCTTTGTTCAGTCCTCTCGTGTATATGTTATGCTACAGTTATTAATTACTTGTTTAATTATTCAAGAGACACTAAACTAAAGCTGACTGCAAAGAGCTTCAGAAAAAAAAATTATGAGACTCACTGCCTGTGTGATATAATGTAGTATGGAATTTCATGTCAACAAATATTAAGCAATCAGCATAGTTAAAACAGAAGTAAATGCTCGAACACTGCGATGGACTCTAAATTCATTACTCCAGTCCAAGAAAAGGATTTTGTAGTCATTGGATATTTCTCACAAAACATCAGATCAATACCCTGCAGTGGTTGCAAAGGCAAGCAGAATGTTAGCAATTACTAAGGAGGGATTTTAGAAGAAAATATGAAATACTATATAACCATAGAAATCCATAAAAATTTACTTTATGATGGTACTTGCATCTGGAATACAATATAAACTTCTAATCCCTCATTTCAAAAGGATATATGAGAACTAAGAAAGGTACAGAGAAGGCTGACAACAATGATCAGAGGTAGAGAATAGTTTATGTCCAAGGACAATTTAAATGCACTCGGAGTCTTAGGAGAAATAATAAAAGAAAAAAAAAAGGAAGAAAAATAAAATAAAAGAATAACTGAGGAAGACTGCGATAAAAAATAAAAAAGTCAAGAACATCGTGAAAAGGACAAATATATCCCATGCCAGCAATCAGAATTAGGTGCAGATGATTATATTTTTAAGTGACAAGTCTAGAAGTGACAGAAAAAACATTTTTTCACAGGTCACATAATTTCATTGTGGAACTGATTGCCACAGAATATTTTGGAGGCCACATGCATAAATGGGTTTTAAAAAATGATTATATAAATTAATGAAAGAAAAGCGTCAAGAGCTATTAAACATGATGAAACAATTCTCCAGCTCAGGAAATCTTTAAAGGATATATTGCCAGAAGCTGGAAGGACATAAGAAAGAGAGAGTTTATTTCATTTTAGCACCATGGATTTCTCTTTTGTCTTGCTTTGTTTTAGTTGCTTGTGTTTAAATTATTTCCTTTAATGTCCCTTACTGACTACTTGAGAGACAGGATGCTGGGTTAGATAGACTTTGGTCTTAAACATTAGAGATATTTTTATCTTTTTATATTCTTATAACAGATTAAAATCTTCAGAGAAAGTCATATAATTGCCTCTGTATCTTGAAAGTGTAATCATGAAGTAATGCCAGGCAGCATTGACACAAGGAACAAAAATATGTTTCTTCAAGGTATTCCACAGTGTATCTAGTTAAAGCCTGAAAAGGCACATCCTGATCATATGAGTGGGCCATGTTTTATCTTTCAAAACTATGTGACCTAACCAAATTTGAGAGGATTTTGATTAAATGGCAAAAGGAAAATCAATAGCAATTTCTACCCTATATTATAAGTACTGGCCCTAACCTTCAGTTGAGTCTAAGCTTGTCTTTTGTCCACGTTTTCTGTATTGAAGCCTGAATATGAGAGTAGGCTTATGTGCTTCAGGCTGAGCCAAAAGGATAACCCCCAAAGCAGGATTTTGGACATATTGTTATAAAGGCATGTTCACTTTCTTACATGAAACAAGATCTCGAGCACAAACATAGCATTTTTTGGTGTTGTTTTCCAAATATAAGACTTTACTGGGTTAGGCATCCCTTGTGATCCAGACTATTTTTTATTATTTATTTGTCCAGAAAGAAGATAGTAGCCTTTGAGCCAGCTACTCCTTTTCTATTTTTTCTTTACTTATAAGAGTGTCATTTTCTCAACAAACGAGTGGTTTGTTTTGGTTTGGTTTGGTTTTTTCTCCATCTTCTCTTCCAATTCTCTCCTGCATCCTGTTGGGAGGAGTCAGTGACTGACTGGGGGCTTAGCTGCCAGCCAGGTTCAGCCCAGAGGAAGAAAATTGGTCAGATTTTTGTGGAGACAAAAATTTGATATCAGAAGGGGCTCTCTCTGCACTAGATGCTTTGTGCTTCATTTTCACTGAATGGAAAGAAGCAGAGACTGGTAGGACATTTCATATGATTCATAAGATCAATGCAGGTAAGACTAATCCAGCTAGTATCTTATTCATGGATTTGTTTTGATTCCACGTCCTGATTTGGGTGAAAATAAGAGACCAGCCAAGTTACTGCTTACGTACTTGTACACACAAGATAAGCAGAAATATAAGGATGTTAAAAGTATTTTTGTCTCTAAAAAGTTTTTTCAGTTATTGCTGTAAGCAGGTGTCTGTGTTGGCTCTTTTACGGTTCAGCAATCCTTGTGGGATGAATTTGTATTTGTATAATCAATTATATATAACAACTAGGGCTGAGCAAATAGATAATATTTTACTTCAATAATCCATTCTTGCAAGGCATTCTATCAGAAAAGTGATTTAAATTTTTCAATACTAATGTCTGTTCAACTATAAACTTCTCAAAGGGAAAACTTTCAGGGATAAATGCAAATTATTAACAGAGAGTACAATAGGAAATTACTGATACAGACACACAAAGATCAAGTATATGTCACCAACAGGAGACTTCACTTTATAGTTTAAGCCTTTTTTGTGTCTTATTTGGATCAAATTTATGTGAGAAATTTGCATAAGTCAGGAAGGATCCGTATTATATGATTCACCATAACTCATTAGGTATTGTTTCCATACATAAATGAACTCTGCTGATGTAAAACACAAATGATTGTACTTGGTTGACCCTGAAGTTATGCATTCTTGACAAAAAAGGATGTAGCATCTTGAAAGCCATATGCCAACATATGAAAAGGAGATGAATTCCATTAAAAATATAGTGATTATTACTGGTCAGCATTGTGAGCAGCATATTTTTAAAGCTTACAAGCAGAGAAGGTGAGGAGGCAAAATTAAAAGGCAGAAATATTGATTGCATCCTGCAGCTTTGTGTTTCAGCACATCATTCAGCTCTCTGTCTCAGTGACAACCAGCTTGAACAGCTTGAACTTTTTTCTCTATGTTATGGCTACTACTCTATGTTCAGAGATTTTGCAAAGAATGATGGATTAGAGACCCAACATTCTTTAAGGCAGAACAGAACCATGGCATTCTTTTAAAATACATTCATGTAGCACCTTGATTAAATAAGTCAAATTTGGTTGTACACAGATTTATTTTACTACCTATGGTTGAGTATTTTCCTATACCAATATTTTTTCTGGCATTTTTCAGTAATGCATTTATAAAAATGTATATAATTGTATGTATTTATATAAATAACTATGTCAAATAGCAAATATATATTGATATATAAATATAATTAATAATTAAGATTATAATCAATGAAAGCTGGGCAAGAGAGCAAGCAGAAAAAAAGATTAATCACTTATGATTTTTATCCAATGTATTTTTAAGCATATTAAGCAAACTATGATACTCCAGTTTGGATTAACTCCTTGGAAAAGGACCTGACTATGTGACTATTTTCTGTCTGCAATGTACCAACAAAGATTTGAGATCTGACCTGGACCTCTTGTATTTTGTCAGTGCCATCTATCCCAGTTGAGCTAAAGAGGTGTTTCCCAGTGGCCGGGTCAGTAGGAGCTGTCATAAGTATTTCTCAGTCAGCAGGAGTAATTCTTGAGCCAGTGGGAGCTGTCACAAACCATTTTGACATAACACGTATCATGCTGGAAGTGAGATTGACCTCTCCAACCTCTGGTGCTATTATATGCAGGTAATCAGGTCACTCCACCCATCTGGTAGCTCCAACTGAGCTCAGCTCCACCATTCAACCCCTGATACTACTGGTCTGACTATCCTTTCAGCTGCAGCAGCCATGCATTTGTGAAACTTCATCCAAATCACATCCAAATCAATGGTATTATTCTACTGTGGCATTATTGTTGACTGTAAAACACTGTTCTTTTATCTCACACCATTTTACCCTGCAAACCGTCAAAGGGTAGGTTTGGATAGCATTTGAAAAGACTGCAGGGTAACAACAGATGCTCTGTTGTACAGAGCAAAGCATCTGACACGCTGTCTAGCCCTGAAAGAGCCCTGAGTTTGGCAAGTAGGGTCTTTCAGTGGAGATTTCTGTGCAAAAATCCCTTACACTTCAGGAGGCCCAAGGGCAGCAGAAAACAATACCCAATGGATATTCTATTTGCTTCTGTGGGTGATGATAATACTGGAGAAATTGATATATTTTACCTCTCTAACTTTTCAACCACGAACTTTTTCGCAGAGGAAGTGACTAAGCTTTCTCTCTGAAGAAAGGATAATGGTCACTACATTTAGATTAACTTTTTAAAATTACTTTTCTTTTTCCAGTAGTTCCTGGCTACTTTACAGCTGACTGAGAACATTCACACAGAATGTGAGTCATCATTGCCCTAAATTTTGTTTTTGGCTCAGGGGAATCAAACACCACAAAGTCTACCTTGCAGAAAAACCTTAAAGTACTACCTGGGAACAACATGAGTATGAATGAGGGGACACTATTCACTGATGCCCTAAAAGCCTTTTCCCTGTACTACATATGTTTAAAGATTAATTAGGTACCCAGGAGCAGTCTGCACTACTGGAGTACCTGAGCAGGGTTCAGCACTTTGAACCCTGTTTTAGATTGTGATACTTACATATGCCTCATCTCACAATAGACAGGCTGTGGAAGAGAAAGGTCTGTGCCTTTTATCTAGTTCTAGGGGGCTTGAGCATCTTCATACGTAACATCTGTACATCCCACAGCAGAGATTTGAAGATCAGTCCCTGGGACGTCTGCAGTAGGTCAGTCTCCATTTCTATTGCTGGAGTAGTTCCACTTCATGTGAGTGATTATGGAGTAAATGGTCCCTTAGACAGCACAAGAGTATGTCACTCTGACCTCATGACAAGCCTCAGTGTATGTGATGAAGAAGGAGCAGCCCCCTTTCATACACCTTTATCAATAGATATATTTAGGGAAAGCTTTCTCTGGATCATGAATGAGGATTCTGCTCTTCTTAGTCACATGTAAAGTTCAGATCAGGAAAGGCAAAAGATAAATGATCTGTGATTTTACACTTCCAACATTACTGTTCTCAGTTTTATTGTTAACAGCTAAAAAGGAAAAGAATAGGAAGCTTTAGGAGCACTCTTTTGTGTAGTGCTTTTCAGTATCAGCTATGTATATGACTGAAGACTGTGACACATCCTCAGAAAAATATTGTTTGGCAGGTAAAGAAATGGCAAAAGTAAGACAACTTGATTTTTTTTAAGACAAGAAGCAGAGTATGATGACACATTGCAATTCCTAGTTCTGCAGGGAGTGAGACCAGTGCTACTTCTAGTGTGAGAGTCTGCTACTGTACCTGGAGGCATAGATAGAACAAGAATGTCAGTACATAATGGTGAAATGGGATCATGAATTGAATTAATGTAGAAATTCTGTGTTTAACCTTTCCTCTTCTAGTACTTGGTCATAGAATGCCTTGCATTTTTTTGTTTCACTTAAAATCCATAGCTTAAAATAGCATAGTCCAACAACGGCTAATTCCTCCACTGGTTCTGTTTCAGTCTATTTGTTCTAAATTGAATACTCAGTCTCATAATTCCAGCTAATATCCAGGTTTACCTCGTATTGTCTTTTCTCTCTGTCCTGTGTTGCTGCTTGATATAATTAATCCCTGTAGAATAGATCATAGAATCATAGAGCTGTTGGAAGAGATCTTAAAGATCACCTTCCTCCACCCTCCCCTGCTGTGGGCAGGAACACCTTTCCCTAGACCAGGTTGGTTAAAGTCCTGTCCAAAGCTCTGTATTATGTTTCTATGGATTGCAGATTTTATGTGATCTCCTGCAGTGTCTCTTCTCTTCCTCCTCTTCTGCCAAGAATATTCTATGTATTCTTCACTCTCTCATAATCCAGTGTTTGTGATTTCAAAGGAAAATTAGACAAACTGTCAGACTTTAATGGAAAGCCAGCTCTGCCATTCAGGTTGCTGCAAATATCTACATGACTGATAAGCAATGCCTATTTTTTGGAGCAGATTTGAAGTGCTTTACATATTACTGAATGATGGAATGAAACAGCGTTCCAACACAGTTGATCACAGCTGTTTTGATTCACTTAGGCTGGAATGAAGCAACATGTGCTAAATAATTCCTATTCTAAAAGTCAATCAAGCAAAAAACCAAAAACAAAATCCCAAACCACATAATAAAGCTAATGGAGAACCAATCATATAAGAGTAAAAATATGCCAAATAAAGCCATCCTCTTCCCTGCTACTCATAACTTTCAGGGAGATATACTTTACCCAGACTAATCTTCTTCCATTTTATTAATTAATTACTCAAGATACCCCATATAGCTGGGAAATGTGTGTTCATGGACCAGTGAACACCGAATTTTCTGAGTCTATCACAATTACAGAAACATCTGTGCTAAATGACTTAGCCTTGAATCACTGTGAAAATTGCTCTATTCAGCAGCTTTGTACATGTCTGATTCTTGCACATGCTGAAACAGTAATGAGTGTTGTTTTTCTGTTTCAGCTCTTGTGAGTTCATATGACCACCGTGGACCCGGTGTCTCACCTTTGTATGAAAATCCATTTTCCTTTTTCTATTTAATGGTCAAAACCTGTTGCTATAATAGATTTACTATGGTGACATACTGCAGCAACAGACTCATATTTGAAAACCACAGGAGAATGTATGCATTACGTTGTAGCTCACAGGCCACACAGAGACAAAATACAAAGAATGCTTTACTTGCTTTCTTAATAATACTTTTTTTATTGCGTCTTTAATTTTTATCTCTTTACCTTGTTATAACTTTATCCCATTAAAAAGGTCACACAGATGGTTTATCCAGCATTATAGACCAATAATTCCATCACAATTAGCATTAAGATTCCTAGAATTAATTGGGCTACCAGACACCTATGGAGTTTATTTAATCTGACCTCCTGCTCAAGTATTATCTGTGAAATGTATCAGGTTACTTCGGCTTTTGTCCAGCCTTTGGCCATGCTACTTGTTGCTGATTTAATGGTTCTTTGTGCAATGATAGTGCCTGTACCTGGAATTTCCATTGCTGTAAATGGTGACCATTGCCTTAAGCCATTTCTCTGTGACCCCCTGAGAAGAACTTGCCTCCATGTTCTTTTTAACCCCCATTATGTAGAGGAGGAAGACTGCCATCACATCCCTCCATAGACCTTTTTTCTGAGTCTAGGAAAGCTCAATTCCCTCAGCCTCTCCATGTACATCCTATGTTCTAGCCACCTAATTTGGAGAGTTACCCCTTTTTCATATTGATCGCTTGATGAACTGGGACATTCAAAACTAGATGCATTATTCTATATGCAGTAACTGAAGATGGAGGTCCAGAAAGGTCTGCTTTGTCCTATATTAACTTTACAGCTCTGAAGAAAGTATGTGTTTACTTAGAGTAAGTTTTGTAGAAATTCTTTGAGACACCTGGAAGAAAGATGATGTAAGGAGGGATAGGAGAAAAGACATGGAGATAATAGATGAAAATAGAGGAAAAAATGCTTTCCAACCATCTACTACAGCTGCTAACATCTCTTAAAATCAGAATCCTAAGTGAACTGAATCAATTTTTTTTTTTCTGAGCTGCTGCACATCTGAAAGTTAGTCAGTTCAGAATAGCTCTAAATAATGAAATCATTATATTCCAGTTTATCACCTCAACTTTCTAACTGAGATTTATCCTTTAAAAATTTTCTGTGTGGCCAAATTCATATATAGCTGAATGAATTCTCTCAGAAAAGCACTTCAGGAAAAAGGAGTTTGTTTTATCTATTAGATATTCTCAAGATTTCTGAATAAATCTTTTGCTGTTTAATTATTTTCTGACACTTTCCATTCTGATAACCATTATATGCTGGGTTGTCTAGTATTTCCATGTCCTAAAAACTGCTCATTGCTTACAGAAATCTGGGAATTAACTAGAAATAATCATAGCATTTTAGATTTGGCTGAAAAGGAAATAAATGGATGAAAATTAATCCTATGGTATGCAAAGATCTGGAAGAGAAGTCAACAGCCAGAAGGTAAAAAGAACAGACGTTTTTCTAACATGTAGAAGAACACAGGCTTTTCAAACAATTTTAAATAATCAATTGTAAAATTATTAGCTGACAGTTTTACAGTTTTATGCTTTCTTTCACTTATAAAGATTTAACAGTAATTCCTTTTCATCCTTTCAGGTTGCTCTGAATTATATATGGGAAAGCCTTTCTAAGCATAATCACACATTCAGAGAATAATGGCCTTAGGTTGATCATCACAACCCATACGAGAAAAATTCCTCTGGTGACTGACGTGTAAAAGTTTAATATAATACGCCCTGAATTCTGCCATACTTATGTAGTCAATAGGCACCTGGGCTTATTGCAACACTGGGCTAAACAAATGGAGTGCCATAAATTGTGTTTCAGGACACTCATTTTGAATGCACCAGAGTTCCTCAGCAATTTCTTCAGCTAGCACACTCGTGTCAATCATCCACCTTTTGGTACATCAGGGTTTTCATTAGTTCTATAACTGCCTGACCTTGTGCCAGACTCTAGCAGACAGGTAGTTCATAACCCTTTACTGTCAGAATTAGCATTCATGATACTACTTAAACTGCAGAGCAAATTTAGAGTTCATTATTAAATGAGGCATATGTTACTACACTTATAACTGATTCAGTCTAGTTATTTTTAGTTTGACCTTTTCTATATTCATCAAATCAGCTTTGAAACAGACATTGAGGTACCCTTTACTGTTAGTTATAAAAATTCTTAGAGATGTTTCTTTTTTTTCTTTTTTTTAATGGAGTATCCTTGCAAATTCTCATATATCACTAGTTTTTTGATATACTAAGCACTTCACTGTTAACTTAAGTGAAAAGAAGATGGAATCATGTGGATGTTAATGATCATTTTCTTCAGCTGTATCATCCCTCTTTGGCTTTGCCTTTTTTCCAAGAGCTGAAATGCTAGTGTTGTCGGTTCAGAAAAGGATGAAAACTTCCACCAAGGATGGCAAAAAATATGTGAAGGTAAAAGTATAGACATTATTAAAGTGCATTTGTTCTTCCTGTAGTGTCATATATAGAATTTATGCATTATTACTCTGATTTTCTGGCTATTGCATTCTCCTCCTCCTGAGGTAAGGCACTGAGAACAGAGACTGTAAAAATTCAAACCCACTGGGACATGACAGGCTTAAGAACTGTTTCTTGTCATTTTCCTTTTACTGTCTTGGATTTCTAAATTCTAACATAGAAAAGAAAATACCTTTAAATTCTGTAAACTTATAAGGTATCACAAAGCCTTAATCCTTAAAAAACCATCTTCTTTCACTAAAATGTGCCCCTCACATTTATCACTGAATCCCTCACTCACTGATTTTCATTAATGCAAAAGGATAAATGTTCTGATAATATACTAAGAATATATACTTATGAAAAAATGGTTACAGTGATAAACCATATCGTTACAAATAGGTTCAGAACAAAGTTATTTGTATATGTAGGAGCAAAGAAATTCTCATACAGTAAGGTGTTAAACAAATGTTATTTTAGGCTTCACCCAGAGTCATAATAACAGCATGTGACTATTCACGTGTTTAGACACAAGCAAATACTTAGAAACTTATTGAAAGTCAAAACTTTAATTCACTCATTTGATACTCTTTCTTCTCTTTTTTTCTTTTTCTTTTTTTTTTTGTAACTAATTATGCAACCAATCTTATAAGTAAAAGATGAACAATTATAGCAGACAAAAGTTTCAGAGGTATTAACGTATCCAACTTCCACTGAAATAAGTGGAGAGGGATTAATAGTTTTTAAACATAAACTTGTGCTATCATTACCCTTATGGATCATTGTGAGATGGAAAATGTTGCATTTTATGTTGAATAGAGAATTCAAAAATTGCTTCCTCCATTTTTCCTTTTTTGGCAGGCACTGGGCTCAGTTATTACCATAATAATAATTTTCTACTCTATAAGAACAGTTATGTTATACAATTGCATACAAAAGCACTTTGTCAAATAAACACTTAGGGGCCCATGGAAAACAACAAATCGCAAGAAACTGTAAGCGTTGAAACACTGAAATGTAATGTTTGAGGTTACTGTATAACCTAACTGTAGTTCATTCCCTTAAAAACCCTTAAAATCTCATTTAGCTGGATGTCATATTCTCTCTTCTGCATGATATAGATGAAGGCTTCAGTTCATAACCAGCACGATGAATGTAGGAGCCTAATTAAGACAGACTGACTCACCCACTGGGAAGGTTCAGAAGCACTGCTCTTTCCTGAGAGAGCTGAGCAGGAAGAGTGTAAGAGAATTAGATGAGTAAGCAGAGCTTACTTTAGGATAGCTGGTTTGCCTCCCAGCACTGTACACTTGAACTGTAGATGCATCCTCAGCCAAGTCAGGAGCCCAGTACAGTCTGAACCTGGCAAACAGCCTTTGGAAAAGTACACTGTGGTATGAGCAGGAACACTGGGACCGAACTTACTGCACGATTATCTTTTTTTTTTCTTTGCAAGATTTGTACAGGTTACCAACAGTGTTACTTTACAGGTTTCTTGGACGCTAAACTCCATAACCACTTGAAGAGATGTAAGACTTGTTATTACTTTTACACTGTCTATGAAACTTTGCTAACATTTTTATTTCCATTGCTTTCTTCAAAAAAATCCTGGTGTTTTAAAAAACTCCTAAACTTCCAAAGGTGGAAGTGTGTGCTTTTAACTTAGGTACCCCCTGTATTTGCCTTAAATTTAAAAAAAACACATTTACCACTGGCACAGACCTGGAGGGCAGTCTAGGGTTCTTCTTTTAAGCTTCTTGTCATTAATTCAGAAGGAACTGAAGTGAAATCTTGGAGTTTACACTTCAGACTCAGACCTTCAAGATTCATCTGAGGATAGAGGCCCAGGTTTTCCATCAGGTTCAGGCTATGCTTGGTTGCTCCTTTAAATGGCATTTACATGGAATGTGAGTAAGAGAGTTCTTAGATCCGGACTGAGGATGGCTTTAGGTAGGAGATAAATGCTGAACAGGCATTCTGAATGTACTTAAATTTAGGCATGTTGGAAAATCCCGGAACAATTGAAAGGAATCTTAAAATTACTTTCTCTCTAAAAGCCAGTGAATTCAACTGCTGCTTGGGCATAAGAACTGTGAAAAAGGTCTTAACCACAAAATTTATCAGCAAACCCCAGAAATATTTTTTTATTTTTATGTAATACACAAGAAAAAATAGATATATTCAAAGCCAACAAATTTTTTTTTTTTAGGATAATACCTTTTCCCTACAATTTAAAGTAAGGATTCAGATTGCTAAAAAAATAAAAACATGTATGTGAATCCTGTAGTAGAAGGAGCAAAAGCAACATTTATGCATGTTGTGTTCTGCAACAATTAAATGAAGATCTTTTTTCATGGAAATGACAAGTACTGGTACTAATTCCAAACTTTTAAATGAGATGCCACATCTTGTTCCTCCAAATTGATTATCAAAATTTATCATCATAATACTAAAAAAGTCCAAACAGAAAGGATTGGTTATTTAAGAACAAGGGAAAATCTATGACTTTTTGAACTAATGAATCCTGACTACTCTGGTCATCTTCTTTTAAATTCCTTGTCTCATAAATTATTATTTTTTTAATGTCATTCTATCTGAATATTAAGCTAATATCAGGCAAAGAATATTTAAAACCTATGTTTAATTTTGTTGAGACTCTTTAAAAACTGCAAAAAGCTTCAGACAACCTTTTTGCTACTGGTCTAACAATTTTATTTGATTGATGCTTATTTACCCTTAATATAATTGTGAATTGTAAACATTAAAAAATTAAAATTGATCACTTCTACAGCAAAGAGCACTTGAATCATGTTCTGCTTGAACTTCACTCCAAAGTTCTAATGTTTTTATTACACTTTAAAACCTTACACCTTAACATATATAATATACATATATTATAACATGGATAACCTTAAGAAGGTCTTATATATGTTAAGCAAGCTCTCAATCTTATAGACAAAGCAGAAAACATATGTTTAAATTAGAGTGTTTTATTTAAAGATATTTCATGAAGTCCTTGAATACTTTAAATTTCAATGCTATCAAAGACCTCTGAATCTTCCTATTCCTTAATCCTGCTGTTGCTTCTTTTTATTTTCTAATTTGCTAGAAATAGTAGTTTCTGAAAAAAAAAATCTTGTCTTACAAACTTTTTGAAATTATTTTCTTTTTCTTCAGAAGAGGATAATGTAAAAAATAAATAATAAAATTTGGTGTAATTTTTGCTTTCATCCAGCTCCAAAGCATTTTGAATTATTACACTCTTCAGGTCAATGCTGACATATCTGGTACTCTATGAGAGTCCAGTCCTTCCATCATATTTCCATTCTCCTGTGGGCCTGGTTGCTCTGCATCCTCCCTCACATGTTGCAGCTTTCCATCTCCCTCAACCACCATCATGTCACAGGCAGTCCATGAAGAAAGTCTGGTTCACCAAAACCAATTAAAAACTGAGACAATTGAACTTCAGCTTATAAATGGAATAATAGGTATGCAGAGTGTGGGAGCTAGGCCAGTGTAAAATGAAATGTTCTGCTATTAAGAAAGCTCATGCTTCAGGCTTGCTATGTTAACCACAGAGAAAAAAACAACCAAAAAACAACAACAACAAAAAAAAAATCCCCAAATGCCTCATTTTGCCTTCTTTCTGTAACCAAAATCATCTGAAACATTTCTGGTACAGCTATCCTGTAGCATAGAAATTTTTTTTTTATAGATGCAGGAGTGCAGGAGTAGGAGCTTTGCAATCTCACGTCACAAGCTTTAGCTGTAGCTTTTTCAGTGGATTTTCTCATGCGCTCAGACTAGAACTCCAGGAGCTGGGAATCACTCAGCAGTGGGAGGTAATGCAGAGAGTAAGGAACTAACACGAAGTGCTTGTTACAAACCTGTCTTGAAGACAAGACCCTTGTTCAGATTTCAAAGATATCTCCCTTTATGTTTTCTTTCCAGCTGCCTTTTAATATGGATGAAGGCAGAGTGAAGTGAGGCCAAAAGAATGCCAGAAGTGTCTACAGCAAAATTATCAGGATTAGTCTATTCTTTCCTATTTCTCCCCATCCTATGCAAAGGGCTCTCTGAGTCTGCTCCTGAGGAGGAGGAATAGCAGTGATCTACTGTTTATGGGTCACATCCAAGTAAATCTCTGTGGGCTGAGCTGAGGACAGACTCGCCTGCAGAAATCCAGTGCAAACCTTGCTGACTTTGCTGACATATTCTTTAAAATTGGATTGAAGCCAGACTTCAAAGAGGAAAGTGAGTTAAAAAATAAAGTTGGTTTTTTTTTTTTCTTTTTTCCCCTTTCAGAGCAGAGTTTAAAACTTTACCTGATCTGAAGCAGTGAGGTTTTTTATGACATGAATTTCACTTTGAAGTCCAGATTCTAGACAAGGCACATCAATTTCAAAGTGTCTATAGGCATAAGCAGAGCTGACTGGGCTCAAAATACCAGGTTGTAGGTATGGTGAATGCTACACATGCCTACATGGTTAATTGGTTTGTTTTTCTTAACACAGGAGAGAAAATTGTACTTTTGAAGGCCAGAAGTTATTTGCATCATAAGGTTTAGAATAATCAGATAAAATTTAGGACAAGAAAAAGTGAATAAAATTATTTTTGTCTTCCCTAAATGTTATACTAATTCTTCATCCGTGAATATATTAATTTCTTAGAAGTTTTAAATTAGTTAGTTCAGAAAACCCAAAAGTATATTTATATTCACTTGTTTAAGGCTTTTGTCTCAAGTGTTTCAATGTATTCACAAAAAAATTTCATCTCTAATAACAAACCTTCAGGTCTGGAAGGGGCAAGCAAAAATAAACTTAGCTGGGTTTCACTCATAAGGAGGTGAAATCATGATTCAGTGATATTGATGACAAATTATCATGCTGTCAATTGTATACTTTTGTGTGTGATTTATTGTATCAGTATAAGAAAAAATGAAACAGAAAAATTCTAATTTTCCTTTTAGATATCAGTACATGATGGGTAAAGCCTAGAAGGTGAGAACAGAATGTCTGTTTTCCAATTATATGTATATTTATATATGCATACATACTTGTGTTTATTTTTCCATAGAGAATACTTTATTGGACACACTTTATTTTCATGGAGGATACTTTATTGGGCACACTTCATCATTTAAGCAGCTTTGACTAAGCAGGTAAAATAGGGAAAGGACTATATATGATCAATTGTATCAGATTACCTATACATGATTGAGAATTTTTTTATTTACACCATTTCCCTGACTCTCAAGTTCCAGAGCCTCATACTAATGGTGTAAGAGCATTTGGGAAGGTCAGGGAGTCCAGCAGGGAGTTCTCCTGCTACCCCAAGAAGTCACTTCTTTCCATTTCCCCTCCATCTTTTAGGTCTTGTGCTTCTGCCTGGTGGCATAATAATGCATTATGGAGGACACTGGAGGGGCTTCTCTATCCACACCAACTTAAATGACTTTTCAGGGAAGATTTTGACATAAAATATGATGTAAAATATTTTCACAAATTAAAGCCTTATTACATCTAGTGTATTCTCTCTGTTCATTAGTTTTGTTGTTCCAGTCAGAAGAATGAATAATTTTATATGGCATATTTTTTTTCTTTTTTTTAAAATCAGACAGGTTATTGTTCATGGTTTCATTATCTCAATTCTGCTTGTAAATGTCTTCCCTTTTTCTTTCATATTTACACTCCAAAAAGAAGTTCTGGACACTGCTTCCAAGTCAAGACATCCTTATGGTAAGTCTGTGAATCTTTGTTTCCACAAATTACGTTCAGAGGGACCAGGATATATGAAGCAATTAGTATGCTAGATGACCTGTATTTCACCCTGAGTTTGTCTCTCACAGAGAGGGAGAAACAGTCTGGACCAGAGGTAGGCTTGAGCAATAAATTTCACCTTCAGATTCAAGTACAGTTCTTGAGCATTTTCAGTTGCAGACTTTTCTTCAAGACAGTATGCAAGAGAAAATTTGTTGGTTTCAGATTTTGTTGGTTTCAGATTTTGTTAATAATGGTTCAGAATTATTTTACCTCAAGATCAAATATGAACATGTCAAAAAAGCCCACAAAAAATCCCCCCAAAAGCCCAACAACAACAAACAAAGCAAAACAATTAAAAAACCAAAACAAAACAAAAAACCGCCTCCCAACATTAAAACATTGGAAGAAAATAAAAATGTTACCATGTTTTGTCTGTATTATTTCTGCACACCAAGATAGTAGCAGAAAAATTAATGTTGTGTGATGTGTTTAAATTGGGTTTTCAACAAGACCTTGGACAAAATCTCAAAATAATCTGTTCAGAAAACTCATTAGACAAAGTGGAGAAGATCTGGTTGCCTGAGCACTGCCATTTAGAATAATTTTAGACTCTGTAGGGCAGCACATCTAATTTTAGATGTGACTCTCTGGAAAGTCAGTCACATCATCTGGCCCTCTGGAAGTATCCTAGATACAAAGTGCCACAACAGGAATCAGACAGTGATGTTTATTTGTGCCCTTGGTAGGGAAAATGGAATTTAAATTTTCAAAGTTCTGTAGAGATCTGGAACGAGAAAGTTCTGTTTATAAGGCAGAGATTTTGACTATTTTTCTACTCCTCTAAATATCAGTTAGAGAGGTCATTTTTCTTTCCCCACTCACTACTATCATACAAGAAAATCACACCTTGAGTGAATACTCAGCTGTATCTGTTGAAGGAGAACTTGCCTATCACACTTGTATATATAATAGCTCTGGACCACCCTCCACTCAAAGTTTTCTACAATATTTTGAAAAGCCAAGGAAATAATTTGCACCTATTCACAAGAGTGAACTGATTTTACCCAAAAGGTCTCTGGCAACTTGTTTAAGGTTTAAGTTGAAAATGCTAAAAGAAAGATTTGAAAAAGAATAATCTTAAGAATACCTAAATAATTAACTTATTATCTAGTTAAAAAAAAAGAGCTTGAAGTTGATAGTGTCAGATAATTTCAATGTCCTTGGAAACTGTTTCCACTGTTTCCAGCAATGAAAAGGTACGTGGATAAAATTGAACATTCAATGGAACTTAGATGTTTGGAAATCAAACTGCATGTTAGTTTCTCTAGTGTTTCTGAAGTTTGATTATTTTAAGGGGTCAAGATCACTATTCACTGTAGGCTTTTTCACTGTTTTCATTTCTAAATGATAGCACATGCAGAGTAAGCACTCCTGGGAAAAATACTCCTACAGGAAAAATTATTTATTGACTATGAAAATTGTATAAACATAATCACCTCTGTAAAAATGATCATACATTTCAGAGTTTTAAATTTTTGCTGAAAAATTAATTTTGTGACTTGAGAAAAGTTTTGCACACTTTCTTATTTAAAACAATTCCACTCACCTTACCTTGGAAATGTTCGCTTCTACATTTCATGATCACACTGAAAGGTCTATGTTGACAGAGAGAACTGTGGGGCCTGTAACACTGGTTGAGATAAATTCACTAGGCAGGTCCCGAATGCTTATGAGTAACTTGTTCATGGATAAGATGCAGCCACACATCTTAAGATTCACCATCTGGTGAGGAATACATCTGGTCTGGGTAGTTCTGCTGACAAACTGCAGACTGAGATGCAGATTGAAATCAGTGTGGGAGCCAGACACAAGAGGCTGTGGGCTGCCAGTTTTTGGGATAACGGAGTTTATCAAGGTGAGTGACATCAGTCAAGAGAATAGACAGCAGGAGCTGGGAATCACCAACCTTTTGGATAACAAAGGAGATGAGATGGGTGACTAGGAGAGGGGAGCTGAAGACTCGTGAGGAGGACAGAACCTTTCCCTAGAGTGGACTTTGAGAGTATAAAACCCCAGGGCTTCCTTGGCTGGGGTGCACCTTGGGGGCACTAGCTCGGGCTGTTCCTGTGTTGCTGTGCTATGAATAAATGGCCTTATGGAATGAGCCAGCTGAGACTCTGCTGTGGGAAACCCAGGGCTGAACTGGTGAGGAAACCTGGTCTGATGTGGAGTCGGTGTGTGGGGAGCCAAGAGGGACACGTCGGTCCCTGGAGCCACCCACTGCAAAGGGGCTTTGACCCAGCAGTGGCAGTGTCTGACCTTGGGATGTGACTGCCAGGGAGCCTCGTGAATGGTCAGACTGGGAAGTTTCCATAGCTCATCAATCATACAAGCAGAGGAGCTTTCTGATGAACTGACATGTGTGAATTAAAAGTAATACCATTTTGTCTAAAATGTGGGGTTTGGGCTAGGTGGCTGTATTCCTTGAGATTAATGAACAGAAATAAGAAGAAAATGTCTGTAAACTTCTTTTTCCTTGAAAATATAAAATAAAAGCCCAGTTTCTGCCTTTTGTTTCTTGCCACCACGCTGTTAATTGTCCTGCTGGCTAGATACCCTGTTTTGGATGAAAACTTTCCCTTCTTCCTTCTAACATTACTCACTGAACATTGGGTCAGTCACCTCGTTCCTTCTCTAGCTGCAGTATCTACTGCATTGTCCATTTCATTTCTATGTTTTGAACTTTATTTTTGACCTTTTACTCTTTGAATCTTTCCTCTTTCCCTTTCATTGTCAGCTCTACAGTACTTATTCTCCTAACTAATATAAGATAACTATTAAGTTATCTGTTATGGCAATATTTTTGAACTCACTCTTCTTCCCCTGATTAATAGTACCTTATAGGACTATTTCCGGAAGCAAGTGTGAACCTCACTCTTCATGTGTGAAAAATCTTGTAATTCCTGTGTCTGACATCTGCATCTCATTCCCCTTAAACATTCTTCAGGCATCCCTTTCTCCTCCTTTCTGTTCAAAGTTTTCTGATATTAGGTGTATTAACTATAGTCCCGACAGTTGTCCTTATTCTAAACACAAAAACATCCAGTGCATTCCTTGGAGATTTATTTGGATATCTGTATTTTCTTGCCAAGACCATATACAAACCTCTGCCTATAAGAAATTTTGTGCTTCTAGTCCTAATCTAAAATTCTCATTTGTTAAACATATTTATGACTTGCAATGTAACCATTCTTTCTCTAAGAGCATCAGTGTGACAGGCTCTGACCACAAGTAAAGTTGATAAAATATTCTAATTGCTTATCAGCCATAAATTGAGTTTTATAAGAAGACATTCCCCCTATCTAAAACACTGTAATTTTTGTCCAGAATAAACCTATGCTACCTGAAGTTCCAGTTTTATATTTTCAGATGAACACAAGTATAATAAGATAAACTGTTGCCTTTTGATGTCTATTTGAAGTACTCATGTTTTCTATCTTAATCCTATCTAATGGATACCTGTCAAGATTTCCAGTGTTATGTTTCCCTGTACTACCAAAGAAAACCACTCATTTATAAAAAAAAAAAAAAAAAAAAAAAAAAAAAGAAGAAAAAAAAAAAAAAAAAAAAANCCAAAAAAACAAGAAAGAAAAATATAAATAAGAGATTATATTGCAGGCTGATGCCTGAAATAGTGCAAAAGAAACATGAGGCAACAGTACTATGATGTCTATAAAATATTAGACAACACAGGAGTATTTTGTGAAAATATTACCAAAACATTTTTTGGGGGGAAATATTTTAATCAAGAAATCTAATGATTGTCAGAGATAAAAAGCAAAAACTTTCTGGCTGAGTCTTCCCGTGATAATTTGTCAAGTTAAAAATGCACTTAGTGCATTCCTGTAGGGAATGATTGCCCCTAAAAAAAAACGAGTAACAACAACTAAAACAAAGAGTAAGAATTTATTTAATGCGTGTCACTACAAAGAAAGATGAAAACCAGTAAAGTAGGTTGGTCATTTCACAGAATCATGGAGCATCCAAAGTTTGAAGGAACCTCAAAAGGTTTTCTGGTGCAACTTTTCACGGGAAAAAGGAGCCAGATGAGATTATGTAGCAGCTTGTCCAATTGCACCTGGAAAACATTCAACAATGAGCACCCTGCCATATTCTTGGGGAGGTTGTTCCAGCAAATTATTTTATTCACATAAAAAATTTCTTTCTTACATTGAAATTAAACCTCTCACAGTGCAACTTGCAGTGTTTCTCCCTTGTCTCCTCCAGTTACTCCTTCTGAAGAGAGAACCCCAGTCCTCTGTATAGCTGCGCTTTGGGCACTGGAACACTGTGATGAGGTGCCCCATAGGCCTTTTCTTCTCCAGAGAGAAAAGAACTGACTCCCTCAGCTTTTCCTAGCGACCCTTCTTTGGACCGTCGCAAATCTACCGAGATTCTTCTTGAGTGGTGGCAACCAGAACTGGACACAGTATTCCAGGTGCATCCTGACAAGCATGGAGCAGAGTCATTCTAAGGCAATGAAAATAGTTGCTGTAAATGGTAATCCACATTTATCAGTGAACAGTAGGATGACATTGTACACAGAAAAGGAATGAGTATAAAAGGATCTGAAAGACCTAGAATAAACAGAATAAAACTTCTGCATTTTATCTTAGATTTTCTTACCTCCTCCTATTCAGTTTTTTCCGTAATGCATCATTGTCCTTGTATCCACAGAAATATTCTACCTTTTCTACATGGCTATTTTATAACTTTATATGAACCTTCACGTTTCATTCTCTGAATCCAAATGTGTTTCGTGACTTTTGCTTCATAAATAAATATAATAATAAAAGTAGCAGTGACTATCTGTAAAGAACAGACCTATGTTGTCCTTGCAAAGATATATTATTGTAAATGTTGAGACGAATATGTGGAAGATAAATTAAGAAATTATTTGGGTATTGCTAGTGGTTTATTACTATGCAAACCCAACAATAAAAAAAGAAACAAATAAAACCTCCCCAGAAAAACAGCAGGCACATAATGGTATCCTTGAGAGAATATGTTAAGAAAGCTAGGGCAGCAGGGGTATTAATGCACAGTAGTTGAGATAATGAAGTCAAATAAATTGTCTTCATCTTTGTGCCTTCATTGTCACCAAAGTACACTGTGATAAATGAAATAGATTTGTCTTATGGAAATCGTAAACATTCATATTTAATAAACAGTTATTAACACTTCTATAATATTGCTCTTTTATGATCATTACATGCTCATTGCATTACAGCAAGTTTATTTCCTATTTCATTTTTCCACTGTCATTGTGTATTGCAAACCTGTGCAAGACAGGTCTATTTTTTATGTTGTACAGTACAGTGAGTAACACTCAGATCTTAATGGAAGTGTCACATCATTTTCAGATCAAATTATCTGGTTTTAACAGCTGAGGGGAATCAAATTAATCAGTAAAATTAGAATACAAACCAATACAAATATTGTGGTTCCCAAGATGTTGACTGAAATACTTGGAGGTCACGTTTTCTAGTTATCACATTAAAAGGCTTACTGGGGTGCTCTATTACTTATCATTAGTAGTCCTATTTTAGGAGCATGCATAAAGGTTTAAACTGCTAGGAAAGTGCATGGCTCAAGTGAATTTAATTGCACAAATAATAACTCAGATTTCATTTTTTTTTTCTCATTAGTTTCTTAGATACTGAGATACAAGAATAGAACTGAGAAGGTCAGAAGATTTACTCTGATATATAGGTAATTTTTGCCCTTGAAAAAAGCAGAATCTTTTCTTCAGAAAATCAATGCTGAAATCTACTAGAAAAAACTTCACAAAATTCTGGAAGAATCTGGACAACCAGGATGTCTGGATCTATTTCTTTATATATATCTTTTATAATTTTCCTTCTATGTGACTAAGTCACAGGATTGTGTCTCGTTTCTCTAGAATACTTCATCAGCATAAGCTGCCAGAAATAGGACATTGAGTCCAAATGTGTGAGACTCCTAGAATATATGTTAATCTTTACTCTCTTCTTTCTGCACTCCCAATTCACTCAAAAGCTGCTCATTAGCTCAAAACCATCTGCTTTCAGTCTGACATGGGATTTACAATTACTAAATCAGGAATGCAGAAATAAAGACAAAAAGATATTGTGGTGGGTTGATCCTGACTTGATGCCAGGTGCCAACTAAAGCTCCATTACTCCCTTCCTCAGCAGGACAAAGGAGAAGAAGTACGGCTAAAGGCTCATGGGTCACAGTAAGGACATGGAGAGACACCTCAGCGATCACCCTCATGAGCAAAACTGAGTCAGCTTGGGAAAAAATAATTGAATCTATTCTTCATTAACTGCTTCAACCTGGGTCATTTCCAAGGGGTGCAGTCCTTCAGGAACAGACTGCTTCAATGTGGGTCCCCCACAAGGCCACAGGTCCTGCCAGGAGCCTTGTCCAGCTTGGCTTTCCCACGGGGTCATAGCTTCCATCAGGCATATCCACCTGCTCTGGCATCAGGCTCTTCAGGGACTGCATGTGGATATCTGCTCCATGTGGAACCCCATGGGCTGCAGGCAGGGACAGCCTGCTTTCACCATGGTCTATACCACAGGCTGCAGGGGAATCTCTCTGTCCCCTGGAGACCTCCTCTCCCTCCCACTGCACTGCTCTTGGTGCCTGCAAGGCTGTTCCTCTCACATATTTTCAGTCATCTCTCTTCTGGCTTCAGTTTGCTCCTGCACAATAAATTTTCCTTCTTAACTTTGCTATCACAGAGGTGCTGGCACTGTCAGTGGTGAGCTCAGGCTTGGCAGGAGGAGGGTGCCTCTGGGAACTAGCTGGAGGTGGGTCTGTTGGACAAGGGGGAAGCTTCTGGCAGATTCTCACAGAAGCCACCTCTGTAGCCCCTCCAATTTCATAACCTTTTCACACAAACCCAGCTTGGTAAAGTTTCTTAAAGACTATGAGACTCTAAAGGGTGACCCAGGAATGACATAATCATTTACTATAAGCTTACCGATGACTTGTGATATCAACTGTAGTTGTGTCATCAATGGCACGTTATATGCACCAACGCACACAAATCTACACAAGTACACACCCACCTTTCTATATATACTTATTTCTATTTTTATTCAAACTGATATTACTATTTTTTTAGATCCTACTTTTAAACACTTTACTTCTTCTATTCAGGCATCCATTAGGAATCCTAATATTGAAAACAAAGTCACAAAGCCTCCTCTGATGTTATCTTTGTTGCTACTTGTTCAACAAGAAAAACTTTAGAGAGTTTAAACTGTGACATGGTCCATTTGCATAATTTATTGATCCTAAAGCAGTTAGACATCTGCTATTTATTGTCCTTGCTTTACTACTGGCCATGCAGGTGAAGATTTTGTGTAATTTTGATGGAACAAGGAGGATTGTCAAGTACATGTTTTACAATAATTTCTCCGACGTGCATAGAAATGAGATATATTACGTAAGACTGTAGAGCTTTTTCTTTCTCAATGGAAAAAAGAACTAAAAAATAAAAGAAGTGCAGTAATTTTACAAATGGAGAAAAAACATGATTCTTCTTTTCATGCCAGCATAAAATGAGGAAAAAACAATTTCCCATCTCTGATGAAAATAATTATCCATATTAGATAAGAATAGAAACATATTTTCAATGTTTGCATATAAAATTATATGAACTGTTTAGTATATTAAAATCAAATTTCAGCAGCATCAGAATGCTCACTAATCAATTTCAGATTAATTTTCTTAATTGAAACTAATTCCAGTGGTACTTTAATGTTGAGCAGCACATGCTCAGGACATAATTTCTTATGCAGGATTTCCCCATGAGTATAAAACACTCTTTTTTACCGTAGTTAAAAGATTAATACTCATTAAGGATTAGTGGATTTTCAAGCTTCATCTTTTATAATAATTTTTTTAGTTAGTTGAGTGTCAAAACCTCTGAATATTAAGCTGTCTTACAAAAAAATGATACTGGTTTTCAGAAAAAATTATTTTTGACTCTTCCATCCTTCTCCAGAGAAGTAATCCAGTATGCAATCATACTAATTCATTTCTTTTCAGAGATGACAAGTGTTTGAAAATCTATATAATACTGGTATGCTTTTTATTATTGATACTATAAGAGATATCAAGTTTACTGTCTGAGAAAGATATTTGCAATCCAACATTGCCTTACAAGCAGTTTGCTGTGATAATGATTTAATATACAAAATAAATTTATTTCAATTTATTGCAATTACTTATTTTCTACACTTTTTCATCTGCAGCACTTTGTTATATATTATCAAATTTCTATTAGATTTTCAAATTATTTTTTTTGTGCAGGAACTAATAAAAATGGGGACTTACTCTTCATGGAGATCTAGATCAACAAACATTTTTTGCCAATCAACATAACTTGCTGTATATGACAATAACAATTATATTCTACCCAGATACAAATATTTTTAATCCATGCTTTGGAGCACGAAGGTGTAATTTTTATGACACAAAATTTCTAGCCTTTAATTGGAGCCTTCTAAGTTTGGAGAACCACCCCTTCCATTTCTGATTTCTATGAAGTCTATGTGCTTCCTATCCATGCTTGTTTAATCATGGAGGAAATAAAATACTTCAAAGAGTCATCCTTGCCCCCAAAGCATGAACGGGGTGGGCAGGAAGTCCTCAGCCCTGATGCTTTCACTGTGCAAATACACATTGGACTGCACTGCTCACTAATGTGGGTGCAGACCATATCACCCAGGTTCTCCTGTAGATGCATGAGAGAGGAAGGAACCTTTAAGACTACCTCAGAACTTTTTATGGCTTGATCAGCTTTTAATTTTGTTGAAATATGTATGTTATAATAATGTATAAATATGTATGTAATAATATGTATATAATATATATATGTATATGTATATATATATAATATGTATGTTGAAATATGAAGTTGAACTAGGGCTTATCCAGGACATAACAATCTTAATCTATTCAGCATGTAGAAAATAGAACAAATGTGTTTTGTCAAACAGAAAAATCTTAAAATTGGAATCATAGAAATTGTATTTTCCTATAGAAAACACATGAATTTTTGGATTCATTATCCTTCTAACCTCTAGTACAAATACAAATATGAACACCATCTTGGACTTTTCCTATTGCTTGCTCAAAATTTTTGTCACACTGACAAGCTTATTGATCATGCCACTTTTTCAAAATCACTAGAACAGCACTAATATTTTTTCTAAAATTTGTCTCATATTCAAATATTAAAATTAATACCTTACAATCCCCTCATTCAGTACTGAATTGAGGATAAGGTGATGTTTATTTGATGTTTTCTGTCTTAATATTATTTATATAAAGATGCTATTTAATTGTTCCTGTAAAATGTGAAATATTTCATTATTTCCATGTGTTATTTATCCATACCTATGCCTATAATTTATATCTGTATCTATATATATCTATATCTATATCTGTATCATCTATATCTATATCTAATCTATCTACATCTATATCATATATATCTATATCTATATAATATATATCTATATCTNCTATATCTATATCTATATCTATATCTATATCTATATCTATATCTATATCTATATCTATATCTATATCTATATCTATATCTATATCTATCTGTATCATCTATATCTAATCTATCTATATATCTACATCTATATCGTATATATCTATATCTATATAATATATATCTATATCTATATCTATTCTATATATCTACACTCATATCTATATTTATATCATCTATATATCTCAAACGTTTTTATCCTATTCAAAGTAACAATTCTGAACATTTCTTCACGTTTTGAAAAGATTGCCTCTTTTGACTAGAAATGGGTTTACAGGTTTATCAAGATTTTATTTTTGGAACATCTAAATGTATTACAACATACTAATAAGTAACAGTTGTCTTCGTTGCTTATTCTATTAGTCACAGACTTGACATTTTAGGGTAATTCAGACTGATATTTTCAGTCTTTATGTTGAAAACATAAAGCTAACTTTTCAGGTTTTTAAGTTTTCATCTGTAAGCATTATAAACTGTTATTTTTACTAATGATTGCAAAACATACTGTGTAACCAATACAGCTGTCTTTAAGTACAATTATTCTGTCAAGTTCCAACAATAAAGCAGGTACTAAAGCTATGTTCTCACCCACTGCATTTTGTTTATAGCTTCAGAAAGCACCTGTAATATATAGCATTAAATATCAAATTCAGCAGTAAGGATTTCCAGCTGACACCTGAGATCCTCACACAAGGCCTAGTGTATGTATACTGGCAGTGTGCTGGTTTTTCATGGGAAACAGAAAATGAGAAATAAGTAAATAAAAATATAGAGAAAGCACCAGCGTCTGAAAGCAAAGATACAAATACATTTATACACATATATCACATTTTTATATAGGCATAATTGTGCATTTGTGTACACATATTATATGAAGCTCTTTGTAATTAAATAGACAAAATATAGTTAAGTAGTTTGATAGTTCCATGTTATTGTTTGATGAACCATTACATATTTTAATCTGAGTGGATGGGTGACCTATATGAAGTATCCTGGTTTTGGACTAAATTTTCTTCTCCCCAAATCAACTGGTTTGTGAAATGACCATCACATCTGACTACATGCTCTTACTTCCACATTCTTTATTTTTGCCATGGCTTTTAGCAACTAATGCTTATTTTAAGCTTCATAGCCTGGCATTATTAATCTGAACTTTAAAGAAAGTACAGCTTGTGTCTGTGGGTATTTCCAATCATTTGAAATTAATTTGCCAAAGGAGCAAATAGCTCAATAATTGTACACAGGTGAGAAATTTATCTGGCAAAGGCTGTGCATACAGTATCAGGTGTATAAAAATCCCTTCATAAATTTCACCACGATGTGTATGTCTCAGGTGTCTTAAAGGTCTCAAATTTCAGGTCTTTTCTTACCTGAGATACGCTAGACAACTGTCCTTGTCAGTCACCAGTTAGTGAGAGAATCTGTTGTACAGTATGATAGCTCTCAAGATAGCTCTTGCAACTGGAACTTGTATCTTATTGTACTTAGTATAAATAACAATTTGGAGGGTTTTTTACACCTATCAAGGTCTCTTTACACACTAATTCTTGGCTGGAGGTATTTTTGAGGTAAAGGCAAACTGGTTAACTGGTTATTCAGAATTATTCTAAACATTATTAGGCAGACAAAAAAAAAAAAAAAAAACATTAATCGAGAATTGACAAAACAGCAAAATAATTTCTT
>VYXF01009493.1:155103-190077 GCA_013397295.1 Polioptila caerulea
ACATTATTTATGTTTACTAAAAAAAAAAAAAAAGAAAAGAAAAAGAAAACATGTTCTTGATCTATTTATACTGTAATTAATTTAAACTGAAAAGTTCATTTCCTGCAGTAAGTGACTTGTAGAACTCACTTTCCTTCCAGATATTTTTCCAGATTTTTTTTTTTTTGCTATTACATTTAGAGATAATATTTTTTTTTCCAGGATAATTCATCTTCTTTCCTTAAACTTGTTTACATCTCCCCCTCTACATCCTTCCTCTCATTCTATCACTTTTTTAACATTAATAAACTAATTAAATTACTTTGTTTCCAAAATATAAATTGATAATTTCATTTCTTTGGAAATGCATACACTGCATTTTGAAACCATCTGTACTTGAATGGTCAATTAACTCCATGACTAAAGGAAAAATTAGATAGGCAGTTTGTAATTTTCAGAAGCATGGAATAATTTTGGTTGGGAACGACCTTTAGAAATGATGTAATCCAATCACTTGTTCAAAACAAAATTAATCTCATAGTTAGGTCATGTTGCTCAGGGCCTTGTCAGAGCATGTTTTTAAAATCTCTGAGTTCTGAGACTGGACAGCCTCTCTGGGCAGCTTGTTCCCATGCTTAGTTACTCTCACTGAGAAATATTTCTTCTTTCCTACTTAGCTGGAAAGTGAAATGCCCTTAGTGAAATTTCTAATTGTTGTGTCTTGTCCTTTCAAAATGCACCTTTGGGAAGAATCTTCCTCTGTTTGTGCAGAAGGCTGAAGACAGAAATTAAAATTTTGTCTTAGCCTTCTAGGTTGCATGCTAGTCAAACCAAGTTCTTCCAGCCTTGATCATCAGCTGCTCCAGCCAATTCCCGATCCTGGTCACTCTCCATGGGACAGACTCATTCAGTTCCCTAGTGCTGTTCATGTGTGGAGGACAGTTCTCCAGATGCAGACTCACAGGTGGCAAGTGTAGCAGCAGCAGCAGCACCACCACCACTTCACCTTCCTATTCTAATTTGGAATTTTACTGCATTGAAAACTAAATGATCATCAGATTTTTTATCATTAAAAGTCCCTCTTTCCATTAAAATTAATGAAAAAAAACCCCCAGCAAACCAATAACACTTGCAATTGCGAAATTTTAAAAATTGTGGGGATAGATGACTCCATCTCTTTTGCCTTTCTTCCTCTTCTCACTAAATGCAAATAAGCCAAGTAGTCTGACATATAAACTGCCACACATAATGAGGATAATTACCATGAGTCATGTAGTTCAGGCTGAATATCATGTTAAGTTCAAGAGAAAAAGTTTTTATGTATCATTACTAATGATCTAAGGATAATAAATTATTTAAACCTAAAAACGAGACAGGAGCCATTCAGGAAAGAGATGAGGACACAAAACTTTTTTTGTGTCTCAAAGCCTTTGCATGTGGATAGGAATCATGTGCCAAACTTTTGGCAGAGATAAAAGATGAAAGAGAGATGTCAGGAAACCAAAATAAGAGGTTACGTGTGGTAAAGCTAAGAAACAAGCCTTTTGAAAAAAACAGTTTTATGGAAAGAGCGTGGAAATTAATCTGTAAGAATACAAATTAAGTTGGATAAAATATGGATGCATATGGTCAGAATGGACAAAAATTAAAAGAAAAATAATCAAAGCTAATGACAACTTCTAGCAAGCCTTACATGTCACCATGGGGGGTTTTATATTTGCAAAACCTTGCAGGTTTTGAGACAATACATCTGAAGGACTCAAAAATTGCAACCAGCATCCTAATTGTTAAACAATGATTTTATTTTGAGAATTCTGCAAGATGAGCTTGTCCTCAAATTACCTTTCTCCATACAGATGAAGATTGCAATATGTTTCTGAACCCTGAAGTTTAAGGTTATTGTATATTTACTCAGAACAGAATGTTTGCTGACAGGGGGAAGAGAAAAAAAAAAAAGTCAAACAAACGTTAAGGGATTAGGATTTTAGCAGAGGGTAATGACCCTTGATTAAGGGTATCAAATCTCTAAAAGTAGGTGGTCATTCACTAGCTGATAGCAGCTGGAGTCACTGGTGTGAGAATCATTACAATGGTATTTTTAGATGAGCTGGGTAAAGTCTTCAAAACCACTGTTTTACTCAGTTCCCGAGTGACCATCTCAACATATGCAGCATTCAATGCTATTGTTCTGCTGGTTTTATATCTTGTTAGATATGAAATATCTCTTTAATATATTACTGGTCCTCTTAGTGGCCTTTTCTACAGTTTCTATTGACCACTTGCAAAAGCGGCCACTTATATCTGTGCACAATTTGGTCAACTCTGCAACAGGAATTAGTTAGGTACCCTGTTGGATGCTTTGCCCAGGATGTTCATCTACAAATATAAATATATAAAACACAAAAATGTGCAGCAGGGAGCTAATGGAACTGTCTAAAATTCCTAACCAGGAGCTACCTGTAACTGTAAAATATTTAATTGTGAAGATTCAGTAAAAGACCTTGTATCTCAAGATAGTTGCACCTGCTGTGCAAATGACTGACTGGGGAGTTGCTGGATCATATAGACAATTAATAATTGAAGTATGCTGCATGTGCACATAGTTGCAGCCCTGATACTACACTACCTCGTAATTTGAACTAAGGAATGAATCTGATTTTTGTCCTTATTGCTTAGTTATCATTTAAATCCTGTGACTATTCCCATAAGCTCAGGTGGCGTCAGTGTATATTCAGGTTAAATGGAAGCATTGGGTGGGTTTTGGTTTGTAATCATATTAGCAATATTCTGTTTTATTGGATATAATTTGTTTTTTCTTTTTGCTTAAGAATGATTTTTCTCTGAAGTACCATTTCCATAAAACACTCTGATTGCACTTCAGATCCAAAATTATTTGGGATATGAGTTCTTTTTTCCTCATAAATCTGAGATTTTTGTGAGGGAAATAATTCCGGGTAACTTTAGTTTGTCATTATGTACAACACAAGACCTAATATGAATTTGTAAATAGGCAAACATGCTGTTTATATTTGCATAAACCCCTACCCTGGCAGGTATACAGGCTACTAATCTTATGCAGCTTCTGAAATGAAGTTACAGAACTCCTTTTCACTTAAGTACCTAAAAACTGAAGTTTTTGGGAAATTAGTGCATTTCTTGCATAAAACTTATGTTAAAATGTAATTTCACAAACATTTTTCTGCAATATGCCTTGCCCTTGAAATAAAGATTAGATCTAGCTGAAAAAAATCTGCTCAAATCATTTTTTGATCCTGGAAAGATTTAATTGCAATATAGCATTTTTATTAAAAATACCTATTTTCCCTAGGATAATCCCAGTTTATATAGAAAAACAAATTTATGTAAGGGAAAACATTGTTATATGGAAAAACATAATTGGAGATCATGCACCGGTCTCTTCCATAGTTAGGATCCTACCAAACTGGTTTTAATCTTCCACTGTAGAGGTTGGTGGACCCTGAGAGGCATTCCCTAGGTTGGGGAGACACAAGAGGCTTCTCTCACAGGATACCCTGTTTCTGTTATGCCAGAGTATCCCTGCTCTACTCCCTCACTCAGCCCTGTTAACCCCATCCTGTCCCTGTATCCCTCAGTCACTCCCTCCCCATTTCCCCATTGGCCCCCACAACCTGACCCCACCTTTGTACTGCCCCCATGTCCCTGACAGTTGGTCCCTGATGCTCTCCCAGTCCCTACCATCCCCATACTTGAACCTGGACCCTTCCCATGAGGCTTGCCTTTGATCCTGGACTATCCACATATGTGGCTGGAATAAACATCTCTGTGGAACCCATAGGAAGGCCCTTCCTGCCTCTTTGCCATCACCATATCGACAGCTATCCCAGTTTCCAACATGGCACAGCTTGCCAAATATTTAATGATACATTATTTTCATCACAAAGAGATGATGTTGTGATATTGATGCAGAGATGCAGCTCAAACTATATGAGAAAGGCTGTCTGAGGAATACAAACTAAAATTTTTGGGACATGATTTCTGAATTTTACTATGAACCTTTTCTTGTTTTCTGGTTAATTTTTGTTGTTTGTTTTTTTTTTTTTTTCCCACTCTTGACGTGTTCCAAAATCTTCCTTTAGGAAACACTCAAGTCTTCAGATGGAAGCAACCCCTGATGTACAACTCAAGTTCAGCTAAGCACTCAATTACATTTTGAAGAATCACATCTTCTTTGAAAGGAACCATAAATTCCACCTTATGATAATTTTATTATCCCCAGCCTGTTACTAATGTATTCATGATGACAGCTCCTTAAAAATGATTTTATGACTGGCTTACTCATCAGCTTCTAACACACTCTTGCCTAAAAACAACAGCATTTTAAAAATATTTACCTAAGACTAATGAGGACTTCAATCCTAAGCTCTGTTTGCAGCAAATGTGTAGGCTTCTCTTCCAAAAGTAAATGTCAAAATAAGAGTTGTTAAATATCTTATTAAAATAATGACATTTGGAAGATATCAATTATTTTTTGAGAAAGAAACACAATTGCATACAACTTAAGGGTGTCACTCTAAAGAAGTATAAAAGTGAAAGAACTTTTGCATGCCAATAATCATGCCAGCATAGAATAGTTTGGGTTGGAAAGGGACATTGAAGATCATCTAGTTCCGATTCCCTTACCATGGGCAGGGACATCTTCCACCCAATCAGGTTGCTCAGAGCCCCATCAAACCTGGCCTTGAACATTTCCAGGGACTGGACTTTCACAACTTCTCTGGACAACCTGTTCCATTGTCTCATCACCCTCACTGTAAAGATTTTTTTTTCCTAATCAAAGGCTATCCAAAAGCCCAGGTAAATTTTATATGTAGCTCTTACATCATCAGCTGATGCAGTTGCTCTATCATAAAAAGCCACTAGGTTGGTCAGACAGGATTTTCCCTTGCTGAAGCCATGCTAGCTGTCTTGAACCTGTACTCTGAGTGAATCAATGTACGTGCATGAACCAAGTGGCTTTGTACAACTATCCATATACTGTGTTTGCATTGTGGCTTCTATTTCCTTTTGAGGACATCAAAATTAGCCCTTCCAGTCATGTACTTAGAAAAGAAATTGTGAAACTGTGGGTTGCTTTTAAGCAACTGTGGCATTGCTGTTCTGCAAATGACTTTGTGAAAGCTCACCAAACAGTTGTAATAGAAAGACGTAGGAAAACAGATCATAACTGATTGCCTTTTTTGGAGTGTGATAATATTTGACTTCTACTTCTGATGTGTTGAAAGCAAAAAATGAGACAAAGAAATGAGTATCAATGACAAATGATTAACAGTCTTGGAAAGACAGATTATTCAGAGCTATAAATGGTCACTAGCAATTATTGGCATGCATTAGTAAGGAGGTAGATAGGCTGGGCTGAAGTTTCCTTTCAGTACATATTGCATGCTAAAAAATTGAATGACTAGAATGTGCTGAACATCATAATTGGAAAGACAAGCTTTTATTAAACCTCGGGAAAAAAATATGCTCCGTAAGATAAATAACAAATTAACTACACAAGATATATTCCAGACAATGGAAGAATACAATTACGTGTACAAAACACCATTATTTATAGTACAGTACGAAGTATTTATTTTTGATCACACTATAATTAGTCAAATAGCATCTAACTTCTTGTGATAGCATTCACAAATATATTTCAGATGCGCAGTTTTTATATTCATATTTTTTGTGCGGAAAAGAAGTTTCATAAAGGTAGAATTCACACTCCATATCATTCATAAATTTCCGTAAGTTGGAAAATATTTTTTGAATGAACAAATAGAGGAGTTATTTTTTTTTTTTTAAATGGTAAAACTATCCTACTGTCTGGAGATTTTCCTTATCTAACAAGCAAATAAAATAAAAATATACCATTACCTTGTATCATGGTTTTGGCCAGGGCAGGGCTAATTTCTTGCAGTAGCTGTGAGGGGTAGTGGCCATGGTCTGGGTGTAATTCTGTATCACTTCATGTCAATACAAGTGGGAAGAAGGGTTATAAAAATATGGTGGAGAGAACAGTCTAATTTTGTTTATTCTAGGGAACTTTCTGTGTAAAGAAAGTCCTTTTCTTGTACCTTTTGTTATTATTTTTGTTATTATTTTTGTTATTTGTTACTGTCTGTTTTCTTATTTCATTGCGGTTTCTAATAATTTTTTCTTATCTCAATGCATGATATTTGCTTTTCTGCCTTTAGCTGGAGGGTGAGGAAAAGAATGCTGCACATGATTTTATCTGGGGTACTACGCTGAAGAGCAGTGCTCCTAAACCATGACACCTTGAAATGGTAAAAGGCAGAAAGTTGCATAGATCTTCTTGAGATTGTGTAGTTGTTTGCTCATAATTTGGCAAAACTGTCTCTCAGGGACACATAATTTAGGAGCACTTCCCTCTAACTTGGTTGGCATTAAAAAAGGGAGTTTAAAATATAAACAACCAGCATAGTATAATGGTAATAACACAGAAAGAGAACGGGTCAAAATTTAGAGGAAGATTTCACAGTCATTTGTTCTCCAGAACAGAAGAAACAGAAAAAAAGAAAAGATGTGCCACCCATGGCTGTATCTTAATCTCAGGCATGTTTTGGAAAGAAGCTTATTCAATGTGAATTTCTGGTTTTTGAAACTGATGGGACAATTTCAAACACAAGTGGAAATGATGATACAATTCAGATGAAAACATGAAAGTAATATAAAATATCCTAAAAATTGCAGCCAGAGGCTTAATGACTGGACAAATCACCTCTGGATGTGTATATGAACCATAACCATGGAAGAAGCTGTGTATGATGTCAAAGTGGAGAAATGAGATTTACTGGAAACCTGTGAAGGCAGAGCAGGCCAGAGCAGAATGGTTACCACTGACAGATCAAGGGCTTGATTCATTGCATATGGCCCAAAACATAGCCCATATTTTCATTCACTGTCATGGCTGCTCAGGGAGAGATTAAATTGCTGGAACATATAGTCATTTCAGGTGCAGGACTCTTATGTAGAGATGTGTGGACAGTTATTGAATTTTGAAAAGAGATTGTTAAAAGTAAAAGACACAAATATAGCAGCTTATGTTCTGGATGTGATTAGGTACACTGGCTCCCCACTAGTGTATACTCACCTTACCAATGAAAAATTAAATTATTTCACTATTGGTTTGTCAAAGTTGTGAAGGCACAGTCTGGTGCATAAAAAAAAAATGATGCCAGTAATCAAGGTTCAATCAATTAAATCAAGTTTTAATTAAAGTGAGGAATAAACAAATATCCAGTTGACAAAGGGCATACTTTGGAAAGCAAAGGAAGCAATCTGTTAAGCCAATGAGACTGACAACAATTAAAGGATATGTAGAAAAATCTTGGAATGTTTTTAACTAAAAGATGTGAAAGTTGGTCTGATATTTTTTAACCCTGACAAAATGTTTAAAAGACAACAGCTTTCTGAAGAAACACTTTAAACATGAGGTCAGACAGCAGAAGAGAACCGCAGAAGTAGAAGTACCAGTGTGGAAGTTTTGGGTTGCATTTTTGACATAAAATAAATTATCCATAAGTATTCCTTAGCAGGTACTTAGAAACTGAATAAATTGTGGGTTTATGTTGTGAAGTTACCTGATGTGAGGGCATTAAAAATTACATTCTTGAAACTTATAGGAATTTCGCAGTTTTTATGATCTCTGGAAAATGTAAAATAAAACATCCAAGAGATGCAAATACTTTTAGATAGTTGCATTGGCAAGTAGTGAAAAAATAGAAAGTCCTCTCACTTGCTTAGAAGCTAACTTTCCTAAAGGTGAAATCAGATCAGAAAGTAAAGGAATGAAGGAAGAAAGGTAAAAAATCCAGTACTATACACTGCTACTTAAATTAAAAGAAACTACTCATTTTCTTCAGACCTTAAAACTGAAACAGGAAAGCAGAAGTGGAACCTATCTCTTGTGAAAACTGGAATGAGGCTAAACAAATCTATTTTGGCTTAAAAACTGAACTTATAATTTGCTTTTAATTTTCTGATAAATAAGTAAACAAAACCAAAGAAAATAAAAATGAAAAAATGCATGTGGAATTATATCTGCCCAGATAGAGATAAATGTAGAGAAGAAATCAAATAAAGAGAAGTGGACAAATTCTGTCTCACAATTCGGAAGTTACTGGAGCATCCCGTTTCAGTTGTGATACAAAATTGATTAAGTTTTCCAAACCTCAAGCGATAAAATGTGAGTGAAAAGGCAAAACCATTGTACCTAAAAATGACCACAAAGTGATCTCATAATTGATAAAACTGTTAATCTTAATCCAGTAATATGCGTTATATCTCTGCAAAGCCTTGATTGACAGACCAAGACTTACATTCAATTACTAAAAATTCAGCTCAACTGTTCTAACAGAAACACAAGGAAATTAAATTAAACTGACTGGATACTTAATGAACTATATTTTTCCAGTTGAAAAGAGAGAATCAATGGCTTGCAAAATAGTTGCTCTGTCTCTTCTCACTGAAAAAAGGAAAGGAAAAGAGAGGCTAATTGAATAGGGTAGTACACCCTAAACCAATCTGTTTGCCTGGTATTTGGACCAGATGTTGGCTCATGACAAGAAGCAGACATGATACAAGTATTAAACATTCATATATTTTCATATCCTTCCTTTCTTCAACCTATAAGGAATATTTTTAGGGGAGGTTGTTCAGGTAGGGAAAACAGACTAAAAAGATTTAATTCCATTCAGATTGACCTAAACATTTGATGGACAACATTTTCCAGCTTTACTCTGAAAGCACAGAATGTTTTTCTGTACATTGTTTTTTTTTGTTCTTTCCTCTACAGACCCTTTCCTGAGTACTTGCCGTAGTTTGAATTCAGGCATTCACCAAGAGATTAAAAAACATTTGCCAAAAGTTTGTGCAAGTGATTAATTTCACATTATACATAATTCTGTAAAAGCAGGAATATCAAATCAATATTCACTATCTTAAATTTGTTAAAAAAAAATATTTTAGAAATAACACTGTTATTAGAAAATTCTTTACCTCAGATCTTGCCTGGCTTCCAACATTTCTAACCTATGGGAACAACTTCAATTTTGCAATTTTCTAACTATTTAATGCTTTTACTTTGTATTTATTGGTAGAAAAGTAGGAACAGAGAAATTGCATCATGTGGTATCATATCAACAGCTTCATCTTTAATCAACAGAGTAAGAAACTTTATACCTCCTAGTAACTGCATATGGTAAATAGTATAGATGTACCTTAGTTCCTACCAAAGCTGTAAATAATTGCTTGGTATATCTATATTGCTTAAAGAGGTGTGTTGGAGTTCTTCCACTACCACATGTCTCTCTCCTGATAGGGAAGGCCTTTTTCTCTAGTCCTTGTTAAGTAAAAAGGCAAATGGGACTTTTGGGTGTTCTCATTCTCCAGGTTATTTTTTTCTTATCAGCAGTTTCTGCACACCAGGCTTTACGTCAGCCTAGTGTGAGGGAGAAAAGACATCAAAAAACCTCGAACACACAGAATCAAGGTTCTCTTAAAGATAATTCACCCAACTATCACCAAGAACATACATTATTTCTACTTTTCTACCAATAACTAACTACATTTCTATTCATGTGACACTTCACTGTGGCAAATCTTGACCAATTGTCCTGTGTCCCCAACACTGCAGAATATGGAGTAGATGAAGAAGGAGAAAGAAGCCTAAAAGTCACAAGGCTTCTCCATCTTGTTTTCATCTACTTACCATTCTAACAAACCCAAAAATCTAAATTTCTCACCTTGTGATAAATTACATATTATGCTACTATCTAATTTACATTCTTGAAAATTCTGTTTTGTCTCAAAGCCTAGGAAGCCCTTTCCATGGACAAAGGTTAAAAGTAGTATTTGTCAGAGGGTTTGGATCCTTTAAAACATGCAGACAAATATTGTCTGCATTCTGGGTTCCAACAGAGGTGCACCTTCCTTCCAAAGCAAGCAGCACAGAACAATTCCCATCATTACTTAGATCACATTCCCTTTGGTACATTTGTTTCACACAGGACACTCTGGAGCCATCAGAACATGAGGTGGGTAGTAAACTCCCAGTGAGACACTGAATGATCAGGGTGCCTTGAGTTCCTGAACTCAAATTGCTCCTCTTCTATTCAGCAGTATAGGTCAAACCGTTAAATAGGAGCCTGTTCTGGTCTGGGATATCCAGAAGGTCACAACTTCTTTCAGGGCACATCCACCTGCTCTGACAAGGGGTCCTCCATGGGCTGCAGGTGGACATCTTCTCCAGTGCCTGCAGCTCCTCCTTCCCTGCCTTCTTCACTGATCTTGGTTCTTCAGGGTTGCGTCTGTCACATATCCTCAGTCCTCTCTCACATTTTCTCTTACACAGCATTTTTTTACTCTACCACAAGGGGGGTCAGCTTTGGCTGTTGTTGCAGTGCGAATTCTGTGTTTTGTTATGTAATTTAGACTCTCCTACCCCTACCCCCTATATGCATATTTGCTGTGCTTATTTGTTGTAGTTTTGCACCTTTGTATTGTGTATGGTTTGTTCCATGGTTTTGTATTGTTCCATGGTTTGTTTCCCTGAGTTGGTTCTATCCTGGTGTTCCCCTAGCTCTGTCTTTAGTACATGTCANTGTCTTCCCCCCTCCCTTGAGCCAGTATAAAAACCCCTCCCAAGAGGTGATTGTTGAGAGGTATCCTGGAGCCCCCTTCATTAAAGTCTCGTCCTTCCAAACTCATGGCTTTGTGGAATTATCTCACGGGTGCCTCTCCTTCCCTCCGCCTCACCCATTTTCTCGACGCTTGCCTGAACCCCATGAAAGGCACGGCGTGACGCTGACGCCGCCAGCCTTGGCTGCATTCGGGACTGAGCTGGCGCAGCCTCTCCTGAAGCGGCCCACTCGTGACGCGCTGCACGACCGGGTGGAGAGAATAACCACCGCAAGAGCTGGCCGGGGAAACTGCAGTGCGTCAGGCTGTCAGTGAATCTGTTTTGGATCTGGCCTGCATTGGGTCTGTCAGACATGGTGGCAACTTCTGACATGGTTTCACAAAAGCCACCCCTGAAGCTCCCCTGCTATCAAAACCTTGCACATAAACTCAATTGCAAAGACTAATAGTTTCTTAGATATTTAGAAGGGTGCATATATAAGTAAAAAAGATGAACTGGGAATCAAAATAGGATACATTGCCATGCCTGATATTTCTGTGCCATTAAATCATATGGCAAAATTGTTCCTAAGTACATAGGATGTGCCACCCTTTGTACTATGGCATGTAGTGGTCTTTTAAACTCTCACGGGACTTGTGCACACATGACATTTTTAGATTTCTTGCCATCAACACTCTAGTTAAAAGACAGTTACAGATCCTTACTAGTTTAATATTAAAAGCATTCTTCTAATAATGATCCTAAATGCACTCATGGTCTGTCTGTCTGAAGTGATTCATGATACAACAATCACTTTTTGAGTGCCTACTTTATGCTACCTGATTTTTCAAGATGACACATACAAACTCAATGATGTTTAATGAGTGCAGTCAAAAAGATGAGCACTAAAGATTAATTATAGACTGTATTGAATAGTCCATTTCTTCCTTTTCTAACTTACTGTTAGATACTTCAAGAAATTAATTGAAAAAAATATATTTCCCAAATGCAACAATACTCCAAGTAAACACTCAAGCAAAGATTCAGTCAAGGGCAAACTCTCTAAATACTTGTTATATTGTTGCTCTTGCACTCTGAGAAAAAAGTCTATTGCTGTAACATTACATATTTCTTTTAATATTCATTGTGCCTCCCTTTTGAGGTTGTAGTGTCAACTGGCTATTCTTAGTGATTCTGAAATCAATCTTGAAAATGCTGAGTTGTTTTTGTGTGGGGGTTTTTGAGGGTTTGTTTTGTTTTGTTTTGGGTTTTTTTGTTTGTTTTTTGTTTGGTTTTTTTTGTTGTTGTTGGGTTTTTTCTTGTTTTTGTTTTTTGGGGTTTTTTTTTGTTTTGTTTTGTTTTGTTTTGTTTTCTGGTTAGAATACTATCCAGTAACAGCAAACTGTTTGATTGAATTACAATGATGATAGATAGATAGAAAAATAATAAAATAGTTTTTAATGGACCATTTTATATAAATTATATGCAAATACATATGCTCAATGAATCAGATAAAAAACAAAAAAAAACCCCATAGTTAATCTAATGTATTATTGACTGTCCATTAGAACTATATCTTTTGTTAACCTACAGATATGATTCAATTGCCTCTAGTTATGAATGTTTTGATATTCCATGACCCAAGGAAAGATGAGGCCAATAACCTGCATCCATCCATAGTACATTGAGTTCTGGTTTTATTAAGGAATGTGATAAGGACAGTTAGAAAAAAAAATATTGAAAAAGCTTAAATTGAAACTTTAATTATTGATTGAGGTTATATTAGGACATCACTGTTCTTTTGAAGGTGCTTTGAAATAGAATTTTTGTCAAGATCAGGTTGCAAAGGGCAGTAATTAAGTTCAGCAATATGTTGCTGGTGACGTAATTGTGCAATTTATTTGGATGTATCACCTTGTCTTCCTTGTCTGTCTTTCCTAAAGAGTCTGTATCCTTTCATTCCAACGATCTAGTCACAGGGATCATTCCACCATATCTCTGTGATGTCAATAAGATCATAGCCTTACAGGCATGCACGTGCCTCTAATTCCTCATGTTTGTTCCCTGAGATGTTTGCCTAGAGGCAAGCTGGGCCTCTCCCTGCTGGCTGGAGTGCCTGGAATTCCTTTGTGCTTCTCTGAGGCGCTCTCCTGCTGACTTGCAACTTCTCCCCAGTCTCTCCTTATCTCTTCTTGGCCCTGGCATCAAATTGGTAGGAGAAGGCTGGACTGAGCGTTCTTTCCTCTGGGAACTTTACTGTCCTCTTCACTATGAAAATTCAGACATCTCTTTTAACAACCAAATGGAAAAATCAGATAGTGGAATGGAATGTTTATAATACCAATTATTTAAATAAATTACTGCCTTTTTTCTGTTCCACAAAGAGGCGGTGAAAAAGACTTTTTATGAAGCGGCTAAAAAAAATAGAAATTTTACAGAATTTGTACGTACCTGAATTTATATATATATGTATATATATATTTGTGTATATTTTTTTCTCTATATACAGATTAAGAATGATATTTTGGGCCATGATCCTATATGAGAAAAAAATATCTCAAAATATGCCTTAGATGCAAAAAAATTAACAACTTTTGTATTAATTCCTGGACATGTTATTGAGAAGGAAACACACCTTTATGATGTGATCTGTGGTCCTGCATCTAATACAGATAAGTAACTTTGTCACAGTTGTAAATAAGGAACTGTTTTTATTAAGAGAAATAAGCAAAAACTAATGGAAATAAATCTGTGAAAATTGTGGAAAGTATAATAATAATTTATTTTTTAAAGAAATAGTATGAATGTTATATAGCAGCTTTATTGAATAGTCAGTTGATCTGTATTCAAAGTTCACAAAAAATCACATTTCTAAATGCCTACCATTACGAATCTGATATATACTCAAAAATGAGTGTACAGATGCAACTTCATTACTTTTTTGTATCTTCCTGTGTATAAAGAAGTAACATAAATCTCATCCTCAACTTACATTTAACGAAAAAATATTTTCCAGATTTTCATCTTGCTATTGAGATTTTAATTTTTTTTCTTACAGAAATACACACTTTCTTTACTCAATAAACTGTAAAATTTGATTCTCATGCCAAATCTTATGCCTCTGAATAAATGTGAGAATCAGCTTTGGCACCTCTACTGCAAAATGTACAAAGGTTTATAGCATTATCATCTGCCATCAAGGTCTTCACATTGCTGCAGTTTCAAACATTTGATGTTTTAACCTGCACTTTTTAAATGCTTATAAAACTAATATAGAGCAGAGTCATTCTCTCTTGATCTCCATTAATCCTGACATGCTTAAAAAGACAAATTGACTCTCATATTATTGGAATGCCAGGTGGAAAAAAAACCCATCTGATCTGGTCTTTCATAGAAAGTATAGTAAAATGAGATTACAGTTTATGAAATCACAAATTTAAAAACAAACACTTGAAATCAGATTTGATGTTCCAAAGTCAAAAGTTTGTTATTTTCAGAAATACTAAAAATTTACCAGTTTAGATTGAGAGTACCTTCAAGCTCTGGAAGAAAAAATCCATTATTTGAAAGACAAGGTATATTTCAAAAGCTGTATATTCTTACCTGGATTGAATATTCTACAATAACCTAGAGTAATAATGGTGTTTGAATGTAAATTTTTGTGGGTAACACACACAAGATATATCTGTAAGTAAATTCTATACCTATCCTATAAATGTAAGCTTCGTACAGCTTTCTTTTGGTCTCTGGAACCCTTGTAATCCACCTGAGTACCCATTTTTTACTTTTCCCTGGCTGACAGACCTACACAGATTTGGACCTAAAAGCAATTCCTTATAAACTGTAAATTAGAGGGCCACTAAACCACTGAACCCTTCATGACACTACCATGGTTTTAAACCCAGCTGAAAATTAAGCGCCACACAGCTGCTTGCTCAACCCCTCACTTTCTCCCCCTCCTAGCCCAGAGGAATGGGGAGGAGAATAAAAGTAAAAATTGTATACTGAGATAATAGCATATTAACAACTTAAAATTAAATAAAGTACAGTAAACATGATAAATGTTAATAAAAAGGAAAAACCAAGTGATATGGAATGCAATTGCTCACCACCTGCTGACCAATGTCAGAGCCCCTTTCCCACACCCAGATAGGCTGCCCTTCTGGGTAACTCCCCCCAGTCTACATACTGGACAGGATGTTCTGTGGTGTGGAATAACCCTTTGGTCAGTTTGGGTCACCTGTCTCAGCTGTGTTCCCTCCCAGTTTCTTTTCCATCCCTCCTCACTGGCAGAGCATGAGACAATGGGAAAATGTCCTTGGCTTAAGATAAACACAACATAGCAACAAGCAAAAACATTAGCATATCATCAATATAATTCTCATTCTAAATCCAAAACACAACACTGTACAGAACTGAGAAGAAATTAACTTTTTCCCTGCTGAAACCAGGACAGACACTCTCACCATCCTGCTCAGCTCACATAAAGAGGTCTGGAGAACATCGCTGCCATGGGTTTGGTGAATTGTGCCCTCCATTACATGATGGAAAAGATTTTTGATGGGAAAATTAGATGGCAAGGATCACACAATTAAATTGGCTTTATTTTCCAAAGTAATTACTTCTATATCTAGCATTTTGATTTTATTTATTTTGAATTTTTATGGGACCAAAATTATTGTGAACCAGAATCAAGTGTGCATTTATATACACATATGTTACTTATATATAATTTAAAATAATTTTTCCTTGTCATTGACATTTACTTGCAAGTGTTGTGTGAGAAGCAAATGTAAATGCAAGAAATATTTTCTATTTTATTTCCTTCTCAAGTGGTAGTCATACTATGAAGTCATGGTGCATGCATGAAGTCAACAATGTTGTACGGCGCTTCATTCCAGGTGACTTAATTTCTACCTGAAAATCACATTTTCACAAATTCCAGCAACAGTTTATGGGATGAATAAGTTAAGGAAAAGAAAGAAGGCAAATGGCTCTGTACTGGGCTACAAAGTTGAGACAAAATTACATTTCATTATTATATAAACACCAAATAGCTCTACCTTCAATCCTTCCTCCCTTAGAGATATCCATATTTCATGCAACAACATAACACATCTCTACTTCTGTTTTTCAGAAATGTTAAAAAAATTCAATTTTCTTGGGCATCATAAGGCCTCTTGGATCTAGGCTAGCATAGCCTAGTATAGCAGTATAGAATTTAATATAATGTTTCTGATTTACAGATTGGTGATCACCTGAAAGCAGCAAAAAACAATGAAACAAAACATAAAACCATTAAAAGAACAAAAAGAAAAGCAAAAGTATAATCAATTACTAATGGATAAAGCTCTGTACTTCACTGTGGTATACATAACTCTTTTATAGTTCTTTCTAAGAAAGTACATTTTCCATATTGTTATGTTCCCACATTTCAAAAAAACCCCAACAGTCTGGAAAATTAGAAGTAAAAAATCCAATCTGAAAATCTAGTTTAAATCCAACACCACAGTTAAAAATGCAGTCCAATACCAATTTTTTTTTTTTTCTCAGTCTTCTTGGCTTTTTACTCCAACAGCTTGTTCTAGACCAGGACCCATAAGTCATTCCTGCAAAGCTTATTTCTGGTCAATAAGACCCCAGCCTGTCCTTCCAGCTAGTCTGAGTCAGTTGTGGTTAGTCACAATATGGGAAGTGCTCCTCCAAGCATGTCCAGGATTTGGAAGCTTTGCATTATTCCCTGTTTGGCTTTTTCTTCAGCTGCCACTACTGGGCCAGGTACAGCACATCACCTTCTCAGGTCCCTGGTTTGGGGCCAAACCTTGGCCTCACCAGCACAGCTGGTGCGGGCTGGAGGAGCAGAGTAAGAGAGTGAGGCTTAGCTACCTTAAGTGCCAGAGCACAGGTGCTGTGCTGGAAGTGCAGCCTTTGACAATGGTAGCAGCTGCTGTGGCAACTGCCAAAACTGCGGAGGGCCTTCCAGAACCTTCCAATAGCTGCCAGAGACTGGATCCTTCCAGGTCCCTTCCAGCTCAGATGATTCTGTGACCTGTACCATGGCACCAAGCCTTGTGTTCCCCTACCTTTCTGTCCCTTTGTCCTCAACAGGGTTGCAGTGTCCAGGAACCCAGGGGCCAGGAATGGCAGGTCCTCCTGTATCACACCTTACCTTTCCCTTGGGAGCCCCAGAGGCCCTGCCTGAGTCAGGACAGAAGCCATCCCACTGAACTGTGCAATGAGGCTTCCACCCTGGATATCCCTGTGCTGTCCCCACCCATCCCAGAACCTCCTGTGCCTTGGCTGGCCCATCCCATCCTATCCCAGAGCTCCAGAAACCTGGGGCTAGTAATTTCATCATGGAATGCTATCAGGCTGCTCAGGCATGATTGCCCCTTTTTAAACCCATGTTTATTGTTTCCAATCATTGTCATGTCCTGTGTGACAAGAGAAAGGTACTCCAGGTTTATTTGCTCTATCATCTACCCAAGGACTTAGGTGAAGCCTAAGTTCCTCAGATCTTCCTTCTTCCTCTTAATGAAAATAGGCAGGATATTTGCTTTCTCCTGCTCCTTAGGGATCTCACCTGATCACCATGGACTTTCAAAAATAACTGTGAGTAGCCTTGCAATAATGACAGTCAGCTCCTTTTACTTTTATGGGCAAATCCCAAGCAGAGTTAATTTCCTTGCAAACATAGCTTAAACCAAATAAACAAACAAGTTATATCAGTGTATCACAAAATGGAGCTGAACTTTCAATACAGTAGACTCTGGACTGCAATCTTTTCTTACTTCTTCATTAAACAACATTTAATCCCAACACTTTAAATCCAATTGTGCATTTGCACTGCAGAACAAAACCAAAGCTTAAAGTTGCTATGGTTTCCTAGCAAAGGAGAAATGACTGAAATTATACGGGCTTCAGAAAATAATGGTGATTTGACAAGGTTTTTTTCGTTTGTTTGCTTTTTTGTTTGTGAATATTAGCTGAATGACTCTCTTTTTTCTCTTACTACCTCAAGGATTTCAGGTGCCTGTCTCAATGCTGTGGTAGCTAATTCTGAGACAAACTGTCCTGATGACCCCTCCTAAGCCCTCTGCTTAGCTCCAAGGAGCAAAGCTGCTGACATTTCAGTTTTACATGTGATCTATTTGACCACTGTTTGCTTATGGCATCCAGCAGAAGAAGTATTGTTTATTCAGCTCCTGCCATAGTAAAATTTACGGTGGATTCCAGCAAACTGGGATCTGTATGTGTGCTCTCACTAAATGGTACTTGCTTTTCGATGCAGAGGCTGCGTTGTTGCCGTTGACAACCACAGCCTGCTATTAGCATGCAGCCAATATGTTGCAGAAGTATTGAACACCAGATGAAAGTGCTGTTTGCTGTTAATTTGTAAACAGTACATAGCATGAACATCAACAAGGAAGGTTTTCTAGGAGGAAAGGATTTAGGTGCCAAAATCATTGTAGACTCTGTCAGGCTTAAGTTGTCGGGCATAAAAACACACATATAGGAAAACCATTTAAATTATCATTATAGATTATGTAGAAAGTTTACAAATTCAGAAAGAGTCTTCAGCTTCCAAACTTCATTTTATCATTTAACTTTGGACTAATTAAACACCAAAAAAATTATGCCAAGCAACTCTTATGAAATGTTCATTAATAATTCTCGTGGTACAGGTAGTCACATCATAACTGAATGTCAACCCATCATTAGGGACTGGAATAAAAAGAAATTTCCCTAATAGAGAAATTAACTAAAATGCCACAGAGTGTAGTTGGAATTTTTTAACTGATCATGTTGAAGTCACTGATTGTACAAAGCCAGCCTCAGTGGGATAGAGGAAAGTTGATAAATTTTGCAGCAACAAAATCTCATAAATTGCCTTTTGCTTTCAGGCAACTAACTTTTAATTGGTGGTAACAGTTGGAACTCTAAACCACTAACAACCTACATGTTTGCAATTTACTTAAATAACGACAGAATTGGAGAATGGCAATGAGATGAGACACCTACTACTACAGACTACTCCAGATCTTGGCTAACTAAACACATCAGAACATTTCTCTACATTTCCAAAATACAAAAAAAAAATATATTGGCCAGATCAATTGCATGTTTCCTCCTATTGATCAGGTTTCTTGTGATTTTTGAATATTTTTATGCACCTAAATGGAATTATGTAAGATAAAGACCAAACTTGAGAGCTACACTAGATACAATTAAAAAAATATTAAACATCTGGGGTCAGAAGAGTTCAACTTTTCAAAACGTTGCTCTATTTACTTCAATGGACTTAAGATTGTTTTCACCTAGTGCAGAAAAAATTAATACAAACCTGTCCTGAGGTGATCATGCAAGTCTTTTCGAAGCTAAGTTATTTCTTCATTTCCTCTTGCTTGCCTCTGCTTTTACCAGACCTCTACTGATACCTACTCAGGGCTTACAACTGAATCTTATTAGAAGCTACAGGAATAGGTTCAAGAGAACATAGACCAGATGCCACATAGATGAAATGCATATTTGTGTCTGACTTCCAAGGCTTTATTGAATGGCATCTGACATGAGAGTCTCAGAGTTGGCAATGTACCAGCTTTGTGATATCCCCTATCCTGTACTCACTCCTTGGTGTATCTCTGGAGATGTATGTGATCCCCCAGGCTGGGTCATTGGCCAGTGGTATGGAGGTATTTCTTCATTACTATCAGATAATTCTTAACCTTGAGGATTTCCACGGGATTCATCAACCTCCTTGGCAAATACTACTGTTAGTTTATCATCTTGCCCACAAACCAGGCACTAGAAGTTGGCGTTCACACACATTCTTCTAAGGACTTGAATATCACAGGATGCTGTTGGTCATATAAGCACATCCTTCAGAATTTCCTAAAAATACCACAGTGCATATGCCATGATGATGTTGGCCATCTGGAGTGATCGTTTTACTTTGCAGATCAAATTTGGAGATGATATGCTAGGTTCTGTGCATAGGATATGTAATTCTGTCCCAGTTCCGGCCTTTGCACTCAATTCTTCCCTAATGTCTGTTTCCTAGGTCAGAGGTAAAATCTCTGTCAAACTCTCTCTGCATATGATCATGCCCCTCACAATCCAGGTACCAACAGCCCATCCAAAACTTTGAGAGTAGTCAAAGGGTCATGGAGACATCAGCCTTATCTGGGTTGTGCTAGAAGAACATATTGCAGCCTCTCCCAGGAATGTTTGTTATGAGCTGGTTTCTCAATATGGATACTAGTCTAAGTATGTATTCCTCAGGAAAAGGTTCAGGCAATCTATAGTGATGATTGATAAGAGAATCAGGTATCTGGTACTGGACTATTGAACTCTGACTAAATGCATGAGCCTCATCTGCAGTGGTGTTTATACTTGTGGATTCCTAAAATAGGGTAGTTTAATGACATCCAATGACATTGCATTAATACAGCAATCAGCCAAATGGTCAGCCAGTATCAATAACAATTGATAAAATTATTAAAAATATTTTCTGCTCTAGAAACCCCAATGCATATAAGACTGTGTTTGTGATGTAAAAGTCATTTTTTTTCTATCACTTATAATCTAATGAAAGCAAAAAAAAACAAGCAATCCTTTTTGGTGGATAAGGAGTATGGAGACTACAGGAAATAATTTGAAATCCTACTGAAAGTAATAGTCTGAAAGTATGAGAGTTAACTACTGACACATCAAAGAAGTCTCTCTCAGCAATCATAGTGGCAGCTAAGAAGGAATGAAATGTGTATTCTTCTGATCTGGACCCAGACTTCAAATTGTACCTTGTCAGTAAAATCCTGGGTGGTGGAAAAAGCAGTGGCTACTCTTTGCCAATCAAAGTCAGAACAGCATTCGATTATGCAATAGATTATTTCAAGACTAAGTTATTATATTGACTAAAGTAGAGCTAAAATTAACAAGTACTATTAAAGAGGTGAATAAATCTTGAAGAAAAAGTGAGGGAGCATATGATACTAAATTTGAATCTGTTAGGAATTTCATATACACAATTGAAAAGAGGAAACATTTCAATTGATATTGAAGCAAATGGGCAACCTGTGGAGTTGACCATAATACTCATATAGGTATGTGTATGTTCTGAATTCTAGATGTTGTGAAATTATAAAAAGCTATAAAGAAAGCAGCTACACAGTAAAAAAATTATTAGAGATAAAGATATTGTTTAAGTTTTCAGCAGGTGTATAGTCATGAAAGTAGAAGATAAACCATGTAGCGATGACAGGAAAAAATCATGAACTAATGCATGGTCAAAAATAATACAAAGGTTAGAAAAATAACAAAGCTGATAGAATAATAACACCAAGAAGAAAAGTATGAAAGATTGAAACATGATTTCCTTTGTTCAATACAGAAAAGTAATGATACCACAATTCTAGCTGAAAATACCAGGTAAGAGCAGTGTTAGGCTCCAAAGGGAATAACCTCACCTATTTGGAAAATTAAAGAAAAAATATGTATCTCTGATTATAAAACTCTCATTATATTGCCTAATTTCACTTAAGCCTGTTAAGGTTCTTATCAATTTTATGTTTCTATGGTCTTTGAAATATAAAAGAAAAGTAAAAACTAATTTAGCAGAATGGTTTTGCTAAAGCTTGTTGAAAATTGTTAAAGAAAAAGAATAGGGTAGCTCATTCTTTTTGATAAATTATTTTCTAGAAAAGAGAATTGTATTAGGATTCATGTATCTAGACTTCAATAGAAACAGTACCAGTTGGAAATAATCAGCCCATGTGAAGAAAAAGAAGATTTATACTAGGATAATTGATTATTTAAAGAACTGTTGGGATGTTTTTCTCCATGTGTAATGAAGGAGAGGAAACAGAATTGAATGAGGCTAACGTTGGAATAGCTGCCATGAAGAAGACAGACAGCTATTATTTAATGCTTTTATATGTGGGGGGGGGGTAGTATTATTTTTACCTATTATTGAATTACATCACTTGACAACTCCGAGTTGAGAAACCATTGTTAAAACAGATGACTAATTAAATGCACCAGAAAAATGTGAATGATCTTGAGAAGTAAATCAGATTAAATTTAAGAGCAAGAAATCAAAATTATCTGGAAATTGGATTTCACTTACAAATTATGATATTTTCAATTGAAAAAGAAAAAGAGGAAAAGAGACTCAAGCTACCCATCTCTTAGTACAGAGTGAAATTTAGTTCAAGTCTTGGATGGCACATTTTAGACAGTTATACCAGAACTGATCATCCCAACTCCCTTTGCAATCAGCAAAGAGAAATAGGAATTTTTTAGGAAATGAGGACTGTAGGCACACAGTTCATGGTGATTGGGAATGGGGCTGTGGCCGAGCCTCATCCCTAATAGGCTACAGCTGTGTAAGACAGGTGAGCAATGTCAAAGGTAAAGAGATCTGGGATGCTGAGGGGTACGGACCATTCACAGAAGGGTGAAGGAGTCACACAGACGTAATGCGTGTGAGATAAAGGGTTAAAGGTTGGAAGGAAGGAGAAAAAGTCAGTGGCGCTTGGAACTGTTTATGGTGTCAGTTGTGTGCTCTCCTTCAGAGAACTTTAACAAGTTTTAGACATCTGCCTTGGGGTGGGATGAATTGCACCCTGAGACTTTCTTCCTGCTGTGAAGGAAGAATAAACTTCTAAGTTTTTTTTAAAAAAATTTAAAATGCTGTCTTCTTGCAGTCAAGAGAATATACCATCATACATACCATCAGATGTGACAATGAAAATGGCAAATTAAAACTTAGGATGTGTTGAATAAGGCGGTAGAAACAGTGATATTGAATTTAATAAATACACAGATGAGATTTTATCTGAAATACTGTGGAAAGGATATCCATGACCAGAAGAATAGTAAGATCAGGAAAAATTAATATGTGAAACTTTTTCAGTCGATGAAATGGATTATACATGTGACTTAATACTCCAAGAAATCCTGTAAAGTCTCTAATATTGTATAAAGGAAACTATTGTTTTGTGAAATGTTTCAGCAAGTGGAAATCAGTGCCTGCAGAGACAATCTGTAAAAATATTTTTGCAAACACTAATGCCTCAAGAAGAATGGTCTTAAGTAGAGAAAATGATACAAAATTGGCTACAAATTAGATAAAACCTAAAATGTTATCAAATTTTGGTAGCATTCACATTCTGGAAGAAAAGTGGAAGTGAAGCTTTATGATTCAGTCCCATCCCTAATTAAAAAAACATGATTACTATCTTTTATAATGAAAAATTATTTTCACATGAATTGTTTAATTATTTTTTACCCTAAGTTAAAATACTAATTAGTAAATATTGAGCATGCTTGTTAATAAGTAGGATTTTCAAGTTGTGTTTTAATAGCTTTTTATTTCATACTGTAATTTAATTACAAACATAAATTATACATAATAATTAGTAATATTGAGAACTCATACAGCAGGTTAAAATTTGTTTTACTGAAATTTGCCTTTTAAAAGCAAGCTATGCAAAGTGGGATCTTGTGCCATACTTTGAAGACCTAAATTTAGGCAGTAAAGAAACTTTGCAAGATAGCCTTCAAGTTCAGAACACCTATACTTAGGGGTTTATATGTAAATTTCTGTTCATAAACTAGTTGTCTAAGCTGTCATGGAGATCTATAGTAATTTAATCAGTACAGTGAATGGATCTTAGAGAGCTTTTAAGGCCAAAGCCTTTAGAAGTGTCACTCCTAACCCACACATAAAAGCAGTGCAATTTAAGAAACTCTAGGGCATCTGACACAGGATGTGGAGCAGCAGCTAAAGCATTTCAAATGGCATGAGATGGAAACATTTAAAAGGTGTGTGGATGTAGTGTTTGGGGATATGATTTAGTGGTAAACATTCTGGCACTGGTTAATGCTTGTACTCAGTGAGATTAGGACTCTTTTCCAAACTTTATGATTCTGTGATTCTATGATACCTAGTTGGAGCACCAGAGCTGAGCCTGAGAGAAGCACTGTGATAGACTCAAAGCTTACTACACCAGCAATGTTTAAAAATAAAATTTTCTTTACAACACAGGTATATGAGATGAAATTTACTGCTACAGGAGGCAAGAAGCCAAAACTGACTGAAAAATTAAAGAAGGAAATTCACTTGAAATCAGTAAGTATAATGGGGTAGATATAGTGTCCAGCTGAATAAGCTGCCTGTTCTATAGTAACTAACAGCATGAAGTTTCACAAAAAAAAAGAACTCTAAGCAGAAGGTTATGAATTCTGGTGCTCCTTCACTGTTGTTCTTTAGAGGAACTATTACTTGCACCTTAACCAGCCTTAAATACCCTAACAGATGTTAGGCCTACCTTTCGTCTTATCCAAAACTTCTTTTCCAGATCAGAAGCAAGACTCCATCCTGGCTTTCTATTGAATTCATTTGGCCATGCAGTATGAACACTCATTGAAGATACCTTGAGAAGACAATGTTCTCCGTTTTATTATTTCTTCACCTTATTTTATTTCAGTCTTCATTCTCACAATCTATCTCACCTGTTTTCTCTCTCTTTGTATCTGATACAATCTAATCTCATTTCTAGTTTACTGTACTCTTCACCCTCTACACACACAGACATACATGTTCATGCACACTGTGCACACACAGAGAGTTAAAAGACCTTGGTTCTCTAATCTGTTTTATTTTTCCTATGCTCTTATGCCCATATACTCCTTTCCACTCAAAAAAGCAGAAACAAATAAGCAAACAGCAGTACCATGAAGTTGTGTGTAAAATGAACCTAAGTAACCATGTAATTATTCTCACTCTATTGCCGCTGCTCTTTATTGCTCTCACTTATTGTGTCATCTTTCATATTGCAAGACTGTAGGCTCCTTAGGGAAGGGACCACATAATTTATTTTCTCTTTGAAGTACCTTTAGCACCTCAGGCGTTTTGCAAGTAACAAATAATAATAATAACCATTAATCAGGTAATGGGATCAGTAGAAAGCACCAGTCATCGACAATTAAAATCTTAGCAAGAGTAGGCAGGTTCTGACTTCAGAATTTAGAAAGACTTTCTGCTCCTTTCTAATTTAAAAGCCAACTTGGTCTACCCAACATGAAACACAGGACCTCTCAACTGGACATCTATTTGCCTACATGTTTTTTCCCCTTCAGATTGGATGAGTGAAAACCTATCCTTACATTTGAGTGACTCATGGTTTCAAATATATACCTGTTTGCTGATCACTCTAAATAGTAAAGGAGATTAAACTGAAGTTCTAGGTTCAGTTGAGAGCACATTGAAATTGCTAGAGCTGAAGAAGCAGGTGATGTTATTTGATTTTGTTAGTTTCTATTGAAATCAAATGAGTTTTCAGCACCTAACTAGTATAACCAAGGGTGTCTGAATCCAGGATGATATAGTATTTCCATGCAGCTGGTAAAAAGAGGTATTTTTATACTGCAACTTGTCTTTGCTGTTGGAAACATGCAGATGAAGGCACTTTTGCTCCTTTTCTTTCTTGAGCCCTTTGTTCACAATGGTATAAAAAATGTTTTCAATAGCATTTCTAAATGACCACTTGATATTAAGATTTTTTTCCCCCTGAATGATAATGACTAGGCATATAGTCTATTTCTGCATTTCATCTATTAACATCTTACTCTATTTTTGTCTATAACCAAAGCTGTCATATAATTATTCTTTACAGTTTTAATTATAGCAAAACACCATATAATGTTGATGAAAGGCCTTTTATTTCACTTCTAGGACCTAGAAAATTTCCAGAATAAATAAGGGAAAGATGCTTTCTTTGATGAAACAAATAAAGTGTCTTAATTGAAAATATTGATAGAGGCACACTTTAGGCACAAATCGTTATGTAATTCCAGTGAACACGTCAGTTTAGTCTCTAAACACTTCCCGTTTTTCCCAAGACCTATTTTCTCCTCCCCTGTTCTATCACTCTTTCCAGTATAATCTAAAAATTTATTCTACTTAGCTTTACTTCTGGTGGTTTTCTTCCCCTGATCTGTCTATTCATATTTTGAAGACTAAATATTCATACTTATTAATATTTATATCTTTAAATAAATCAGATACTGAAATATCTGCATGTCCCTACTTTTTTTTTCTATACATTTTCATATCTAATAATTGGCTCTAAACTAAGGTCATTCTCTGTTTTAACCTTGTATTATATGTAAGCTCATAAAAGGCATATGTACCTAGCTTCTATATATTTATATATCAACAGATAAAACCTAAATGGCTTATATAAACAAATTCTGAAAACTAATTTCTGCAGAATGCCAAGGTCTACAGGAGATAAGTAAAAAAAATAGAACAAGTGAGGGAGATGGAGAGGAGGCTAATAAATGAAATTATTTTTTTACACAAATATTTATGCACATATATAACAATTGTTACAGAGATACCGAGATAAACAGTATGCTTTACTCTTATTTTTTATTCTTTTAGTGCAGTAACTCATTTTTAATTTGGATTGCAACCTCTTGGGGACACAAGACATTTTATTTCTGCTGTGAGACACATACCATACCTTTAGGGATCTGACACTGAACACCAATGTGGATGGCTTCATTTTTGTGCTTCCTATTTCACATGCTGCCCTGATATTACTTCCCACAGCATGTAATTTGGAGAAAGATGTTATTTTCCATGTCTTTAAAAATTTGCCAACACAGCTGCCAGAAGATGTGGTTAGAGCATGTCGTAGCACACTTGTGATATTTTATCCAAAGAGTGGAAAAAAGCAACGTCAAAATCCTCTCTCAGGAATTTTTTAAAAACTTGAAATCCCAAGTTTACATGTGGAAATCTTGAAGGATATTCACTTTTCTACCATGTGATAGTGTTTGAGGTGTTCAATTTTATTGGTGCTACTCATTTTGCTGGCTGGATTCACATGCTTTTATGCCCTGTTGATATATTTTGTGCTTAGTGAAATGAGAGAATCCTCCCATATTCAGCTTTGTAATTATGAAAACTTCCTCTCTCACTGATTCCTAACAAAATTTTCCAAGTGTTGGGGAGAGTGATGGTGGTGTCCTTTTTGGTTGTTTCCCCAAAGTAAGGATGTGTACCATGTATAGGAACTCATCCATAAACTAACTGACAGAGCAGGACTGGATGTAGACTTAGGAAAAGAAGCAGATAGGGGAGGGGGTTACAGAACCATAGTTTTCCCCCTACTACTTGAAAGAGATCACACTTTTGGCAATTGGAGATTATGGAAGAAGTGATAGAAAGAAATAAAAGTTCATTAATCCATTGCCTGCACTTTAACCCTGAATTGCTATGTATCTCTTAGCATTGTGCTTAATATTTGCTGTTTGACTTTTCTGCCCCTGAACCCTAAGTAATTGTTATGACATATGCATGGTGAATGCTGACACTTAGCTGCTAAAGCATCTGCACTCACTGCATTATCACTACAGTGCTGAGTGTGCTGAAACTCTCCTGTGATCAAGACTGATAACTGATAGTGTTCTCACCAACTGGATGTGGTATACACTTGCCCCTTTCTCCATTAACCCATGCACCAAATAGCTAAACCATGACATTATTTGATCACAAAGAATGCCTTTCTCTCAGCTGAAAAAATGCTGGCTGTTTTGGGTTTTTTTTTTTTATTATTTTGTTATGCTGCTTGAACTTGATATATTACACGGCTTCAGTAGCATTTGATTTACAACATTACAGCCAAGACTCTTATTGTTAACATTAAGCAATGCTGTTGCAGGCAATGGTTTCACATACATTGTGCTGCAGCACTGCACCCTTTGGTTGTGACAGATTTTTTTGCTTTGCTACTCAGTGATCAGGCATATATTGAGCAAAATCACTGAGCCGGGTTTTATAAATACATAACTGATGATTACATTTCTCTCACAGCCTCATCTGCAGTCTTATGCCTTGCAGTTCACTGCCTTTAACCAGCGTGTGTCTCTGATAATTGGTTTTCTTCTGGCATCGTTTCTGGAGCTAGTGTTGAGTGGGAGTATAGTGCAGGCTGTTCTTGTCCTTTCATGTGGGAGGAGATACTGTGATTTCAGCCAACACCCCAGCATTTAGCTTCTGAGCTGCCCAAAGCTAAGCTTTTCCCATAGTGTTTAAACAAGATTTATGTTCTGAGTTTGGGACTGGCAGTTACTTTACTGCCTGTTGTGTTGTGTGAGCCAGTGCAACCAAGGGCCATGTACCCAGCAGTGTCTGTGGAGGATAAGGTCACTTTTTGTGAGGTTTTCTTTGATCACACAGCTGCATCCAGGGGAGAAGGAGTGACTGTGGGGACGAAAAGGGATGTGGTGAAATTTCCCTTGGATTGTAAGTCCTTAGAAGAGGAATGTCAGTATTTGTCTCCACTCTTGGCTAACAAACTAATAGCTAAAGGAAACTACTCTTGCCAAAATTTTGAAGAGGCTGTTTTCCTTTGCCTGGCAATGTGCTAGAGTGATTTTTAAAAAAATGTGTACTGCCTCTTTACTTGAAACGAGATTTGGTTTAAGGATCCTAAGTCTGGATTGGCTTTGTAGCTCCTTTTTCACTGGAGAAATATTTGTCCTGCCAACTTTGCAACCATTCTTATTCCTTCAAGATTTCATCTGAGTATTTTCTGCTCCATGGTTGCTTATGAATACTTGATCCCAACATGCATTTATCAGATGTCTTCAGCCAAATGCCAGGGAATGAAGTATCTTTCAGCATCGTTGGTGCATCTTTTGCTGCAAGACTGTAACGGAATGGGAAGGTGACTGGCAGTAAAATTAGAGAAAATTGGTAAGTTTTGTTCACATTATAACAGAGATAATAACAGTAGAGAAAATACAAGGTGAAATGCAGTTGCTGCTTCCTGATGGAACACAGTTGGCATGCACAGAATCTATTTCACGATGATTCTCCACACACAGCCTGCAGCCTTAAGTACATGTTAAGCGGGACTAAATGGAGGGTAGAGCAGAGTGAACATACTGTGGCCAGGCTATGCTGAAATCTTTGCAGCAATGGGAACTCAATGGTATCCTGTAGCAGATAAACCTCACACCAGCTGCCAGCTAAGGGAGATAGAAGAAAATGTCTTGCTGCCAAGCCAGCAACTGTTGATGAGTTTGGTTCATTATAATCTGATTTTAATACTAACACACACCTCCAACCCAAAGTTACCAGCCTCCAAGGTATGACCACCCCTTACTGAGCTACAGCTATATATTTTATCAACTATATCTTTAGGAGAGGAGAGGAGAATTTAACACCAATAGTAATAAAAGTATGTATGACTAAAATTGCTCAAGGTCCACTTAAATGTAAAGAAATACTACAAAAGTTAGTTAGGGGTGGGAGAAATTTGGGGAAGATTCTGTTGTAACTTCTGGGATTGGTTTGATGCCTTGGAATGGCTACCTAGAATGAGGCTAGACAGAGTTAAGAAGATGAAGTGGATATTAATTAAAGACCTTCAATAGATACACCTTGGACAATCAATGGAATTCAGAGTTATACACTAATGCAGTACAGGATCTGAAAAATATAAAAGCTAAAAACTTAAGACATCAGGTTAATGGACTGAACTTGTCTTCTCCCCCATAGTAATGCCTGTTAATTAAAAACCATACTCTGTGCGTGCTGAATGATTGTCTTGAGCTAGATTTCATTGGTGATTAGAGCTTGTCTGTATATTATTTCAATTATATTTTTGCAGTCAGATTTAATGATCCACAGTCTTTGAACCTTAACCTGTCACAATTTTCTATTATCAGTGTGTTTATTAATAAAGCGTGCTATTCCCTTAACTGTTTAGTCTGAGTGTTTCAAGGGTGACAGCACTCATCAGCAGCAGATGACGTACTCAACTAAAATTGAAGAGATCCAGGAGGGGGTCCCTCTTTAAAGGATTTGACTCTGATATGCTGTTGGCACAGCAGCATGGCAGTTGAACTGCGCTCCAGTACAGCAGAATGATCAGTGGAGTCCCAATAATGGGGCAGTGACAGACTGGTCGGACATAAGGGTGTCAGCTTTCCTGGGGTGTTGACAGATTGATCAAACAAAAAAGGTTCAAGGAAACCTCCCTTTCATGTGACAACCGGGAATGGTAAAGTTTCAGAACATGAAGGAATACTCTTTTCCTCTTGTGTTCAGCTGCTATCCTTAGATGGAGCACAATCCCTGATACCTGAAAGATCTATCATATAGCTATAGCTCATCTGGTAGGTCTCAGCATACTTCCAAGTGTAAGGCAACCTTAAAAATAACTTTACATCAGTACAGATAGAAGCATAGCAAAACATAATAAAAATGATAGAAAATATAACAACAGATTTACCTTAGTTATGGTTAAGTAACTGGGACATGTTAGAAGAGTCACAAATGAGAAATGAACCAGACAGAGGTCAACAGACCAGCTTAGTTATGCATCAGACAGCTTAACTTTAATAGAATTACATGACTGAAGAGTAGATGTTTACCATACACAAATTAGAATAACTTCATAATTAGAATGTCCTACTGTTTTATATAATATGACTTTACCAATATTATAACAATTGAAGTCTATACCAAGATTTTGCTCCCCTGTTACAGAACTTGTATTTATGCCGAAATACCCATCTGGAGACATCCTCAGAACATCACTGGAATACAGTCTTTGAATTAAGGAAGATTTCATCCCTATGTTGCTAACTTTTTAATGGTCTTTAAAATAAAATATAAATATTTGACTATAAACATACTTTCTAATAAAGTATTTCTATAGCCACAGATTTAATAAGCTGGCTTTTTATATATGAAACAATATATGTTGAACTCACTATGTTTTCACTAAAGAATGCCATGATTTATTTATTTTATTTATTTATTAATTTTGCACTTCAGACTTTAAATTAAAAAAAAAAAAACTAATTGCAAGAGGGTTATTTATTAGTTTGCCCACCTATTTTTCCTAGGTAGCTTCCTTAAATTCCCTGGACTCTTAACTGTGTCTGGAATTCAGTAGTATCCTTGGGCACCAATATTGTATGGTCACTTTGCACATGTAACAAGGTTCTTTTCGGTGACTACTCCTAAGTCATTGATAGATTTGGCAACAGTAGGCAAAACCTTGCCTGAGTGTCATCTTCACTGCAACGGTAGGTGTTTCCAAGGAAGGAGCCATTTTGAGCAAATATCTTGATTGCCTAGCTGCCCTGAGGGTTCAGTCACACAGATGTGACATCTAGGCTTTGCAGTTTGCCCTCACTTAGTTCTGTGTTAGTCCTCAAGTATGTTCCTTTCTGGGATTATTCTAAAGTGCCTGCAGCTGCTGCTTATACTTATGTTGCTGTATAACAATCCTGTTCTTTAGATAACAAGGAATTTCTATTTCTCCACCTACAAAAGCTCCTAGTAAATTTCACTCTATACGCCATTGGAAAGTTTTACCTTTGGCTTCCTTAAGCTCATGATCAAGCTCTAAGCAGGCTTCTCTATAGGATTTTTAAAGTAAGATCAACTATTTTACTTTCTTCTGGGACATCTGCACTTATGGATTAGTTAGCACACATATGAAGATTCCAGGCTACAATTCATAGTGCAGTGAATAAGACTATTGATCCACTTATGCTTCTAATATTAAATGCCTCTAGCTACTTAATAAGAAAGAGAAACTGATCCCTGGCCTAGGAGAAAAATGGCACTGACTGTTATCATGCTTGGTCTTTAGGACTAGCCCCTTTAACACTGACCTGTCTAGGAGGCATCAATGTGGAGTACTCCTGACAGAGACAGGGAATAAGCTGTCGTTCATTTACCAATATGAAATCAGCCTTTAAGACTCCTGTTGTTACTGTTACCTCAAGAGGGAAACACATTACTGAGGATAACAATTTTCTTCCTTGCCTTCCTCTCTGAAGGATCTCAGGCCATTCTGGACAAACTTCCAACATCTCCATTACAGAAGAGAGCTGGGGAAGACATTTACAAATGCTGAAAGTCAATTTGAACCTAGGTTATTCATATCCCTTTAGACAACTCTGGCCCTTTGAAGGGACAACATCTAATAGAGAATCTTATCCTCCCACTGGGCTCTCAACCTGATAAAAGGATTGCTCCCTTCTTAGTGTATTAGAGAGGGGTCACACTATATTTGCTATGAAGAACTGTACTTCTGAAGGCCTGAGTTTTGAAATACAGCATGATGAGCTCGGAAGAATCATTTCCTTCGTTATCGTATTTTGAGACTTGATGTTTGTTTGCTTGCTTGTTTTCTTGTAAATTTCTTTTTTCTTAAAAAGCTACACCACCCTCTCCTGTTTTATTCTCATCTGCTTTAAACATCCTCAGTTTAATTTCCCACTGTGCTTCAGTTTAGTTCAAAGTGCCTCTTACATGTTATAGATTTGTTTACATTCTTGTATACACATAAGAGAGGCATGAAGATTACTTAAGCATTCCCTTTAATTTATTCATAGAAATAAATTTCTACAAGAATCAGCATACTAGCCTGAATATCTTATTTTATGTTTGTATTCGCTTCTCTGCATATTCTTTGCCCTTTCATGGTCTTCTGCTTAGCATTTTTTAAAGAATAAATGTATTGTTAAAATAATTTTTTTCCAAATGGTGCTGTGCAAGTTGCCTTGAAAATAACATGATCATTCTCCTTTAAGCTAGATTTTATTATAGATGTTGAAACAACCCTTATCTTTGCATTAGATTTTAAACTACCTGATATAAATTTACCATTATGTTGAATAAAATTATGTCTGGTAATTAAAAGATTTAGATGTGTATAAAATGTTGTCAGTCTGAGTTAAAAAGCTCATAGAAAAGTCTCATGGGAGGTTATCCGTAAGAGTTAAATAGCCTGCACTAGAAAAAATATGTATCTTCTGAACATCTTGTGAACAATGTGAAAATGGCTTAATATGCTCTGTGGTACAAAGATGTCTGCTGCATTTTGATTTTACGTGTGTTTCCACTGAACCTGTTATTGTAATGGGACAGAGGCTCACGTTTTGTGAAGTCTGAAAATCATTGGTTGATGAAATAAAAACGTTGTTAAATATCTTTAGAAGTTAACAGTTTCAGCAGGCATTGTTCCTCCTATGAAAGGAAAATTAAAAAACACGTATGCAATATATTTCTGAAATCAGTTTTTAGCTAGCATAAATAGTAACAGTGGTAATCAAAAAGATCTGGATTTGTTATGACCAGCATCTAATAGATTTCCAATTTAAACATGATTTTACTTTCACATAAATTATCCAACATGCTAAGTGTATTTTTCATCATAAAATCAATACAATTTTCTAAAAAACTGCATTTTAATAGTCTACAGACAAAGTTACTTGAATGTTTCAATACTATTTAACAATCAGCCATTTAGCACTCCCATTTGAAATTGATCATTAAGATTAATTTTGCCTCACTATAACTATTTGTAAACATTGTCCTCACTTTTCTTGTGTCTTCATTCATAGCCTGTCATCTTCACAATAATTTGTAACCTACTAGAGTCACTCTTAAGCGTCAGCAACAGATCTCTCATTAGAACCCCACTGATAAAGTGAACTATCAGGTAATAACTGAGATAACTGATCACACTAAAATGAATCATTGATTAAAAATTCCGTGGAATTGAATGAAGATGCGCAAACACTGAACCATGTTTCTCCCTTTCCTGCAATAAGGGCTAAGTGGTCAGCACTCAATCACGTAATTGAGACAAATTATCATTGAGATAATCGCTTGTAAATCTGTCAATAACATTTGCCAGAAAACAGATGTAGGAAAAATTTGCAAATATTCTGCTGATCCATTTCAAACCGTTTGATATGTGCAGTCTGGTTGAAGGAAATGTACCTTTTTTGTTTGCCTTTTACAGTATCTAAGTGAGCAAGCTCTGGTCACTGTTGTCATTCAAAGTGGTTTTCTCACAATGACCAATGAAACCTTTTCCTTGAGGATCTGTGTCCTGTCTCTGTAAATATTTTTACTCCACTACTGACATACATCTTGTTAGTTCATTTGAAAGAAAGCTTATTTTGGTTTCCTCTGGCTTCCTTAGCTGCACCAAACCCAAAATGCTTTCTTTTCCGTTTCATGTCTCTGGCATGCGTTACAACAGTCCAATCTCTTTTCATATGAGATCTCATAAGCCTACAAACAGTATCCTGAGCTTCTTTTTATGTCTGCTGCTAATTGGGCAAATGAAAGCCCTTTCACATCTGGTTAAGAGCTCCAGCTGTTGTGTCTGGCTAGCAAAGAGCACAGCTGGTCAATTCCCAGCTGTCCCTGAGGGAAGACATTAATAGATTCTCTATCGTTACCCATCTCCTATTTTTTTTTCTCAAAAATTCATTGAAACATGATGTCTTTCAGATCTCTATTCCTTTACAAAATTTGCTTGTAACTGCCCTATTATAATAAAGGTTTTTTTCAAGTGAGAGGATACAGAAAGAGTACTAATTTCATTAGGAGAATGGTTTAGGAATAAAAATTTCTAAGATTACCATTTACCAGCATGGCAGTTCATATGAACAGTTTATTTTCTGTGTAACAAAATGAAAAAGACTGTGCCTTGGTTGAATAGAGCATTTCTGAGTCATCTGATGACCCTCTATTAAGCTGACATTGGCCAATACTTGATTACAATCTGCTATTTTTTCTAATTTTTTAATTTCAATGGGAAGAAGGCCTGTACATGTACTCAATGGGAAGTGATTCCACATGCAAGGAACGTCAGGATGTAGAAAAACTCCTCCCTATTACATTCCAGAACAGAGAAATCTGGGACCATACACTGCAATTGAGGTCTTACAGCCCTGTAGACAAGGCTCCCAACACGGACTCTCAGGAGATTGGGACATCTGATACCAATATCAGTGAAATGGGAACAGGTGGAGAATTATCATCAGGTAAGAGAGGAGGGAAACAGGTTTGGTTTTTTTCTCTCAAAAGGTTATAATATAGGGTAACAGTGAATCTTCTCTTCAGCGCATGTTTATTTTCTCTGTTCTTGTAAGTCTCAAAAAATTGTAAACAAGCACGTCACTTGCTGCATTTTTCCTTATACAATTTGCACCTTAATTAAAACAAAATCCCTTAAATTCTACAGAACCCATCACTGAAAGTTAGTAAAGCTTGGAAAATACTTATTTTGGAAATGATTGCACTGATGTGATGATGACTACAAAGCACTTGTAATGGTTAAAGAGCTGGAGGGAAATCCTCAGCCTGCAGAAGTTAAAGAAAGCTTTTTCAGACTCCCAGCAGTCTGTCATCTTTTCATTTCACACCCTTTATAACTACCCCATTGTGACCTAGCTTGCTTTGCTTTCTCTTTTTTTTTTTTTTTTTTTCT
>VYXF01009493.1:190089-224666 GCA_013397295.1 Polioptila caerulea
TTTTTTTTTTTTTTTTTTTTTTTTTTTTTTTTTTTTTTTTTTTTTTTTTTTTTTCTGTAAATTCTTATATTTTAGAGGATTAAAGGCCTGTTACAGAGAAGTACCAGATTCGGAATACTTTACCTGGAACTTTAGTTTAAAGGGTGTCCCAGTTCTAGAGTTAATTTTTGTAATAGCCAGGAGGGGCATGGCCAAGACACACAGGTTATTCTATATCATGTGTCATAATTTTCTAGGGACAAGGGGAGGGTTGGAGTAAGGTGGCAGAGGAAGTGTTAGAGTATTGTTGGATATTTCCACAGGGTGAGCAGCAGTCTTGTACAGTCTGTCATTAATATTGTTGTTGTTACTGTTCATTTTCTTACCTTACTGCTCTTTCCAGTTAATTGTTCTTGTCCCAACTCGTGATCTTTCCCTTTTGTGCCTTCAATTCTCCTCTCCAAATTGCTGCCAGGGGAAGGACAGGGGAGAGTGATTGAGGGGTGCATGGTTTGGAGTGGTTTCAGTGGAAACACTAAACTGGAGAATACCATTCCTGTACCATGACAAGGGGTCATATACAGCTGGAATACCAACATTTGCTGATTTATGTAATATTTATCTATTCAATATATCTTTAAATCTTAAATATAAATATCTTAAACACATTTTGTACATTTAATATTTTTAAATAAACACTTTTGAAGAGACTAAGAAGATATATTTAGACTAAGCAAAATGAAAGACAATGTTTTTGTGTGCAGAAAGATGGATGGAGCACAACTCCTATTAGGAAAGGCTGAGAGAATTGGAATTGTAAGACTGTTTAAGACAAAGCTTTGGGGTGACCTAATTGAAGTCTTCCAGTACCTGAAGGGAACTAACAGGAAGACACAGAAAGACTGCTGACAAGAGCATGTAATGACAGGACAAGGGGAATGGGTTCAAACTGAATGAGAATATGTTTAGATTAGATATTAGGAAAAAATTATTTACTGCGAGGATGATGAGACACAGGAACAGATTTTCCAGAGAAGCTTTGAGTCCCCCATTCCTGGAAGTGTTTAAGGGCAAGTTGGATGGGGCAACCTGGTATAGTGGAAGGGTGAAGGCCCCTCACCCTGGTAGAGAATTGAAACTAGATGCTTGTCAAGGTCCCCTTCCAACCCAACTGATTTTGTGATTCTGTGATGATTGGTTTTGCTAGGATGAGACCACAGCTAATGCAAATGAAAGAAACAAAAAGTATGGTTGCTGATTACTTTATAGTTTATATCCTTTTTACATATTTCCTTATATTGCTCTTTTTCATATGGAAACTTCCATGGATTTATAGCTCACTTTTATGGTTTCACTTTTATGATTTTATCATTTAAGTAAATGGACAAATTCTGGGCTGTAACCTATGAACCAGAAGAATGTATTGACAGTGTATTAGCTAAGCTTCCCCACCTGCAATAAAAGCTGATTTAGTTTTTTAATTCTTTCTTTCTTTTCGTGTTAAAATCTGTTACAATGGAGACAGCTTTCAAATAACCAACCCTCTCTAATGATGTCCTCTGATGAATGGAAGGTTCTGCCTGACTCTGTAATAAAGCCTGTGTAGATGGCAGGCTGCTGTCCCCAGTTACAGAATAGCACTGGGGCCTCTGTTTCTCTGTGATGAGAAATGCCAAATGAAGCTAGGTCAGTAAATCACAAAGCAAGCTAATTAGATGGTACTGGGACATAAATGCAAAGCAATAACGAGCCACTGACATTGCTAAGAGCTATGATCTTGCCCTCCATTCTTTGCTGTAGAGTCCTTCTACTTTCTGTTGGGGGTGGAAGGGACAGAGGAATGAAAATTTTTGTTTTTCCCATAGAATAATATTGTTCTTGTGCTTCATAAACAAGGGAGAAAAGGTTCTTGTTCTCTTTTAAATGGAAGCAAGTGGCCTACACACTGCACAATACTGAGTAAAATTGGTGAAAATTTACATTGGAGTTGCCCTTCAAAATAGCTTAAAAGTATAACTTAATATGTATACTTCAAATAACTATGCAACTTTTCCAACACGTGCAAGCCCAAGGATAAATTATGTCAATGATTAAAAAGTGTTCTGCTTGCCTTCTTATTCCTGTAAAACTAGCAACTTTTTCTTTGGTTTTCCCCCTCTAATAAAGTTGTCTTTTGTTTTTCTCTGTCACTGGTTAACTAGTATATAAAAGTGATGAGGTGGTGTCTGATTTATTTTCCTACTTTTCTGCATTATTATTTTCTTAAATGTCGTTATGCTCCAATTCTCTCTTCTCACATCCATATTGCTGAAACCTTAGGAGTGAGGCTGTTAGCCATCACGACCCGTTGACACTAAACAAGAGAGAAAACTGACTTGCCCTTCCACTTAATTCTTTCTGGTGATGCTGTATTTTGGGTTGAGGTTTTTTTCTTTTTTTTTTTTTTATTTTCAAAGCATTTAATGATGTTTTTATGAAATGACATTTAAACACTCACAAAAATAATGAAATCTCAACAAGGCAATTGTGTTCACTTTTGTAATACTAGGATAATGAAGGGCAGTGACTGACAGAGGCAAAACAAAACAAAAACATACAAATCTCTTTTGAAAGAGAGAAATAAAATTTAAGCTATGTGTTATGGAAGTTGCAGGAGAGAAGCAATGATGCTTCAAAGCTCCTATTAATACAGACTGCACTTAAGAGGAAGGGAACACTCAAGAGTCACAGATGCTTGTGTTTGAAAAAGAATGAAAAAAGTCAAAGGGTCCACAAAAGAAGCTTAAAGGCTTTTATTATTGCATGGAAATTGGTATTAGACCCTTATCTTCTAGCATAAGTACCCTGTGGTAGTGGGTTTTGAATAATGAGCGGGTCGAAAGGTTAAGAGAGAGAAGGAAATTAAAAAGGGAGAGAGAAAGAGAAGAAGAAAGGGAGAAAGAAAGAAAGAAAGATTATCAGTTCTGGCTCCAGTGCTAATTCAGGTAATGGGGTATCTAGGGTCCTCAAGTGTATTTGCCTGGACTTCATGGGGGTACCTTGAAGTTTTCGCTCACTGGAAATAAGTTTCACCTGTATCACCTAAACCCCATTTACTTTAAAATTCTTCATTTCTCCAGACATAACAAATATTATGTCGGATTTTATTTTTTTTTTTTTTTTTTGGGGACATTTTCTCTGCTCATGACATTTTTTAGCAGAGAAGATCAAGTCTTGAGTAATGTTTATCTCCCTACGTCTTCCGTCTTTCATCCAGAGTGCATTTGACTGTGGATAACTTGTGTATACAACAAGGTCAGGGTCACACTTAAACTGTGCAGCTATCACCAAGTATAATCAGAGCATACATGATCCATCTGCACTTAAACAAACTAAAAATAGAAGGTGTATAATACTATTAGAATATTTTGATTAGTAACTTCTGTACAATGTTTTATTCAATAGGTTTCAAATGGGCATAACCTTCCTACGCCTATAATGATCCAATACAGTTAGCATATTCATTACTGTGTTCAAGTTTGTTCATTCACTCTGTGATGCAAATTTTCACATTGTTCTGTGAACTAGGATGAGAGAAGCATGAATACACTGATCCTACAAACCCTCACATTTTCCCCTGTCTCCCAAAGTGCTTTTTTAGTCTTGCTGAGTGTCTTATATTCCACTCGCCAATGTCTAGTAGACTTGTCACTGGAAATCATTATTCTGAATATTTATATTTCACTACCCTGAAATTTCTTTTTATCTTACTCAGACAAGTAAAAATCAGCAACAGAGTATGTAACAGCTAACAATATTATTGAGTATATTCTTGTTTTACATACATTAAAAGTTTCAAAATGAGACTTTACCCTTATTTGTCGACAGCTTTCCCACTATACGGATGAAAAGTAATAATGTATTTTCCAGTGTATTTGTTTAATTATAGTAGCTGGCCTTCAATTTTTTAGGACAAATTTAGTCATTCCATGAATTTAAATACTTGGCCAAAGAGGATATATTTTTAATTTCTTTCACAGTAAAGTCACCAAAACTAAAGCACACCTGAAATCCAAATTGATGTCCATTACCATAAATAATATATTGTTGGTTTCCTTTGTGGTTAATAATTGAAACTAAGTATGCAATCATAAGATTAATGCTAAATCATGATGGGAAACAAAATTACTACTTACTGTAATAATCTGCTCCCATCATGATATAACAACAAACTAAAAAGAAATCGAACAGGATTATTGGCAAAATCATGCTAATATTAATCAACCATTTTTATTGACTGTAGAAGAGTAGTAGAATTCTTGACAGTTTCTTTATTCATACAATAAACTCAACCGAGGTGATCTTTTTTAAGTCATCTGTGTGCAGGAGTTTACAGTGGTTCTGTAGACTGCTATGATCGCTTTCATATGCCAATTTACTAAACACAGAAATTTTGTATTCTGTTGCATTCCTAAAACAAATCTATTGTTCACATAGATCTCTCTATTGCAGAAACCTTAGACCTGTATTATTAGAAATGGCTAAGATATATTATTCTCTGTATTGAAACTTGCATTTTAGAGTTGAGCCATAGACAGAATTCCTTTTAGCTTATTGTCACCATGTGAAAAGAGTGTAATAACTCAGTAGAACAAATATATCACAACACAAGAAACACTCAAAATTGTATCCATGGTCAAGAGCAAAGGGAATGCCCTAAAGGATTGTTCAAATTTGGCAGCTCTCAGAAGAAAATCAAGTAGACACCACGCTTAGTTCTTTCCTCAAAATCTTAATTGCTTGAGTAATGATAATGTCCTAAGTCCTTGTCCCATAAATAATTTTTTGTATTTGGTCGCATACTATCATATACTTTGATTTCTACCCTGAAGACATTCAGGTTTTTCCTGGGTTTTTGGGTATATTGACTCTAATTTAAAAGTTGTTTTAATTGCATTTTGAACATGTAACACAATGTTATACATTCCTGGGACAACCAAATAAAGCAAGAAGATAGGACGCAGAAAAATTTTAAATAAGAGCGCTTGGAATAATACTGTAATAATCCTCCTTCTGCCATTTATTTAGTATTGTTTGGACTGAGTACTAAGAATAACACAGGTGAGTTAAACTCAGAGGAAAGGAAGGCAGGAGAGGAGTCGGTTTTATTTGCATTGTTTCTTTTACTTACAGAAATGTAGGGGAAAAAAGAGGCTGGCATAAGTAAATATAGATGAATACTACAAATTTGTCACTCAGCTAATGACAAGACTAATTGTGAAGTTTAGGGTTGGTTTTTTTTTTTTCATTTGTTTTATGAGAGTCACTTCAGGGCAGGGTCTTCATAGAGTTGTCCTCTGTTAATAGCTGACACACTTTCATGATATTTGAGCAATATTTTTTCCCAATAAAAATTAGGTTCAAGAAAAAAATTTTCCATTAATTTGTATAATACCTTCTATTAATTAGTATCCTAAGTAGTTCATCTGTGTTATCACTAAATTCTGCATGAAGTGAAAAATGGAAAGGCATAATATATTGACCTGTAATTTTATCATAAATTCATGCATGCTAGAGAGTCAATGACATTCAGAAACTGTATTAACCTTTGGAATAAAGTGAATCATCAAGACAGTAACAGCTGAAGCATATGTGTCACCTCTACCTAGCAAAGTATGGAAAAATGCTTTCTTCTTCTGCACCAAAGTAATATAGAAAAAATATTTCAGATGTGAGTAACAAGGCATGTTTGTCCAGCAATATCAATCATATGCGAGTAAATATTAAGTACTTGCACTTACATCTAAAACAAAATTTGTGGATCATTTGAACAAGAAAGAAAGCTGGAATTACCTCAGAAAGAAATTATCACCAGCTAGTTCTACATGTTAATGTAATGAAGACAGATGGCAATAGATTTACTATGACAATTATTTCAGTGCCGCTTCTACTGTCTGCTTGGCTGATAAAGTTTTTTGAGAATAACCAGAAAACATAATTTTTGAGAAACAGAATTATTTATAGGCAGTAGTGGCAGTAGTGTGCAATTTCTTTGCCAAGGAGAAATAAATTTTTTGTCCATATTGATTCAAGAGATATTTTATAATTAATAAACTACTGAGAAAATAATGGGGAAGAGATAACTAAATTAGTCGCTGATTTCATGTGGCAGTTGCCCTCTACAGAATCTGTTATCAGAGCTGGAGGAAACACCCCAAAACACTGACTTTCTCAGCAGAGTTAGAAGCATTTAAGAAAATCAGGAAAAAGTGATTGAAAGTTCTAGTGTCTGGTACAGCACGGTTATATCCTTTCCTCCATACCAAAACCATTTTCTGAAAGAATAGCAATTATCTGACCTAGCTGGAAGGAGGGCATCTGTCATCTATGTTTCAGAAAGGTGAGGCAATCAGGGTAAGAAATAGAACTGAAATTTATTGTTGAGTAGCCTTCTGAGATGAGAGAAAAGAGTTGATGCCTAAATAAAACAGATTGCTTTCTTCTTTTAATGATGTGATAGCTTTTTCTTCCTTTGTGGAAAAAATGTCTATGGCCTACCATGTGGGTGTTTTTTTACAAGAGTAAAAAAATCTGGAATATTTTGTGTTATATTTTTAGTGCATCAAAAATCAGTTCTCACATACTCTCCATGTTTTAAACACCTGCCTGTATAATGTTGAATCACTGCATCAAGTTCTGTGTTTGTCTGCATTGTAAAGACAAATGTTTTTTCAGCCTTTTCAGCCCTTTCAGACATAAGTAACTGTATAGGTGTCTCATTTAAGGCCACTGTGTCTTGTCGAACAACCACAATAAACTATTTTCAAAACCTTTTACCAATATTTGTGTGGCTTATAATGAAAGAAAGACTTAGTCAAAGGCTTCTGAAATCCAGAATTTATTGAGGAAAGTGAGACCGAACTGTTCACTCTGTCACGGAGATGCAGCTTTTCTAAATAATCTATATCATGTTGTTTGATTGATCCCAGTTATAAGCAAAAAACCCCAAAGTAATTACTAAAAATTAATGAAAATTTATCCATTTATCTTTCTTTTCTCCTTCATTTCAAATATCACTTGATTTTTACATAAATTAGTGAATTATTTACTGGATATTTTCATTAGATTAATGGCTGAAATACAAATATTACAAATGTCGTAGAATTCTTTACATTGAGTTGCATCTTACAGTAGGAAATTTCTAGCACTTAAAAAGAAAAATTATGGAAAAATTCATTGACTAATTGACTGAAAGGCAATGATTGGCCATCTAGTGTTAAAATATGGATAAGGAAACCACATACTCATCAATTAATTAAAATATTGCAAAGCTGTTCCAATACATTATTCAATGGCAAAATGAATCAGACCTAAGCAATCACTCTAATGGCCTTGGATATTATTAGGTTAGGCAAGGTGTCCCTTTGCCATTTAAATGTGGCCTTTTGCCTTGTGTGGAGCTGCATATTTTGTCCCAGTTAACAACCGACCATACAATACATGATCTATTTTGTAATTTTCTGTCGCTTTGCTATACATCTCCCCTTTATTTATTCCTGATTCACTCTTCTGTACCTAGAATATTCTAAAGTGAGAAACAGTCACTCACAGACAGAACTTCAATAATTAGTAACCATCACATTTGGTTTTATATTACCTAAAAAACAGTCTTCTGAAGAGTCCATAATTTACTTTTTCAAGTGACCTGTAATACAAAAGTTGACACTCTAACAAGCTTTTAGAGGGCAAAATTCTTCTTTCTAAAAACGGTGTGCTGCTTGAAAAGTTCATTAAAAACCCCAAAAATCATAACACAATATTTAAAAATATTTTTTTCCCCTGAATCCTTTGGAGAACTACAATCCATCTATTGGCAACATAAAAGACACACTTGCAAAGTGAAAAACAATAAAACTTAAGAGTAATAGTTTCAAAAGTCTAAGAAAGAACAAAACTGAAAAACAATCCTTCTCCCCTAAAAAGAGTTTTATAATGTGTCTGGAATTTCTCATTTATCTTTGTTTGCAGAAATTCTCTGCAATTATTTGTGGGAAACAAAAACTTCAAAGAAGAGAAAAGAGGAACTGGAAAATGATTACGCATCCCCTGTATCAGCGCCTGTTCCCAGAGTAGCAAAGCATTCATAATCCTTTGTGCTTTTCTTCAGTCCAACTATAGTTGAAACTGATAAACAACAGGTCACTCATTTTTCATATAATACTTATAATAGAAAGATGGAAATGTTGGCTTTGTGCCTCCTAGTCTAGTTTTAGAACTGATCACAGCTGGTTTCAAAATTAAAAAAGGCTAAAAATGCAGAGAAAGATGAAATATGTGGTAGAAATAACTGGGCGGAGCACATTAGGTTTTGTGCAAATTCTGTGGGTGGCTTTTTCCCATTTGAGATCAAAATTTGTCTCTATTAATCTAAGAACCTCTTTTACTTCTTCTCCAAGAATTATAGAATTCAGGTTTATACTGCTATTGGTTGCAGTAACAAGGGAACCACTGAAAGTGGTTTTTTTTCTACCACAGCCAGTATCAAAACGTTTAGTGGGAGACAAGGAATAATCAATTACAAAGTTCTACTCAGAAGTTCATTCATTCATTCCCTGTGTTCATTTAAAGGTTGTCTCTTAATTTATCACTTTATAAATTTCTAAACAAAGAAAAAAATTTAAATTCTCTTCGGACAAACTATGGGTGAGACCAGTATATATCCATACAAATACTATTCATCTCTTTCTCTGTCTGAATATATAAAGATGTATCAATTTTTTTTAAATTACCTATTTCCCTTCTTTAATATTATTTTGTGATAGTGAATTGAATAATTTGATTGGGAAATGAGGAATCAAAATGGCTGAATTTATTATTAAATGTGTCTTTCATTTAAGAAACATTTTTTTATTCTTATGCAATAATAATTATTATAATTCAGAAAAATAATGGAAGACTATTAAATATTCATGCAAAAATAAATTTTATTTCTTGTATGTAACAGGAATCCTGAACTGATAGGTGAATCCCTCTTGCTTTGTAAATTCTTGGTCAGATCTTTTAGTCTCCCAAATGAAGTCAGTTACAGTCCACTGACCTCAAGTCTAAAATATACGTAGAATACAGCTATCCAAAAAATATCAAAAAAACCATGTAAAGTTATGAAATCTCTTATCATCAAACCACTAAATACAATTTATTAAATGCATGAGAACTATTAAATGTATTCCTTCTATCACTGATTAGATAAATATTTTTGAGGAGATTTTTTATCATCAATGTTTTAGTAAGTTTACCTTTCCTCCCTTCCCTATTTAAATCTACTTTGCTGTAATGTTTGAATTGGGGAAGTGTTGGGTTTTCTGCTTTTGCAGAAATGTCCCTGAGATTTTGCAAGTCTTTTTCCTTGCCTGAGATGAAAAAAGGAACATGGAATCTTTGGTCTTTAATTTTTCTTTATTTTTTATTTTACCTTTTCTAAAACATTGTGTTTCTGTCCTACCAAGGTCTTCACAGCACAACAGTTCGAGGCAATTCCCCCACCCGAGAGGCGGTGGTTATCTTTTATACTAAAAACTACGTATACTTTATTTACAACTATTTTCCAATACCTATCACCTATGTTGGACAGTGTGTATTCTCTCTAAAACAACCACCAGTGCCACCATCACAGCAGGATCATGGAGGAGATGAAGAAGAAGGAAGAAGCCTAAAAGCCATGCGGTTCCTCCATCTTGGCTTCACCCACCCCCGTGTACTAAAACCCAAAATCTACTTTTTCACCCTGTGACAAACTTATTATTACTCTATTTAAACTTGCGAGACTTGTAATTTTTCTTTTAAACCTGGCAGACATTCCCAGGGACTAAAATCCAAACCGCAGGTGTCTTGGGCTTGGTGCCAGGGCTTCTGAGCCCTCTGGGCCCCCTGCACAGGTCCCTGAACTCCCAGGGCAGTCAAGGAAAAGCACTGAGTTCCCACAGGGAAGAGCTGTGTGGATTCTGTTACTGACAAATATCAACACTCTTTTCCTTCTAAATTTGAAATAAATTTGAATATTCCATGAAATTAAAGATCAAAATCTTAGTAAAAACATTTCATGCCAACATGATTTTTTCTCAATGTTTACAATTTGTTTTACTTTATTTTAAGAAAGAGTAGTCTAACTGAAAAGAAAATTGAAAATAAAAATCAAAACTTTCAGCACAAGTTATATCAAACCCCATCACATTCTGTCAGTGATGGAGATTTCCGCCTTTCTTTTCTGTGTGCATTTTTTAGAAAGAAAATAAAATCAACACAATCAACAGCATTTTACAAACCCTCAGGCATTATCTCTGAGTCTTGCCTTTTTATTTTCTTTTCTTTCCTCTTTTCCGTCCCCAATCAGTTGCCTAGAGAGGAGATGAATTCTCAGTCTGAATTATGCAGACACACTCTGCCAACATTTAAGAAAAATTTGTGGGATGATGTTGCATAACAGAAACTCCAATGAGGACTCAACTATTTGGTAGTCAAGGGATGTTTCTTATCTTTCTATCCCTTACTTTTATTACTATAATAATTTTTAATTCAATTTTAATGCACATTCAGTTGTCTTATTTTTTTAAGGGAGACAAAGTAGCATTTTAAAGTGCAATCATACTGACTAAAAGCCACATTACTAGAGTAAACTGAGATATTGCCCTTGAATTTTTTCAATAGAAATTGGTGAACTGCACATTTAAAGTAAGTTTGATACTGCTCAAGATATTATCTATTTTTATTTGTCAGCTAATTGTCAGGTAAATTACACTTCATTATATAAAGCCTTAGACCTACAGGCAGCAAGAAATTCCAAGAGCAAAAGTGGACATTGTCTAAAGGTTATATGCTATAAGAGAATCTGTAGATAATAATCTATGTACTTGGGCTGAGTAGAACTTTCATTTATCTGTTTCAGCCCAAATCCGTCATCATTTCCATATCACTAAGAACTGAAAAGCTGCTATTTACTATTACATGAGTGAAACCACAGACATAATATTTAGCCTCCTAACATTATTTGCTTCTGTATTTTTCAAGTGGTTTTTCTTTTGTCTGGATTTTTTGAGTGGCATTTGTTTGTTTGTTTGTTTGTTTGTTTGTGACTTTGTGGGGGTTTTGTTTATTTGTGTGTTTTTTGGTTTTGGTTTAGTTTTTTAATTGCATATAGGATATGGTGTGTGTAGTTTAATTTCCTGTATATAACTGTAAAATTCACCAATCTTTCTGTTTTGGCCTTCATCTGCTGCTGCAGAGGACGTGGTGTTACATGCACAGTCCCTGTGCAGATGTATCAACACTCTAAAAGTGTTAGAGGTGCAAGGACCTTACTTTGCTCTCGTTTAGGCAAATAATTCAAGCCCTTGGATTCTGAATCTGAAAATTAACTCAGTTTTGCAGGAGGTAATGCTCAGTTTTCAGGTTTCTGGCCCCGAAGATGTGGTCCTGAATTAAATTTAGATTTCCAATCAAGATATCCTAAAATTTCTTTGAAATACTAAATGTCCTAAAAATGCCTTTGGCTTGAACACTTCTCTTCATCAAATGACTAAGGAGTCAGCCTTGTAGGGATGTACCCACCGAGGATATGTTCAGTCTTACTCTTTTTATTGAAAAAAGGTATTTTAAAAGGCAGAATTGCTTCTGTTCCAGCTCTGTAATTGTTGCAGTTGCCCTTTTCTGTGCCCTTTCTAACTCTACTCTCTCTTCTTTGAAAGGTAGAGAAAACATAGCTGTGCAGTAGCCAAGTTGTATACAATCCAAGATATTCTACTGGAGCAGATCATCTTCAGTGCTACCCTGTGACATGCAAAGGACAATGACAGTGACAGGATCAGGCACAGCCATAGTGTATTTATGAAAGCCAGGTCCTGCCTGACCAGACTGATCTCCTTCTATGACAGGTAACACATTTAGCAGATCAGGAAAAGGTTGTGAATATTGTCTCTCTAGACTCCAGTAAAGCCTTCTCCTGGCTGCCCATGGTTTGGGCAGGTGATTGTTCACTGCATAAAAGCTGCCTGCATGGTCTGTAAAAGGAGTGATGGTGAATGGAATTAAATCCATCTGGTGCCCAGTCACAAGTGGTGTTCCCCAGGGCTCCGTACTAGGGCCAGCTCTGTTAAATATCAGTTATTTGGATGAGGCAATTGAGGGTACCCTCAGAAAGTTCATAGATGATAAGTTGAGCAGGAGTGTTGATCTGCTGGAGGTCAGGAACCAGGACAGTCTGGTTTAGTAGGCTGAGGTCAGTGATACAAGGTTGAATAAGGCCAAGTGCCAGGTCCTGCTCTTGGGTCACAACAGCCCCAGGCAGTGCTACCGGCTGGGGGCAGAGTGGCTGGAAACCTGTCTGGCAGAAAAGATCCTGGGAGTGCTGGTCGACAGCAGTTGAGCATGAGCCAGCAGTGCCCAAGGTGGCCAAGAAGGCCAGTGGCATCCTGGCCTGTATCAGAAAAGGAGTCAACAGCAGGACCAGGGCAGTGATTGCCCCTCAGCACAGATTGTTCTCAGCACAGATGAGGCTGCCCCTTGGACACTATTTTCAGTTTTGGAGGTATTTGAATGACATATAGATATGATACTTAAGGACATGGATTAGTGGAGGTCTTGTAAGACCTGGAATAATGATTAGAGTCGGTGATCTTAGAGGTTTTTTTCAACCTAAATGATTCTATTATTTTCTAAGATAACATCTACATTGTTTTCCATGCCTTTGTGATGGTGTTCAAGATTTATTTTTTTTAATTCTTTGATTATATAATGAACTGATGCTTCTAGGAAACAGTGACTTTGACTTCAACATTTCTGTTCTAGGTTGTGACCTCCAATTCAGAGTTCAGCAGATGTGATTTAGAAATCTTTTCCCAGGACATATTGTCCTACATTTATTTACATTTAAACTCAAGGATTTGGTGTCATCTGAAAACTTGAAGGTTTTACTGTGGACTCCAACCCCAAGTCACTGATGAAAATGTTGGATGAAGCTAATCCTCACACTGATTTATGAGGAATCTATTAGTGATCCTTTTCCACCCAGAAAGTGGACTTGTTTTGTTCTCTTTAACCTAATTTCAAACCAGAAAAACAGCTTTTCCTGTTACAACTTATTTTTGTTACTGAATTTTATTCAGAGAATTTTTGAAATTCCAAATATTTTGTCACCATCCTATCTCTCTTATCTCTTTGCTCTTCCAAACCTCCTCAAATAACAGTAGGGGATTTGGAGGTGATTTCCTATTTCAGATTCTTTTCTAGCAGGAAAGAATATTCCCTGTTTCTTTCCTATCAGATTATGTTTTTCCATGTTTTCATTATTTCAGTGGTTGTAACTTTTATTACTGACTCTGCCAGATGGGTACTCAGGAAAGAAGCCAGGTTCATATGTCTGCAGTTCCTAGGATTCCCCTCAGAGCCCTGTCCATACCTGTGAGTTACATTGGTGACCTGCCAGTCCTCTGGCACAGCTGCAGTTTGTGATGATGTCTTACACATTTTGGCTTCTGCTTCTACAACTTCACACTTGGGTTCCTTCAAAACTCTGTGGTGAATGTCAGGCAGTCCTGGTTACACATTAACAAGTATCAGGCACGGAAATCCCCCAACACCTAGCTGTCTGCCTGGGTTTTATTTCAAATATCTGGCAGTTATCAATGCCAGCAGCCTTGTTCCACTTTGATTAAAGGGAAAGTTTTTCTTCTGGTGTAGGTTATTTTGTTTCGATCCCTAACATTCTAAATATCTCATCTCTCCAGCACAATCACATTCATTCATTCATTCATTGAGACATTTGATTCCTCCTCTCTGCCTCCTGGGCCTCATGTGTGGAACTAGAATTATTTCACAGAAGCCTATGGTGGAGCTCAAGGATGATGATTTCCTGGGTTGGAGTCCAAGTTTAGCCTCTAGAATATTTTTCCTATGCCCTGTATCATTAACAATAAAGACTTCAGAGCATAATCCCCATCTGCTTTTCTTAACATCTTGTGAAGTTCACTGCATTTGCACTGAGCAGACAAATTACCATCCTGTTTTCTGAGATATTACAAACCCACCTGTCTATATATATCTAATAGTCAACTCTCCCACTATCATCTCCCACTTGAAAGTACTCTTCTGACAGGAGATTATCCCCTGTGTAATCAAAACCACACCAGTCCTAAGAGCAGAGACAGGAATAATTATGCTTTAATCAGTCAGAATAAACTTAGGGAATTTCCTACAATTAGTTTGCTGATCAATGAAATTTTCGTGGAAAATGCCATGACAATGAACTTTTAAGAAAAAATTTAACTCCATTCCAGCCAGACCCAGTACAGATATAACTACATACATAAGTATATCCTCCCACATATATATGTATATCCAGGTGTGTACTTTAAAAAAATTCAAGTTTATATAATAGAAAAAATATTGTGATATGCGTGGGAACTCATAGAGTTTGGGTATTTTTTGATTGGAATTCAGAATATTTTATGAGATATTCTTTATATAAAGAATATCTTATGCTTATGAGCATTTATATGCTTATAAAAATGTTTATTAGAAACAAAAATTTCACAATAATGTGTCTCTGCAAGAGTAAACATTTACCTCAATGAATTAAATTTCTCTTCCTTCTGTATCCATAGCCATAAAAGTTGTGTTCATCAAGTTGAGAATATATAACACATTGTCATGGATGTCAGTAAATGGAATGGTTCAAGACTGCTCTCATACTAAAATATATGCACATTGCATTTTTATAAATTGTTCATATATTTCAAAATGAGAGCTATTAATAAGAAACTCTTTAGCAGAATGAAAGCTAAATTCATCAAATGTGTTCCCATCTCTGTGAACAATCCCCTGAGTTTTAGAAAGATGAAACCATCATTTCTTTTTACCAGATTTCTCTGTCTTGGGTTACCTAAATATAAAGGATAGTAGAAATAATGTGCATGACTTCCTTTTAAAGTTGCTTAATATAAAAGTAGCAGTGGCTAGGTCTCAGTGCTTTTTCTGTGCAATTTACAGATCCTAATGAATTCTCATCTAGCACAAATGTGATTAGAAATGCACTAGGTAAAGGAGATTGATCTCTGCAATAGTTAATGAAACTGAGCTGAAAAATAGGAAAAAAAAAAATGCTGCAGATCCAGTTTTTAGTGCCCAGGGTTTTGTTCACCCTTGGATGTCCATCTCATTTACCATTAGAATGACTGATGTAGTATCATGGGCAACCTTTATCAGAGAAGAAAGGTCAGGATGCAACAAGAATTTGGGATGTTTCCACAACTCTGCAACTCTTATTACTAACTTTTAATTCAACAAACTACCTTTTATGAAAGTTAACACAGGAGTTGTATTTCCAAAATTCTTACTCTTGGTTTTATTATCAAGGACAGTTATATTTAGTCAAGACTGGCTAATGGCACAACTAAAGGCCAGTCTTTAAAATCAAATTAAAAATTTGATTTGGCATTAAAAAATGCCATAAAAAAATTTGGCATTAAAAATCAAATTTCAATACATTTAAAAAAATAAATAAAAAATATAGAAAAAGAAAATAGAAAATAAATAAAATAAAATAAAAATGCAAATAAAAAAGAAATCAAAAAGCAAAATGATATACAGCAATAGTATTATTAATCTCTGATAAAGCAAATAAAGCAAACCACTGTACACGTTCCAGAATCAGAGGCAGAAAACAAGCAAACAAGAAAAAGTGGTGTACTAAAGGGGAAAAATAATGTCTCACAACAATTTATTTGGCAATCGATAGAGAGCATAGGCCTTACCCTGTTTTAACAACTAATGAAATATTAGTTTAAAGTGCCCAGAGACATAGACATTTCCAATGCTACCACAGTTGCCAAGAAGCAGAGGTTTCTGCAATTGTAAGGTCATTCCTTGAAATAAGAGGTGGTTTAAAGGCAGTTATTCGTTTAAGGGGTTCACTGATCACCATAACTCATGAAAATTTAGGTATTTCAGGTGTTTGTGAGATAAATTGCTTCCTTACAGCAATCTCTAATTATATGTTATAGATAAATTAAGGAAAAACACAAGAGTAAAAACAAATGATTGGTGTAGATCCTGTTCTATTTATAATTCTGAATACTGTACCAACTTCATATAAACAGAAACAGGACAGGAAAAAGTCTTTCTTTTAATTGGTCTAAAACTGCTCACTCATATTTTTTTCTTTTTAAGTCTGGATTTCATTGTACTTCCTCTGTCTATTGATTTGATGAATTATTTCAGTCATAGATTTTTTTTGTGCAAATTTTGCGAATTCTTGAGAGTAGAGAAGGGCAATCAAGTTGGGGTTAATTATATTAATTTCACTTAAAGATCCTTAAAATAGCGAGACTGCTGTAAAACGGTCTTTGTGTTGTTATGAATCGGACCTAATACACTGATCTTTGTAACTTCCTGGAGACTGTCCACACTGAGACTGACAGATCCTTAACACTGTGGTCATATGGACCACAAACAATAGCATTCAGAAAGAGTTTGGCTTTCAGGAGAATAATGTATATACCTCAAATCCAACCCACAGTTTTAAGAATAAATGATTGGTCTCTTTTCTTCTAGCTGTTGCTCATCAGAGTTTAGGGGTGAAAGGCTGATGGTATGTGCTTACATGCCTCTGATACATTCTGTGAGGTTGTCTCTGTCTATACCGTATAAATTTTTCACTCTGAGTTTATTAGGTTTTGACTGAAAGACTTTTGAAAGAGCCTTTGCATCCCCTGGCACCCAAGGAGATATCTGGGAATCAGATGAAAGCCTAATCTATCCATCTGGAGGTGTTGCTCCTCTCTACTGGCCCTCATCCAGAAACACTGTGTTTCCTGGCAGTTTAACTCCAAAAACTATGCCACCATAACAAGTATTTATACTGTGTAGGACTGTGGGTGCTGGTAAAATAGTACAGTTTGAATCTTTTTTATTACTTTAAAATTTGGGCTTAAGATAGATTTTGGAAAGTGTATATTCTCTATTAAAAATATATCTTTTCATCTTTCCATACTAGCTAGTCAGTGACAAGAATCAAATAATGTCAGAATATATCCCTCACTTAAGCAATTCTCTCCACCTCAATTATCTATTTATGTGATAGGAATTATAAAATTATATCTTCCTAAATCAAGAGGACTATTTCACATGCTGTACAGGGCAGAAAAGGAATCTTTCTTAATTTTTTTTTTTTTTTTTTTTTTTTTTTTTGTTTTTGGATGGCTGAAGTGTAGCCTTGAATTTATCTCATTCAGTTGGTTATTTGGTCCCAACACTTTGACCCACACTATCTTTTCATTATAGGCACATTAATTACATTTTGTTTCTCCATCTTGTTTTCAAACAAACAAACAAAAGATCCTCTTGAAAATGATCGTTGTTGGCAGAGTTTTGCTTAAACAAAAAAGATACTTTCTAATCAGAAAATGCTGCATTTTTCTGTGAAAATCTTCTCACCATACTAGGGTTCTTTGTGTTGTCCAAAGGAGGAAAGAAAGAGTTATGGATATTTTACAGTTTTCTTATATTGCAATATTATCTATTTAAATCAAAATAAATTTTGATTTTTGTGTATTTTACATTTATGTCACCATAGGAACTTGCATAAACAGTGTTTAGATTTCAGTAGGCTAAGGTACTTTCTATATTTGCAAAAAATAATTATGATGACACAAGGAACAACATCAGTGAAATGTTTACACCTATGCTCCCAGAAATAGATTGTGGAGAAGCTTTGGCAGTAAAAGGATAACACTAGTCAGAGAGGCTACTCTGAATGTTCTGGAAATCTAGGCATTTGTATCCATATGTATTTATTCCATTTAAAAGTTAATCAGATGCATCACACAAATCAAATTATGGTTGCTCCCCAGAAGAGGTTTATAAAGTATAGCCTAAATTTCTTTCATTTAAATTTATGCTTTTGATTTAGGATCTGTGGGGCTGTTGTCTCATCCTATAATCAATGAGGACCTTAGGTTTTATTTCTTCTCTGGAGAGTCTTTGTAGCCTAAGGGGAGGCTACCCATAAATCCAATACCTCATCTCCCTGAAGCTTGGTGGGACAGATCTGGACCTTGGATTTGGCAGTTGGAATCATCAGTATTATATGACAATGCTGTGCAGGATTAGGCTCTCAGCTTTACCCTATGTGAAGTCAGTGGAGCTCCATATGGTTGTAACAGTATACCCACAGGCAAACTATTTAAAACTGGGGTCTGAATGTTATTCTATCTAAAAACAGTGGGGCTCTGTGTTGGTTCATTAGCTCACAACGTGCTGCCAATTTGAGGATAGGGGTTTTAATTTGAACTTATTTACAAGGTAAATTGCTTCTGAAAGTATTGTTCTTTTTTTTTTTTTTTCTTCTTGTATTTTTTTTTTTTTTTTAACTGGTTGGAGGGCCTTAAGGTGAATTATGATAAAGAACATAGGAAATCTAAAGACAAGACTAATGAAAAAGGACAGCCAGAGAGTAGAGAAGTTAGTCTCTATATGGATGTCTAGGTATATTGATTGTTTTTCCTTATCTGTGTGTTCATTTGTGTTTAGTAAGAGGTGGAGCAAAAATATTACTAGAACAGCTACAAGTAATAAAAGCATATGGTTCAGTACAAGTCAAATCAGCTGTTTTTCCTTATACTACCTCAGCCACTGACTCTGTTCAATTTGTCTTGATCCAAGAAGTTCAGTGTCTCACATTTATGCAGTCTACCAGCATCAGGCATATTCAAATCACTCATTAAAGTAATTTCCATCAAGCTGCTTCTGTGTACTTAGCAATGTATCATCAATCAAGTGCTGTCAGTCTGAGTCAGCTTCAGCTCCTGTGCTGAATCATGCTACAGACACTAGATGGACTGAAGATGGCCACAAGCATACATTAGGAATGTCTAGGAAGAAAGTTGTAGAAGGAAAGTATTTTTACCCCGACATTGAAAAGAAATGGAGCTGAGTGAATTTGATAATCTGGTAACAACCAGTTGAGTGAAGCAGAAGCCTGTTTGGGATTCTGGTTAAAGCACAAACCACGTGATATGTAATAAGGTAAAAATGCAAATGTTGTTCTGTTTTCCTTTGCTACCCCTAAGCAACCAGGGATGCAACAGTCATGGAGCCCAAAGGAACATTACTAGGGGACCATTTCTCCAGAACACCTAGGAGGAAAACTGTGTTGAAAGAGATTGGATTTCCCCTTCTTCATTTCCAGTATCAATTTCAGTATAATTTTCATTAAGAAAAAAAAAAGTAAATATTAAGATGTAGTCCCACCAGGTTGCTACAGGGCTCAAGTATGACTGAGAAAACACTGCAATTGCAGAGTTACAGGTTTATGTTTACTTATGCTTGATTGGGTTACTGTCAAAGGGCTCCTATTTTTTATTCCAGTGCTATGGTTGCAAGAGAGGTTAGGAGCCCTTCACTTCCTTCTTCCTCAGGCCATAGATAAGCTAATGGACAACACTGAGATTGGATATCTCCATGATGATAAGAATATTGACATTTGGCATTTACATTGATTGCAAGAGTTTCACATCCTGTCTGGATATAAGAAAGGCAAGTTTCACAAAAAAAGATTTCATGCTTTGGATTTCTTGTATTCCAGAGAAGAACCATGCCTAACTTCTGGATATAGATTATCCAACAGAAAATACATTTTAACTGTCTCCTGATGACAAATGTAGACTAAATATTATTAAAGCTATTTTATTTAATAATTAATAATTATAAGACATTATTTTGAAAATAATGTTAGATGCTAATGATATTTAGTTATTTCAACAACAACCAACAACAACCTAAAACATCATAGCATTGTCATAAAGTGTGAAGAATTGGTAGAGGGGAGACCAAAAGATATACAAAATTCTTGGTTTTTTCTTTCCCTCCTCTGTCTGTTTTAGTTGCACACACTTTTTCAGTCACGCCTGGTTTGCCTCTTGGGCTCAACTTCTCTTCTGGCTTTGTGATCCTCTAAGCAGATTAGTGTTGCCTATGATGAGCTCAAATCAATATCAAGCACATGCACTCCTCAAAGAATTGTGTATCAGGTAAGGATAAGAAGGATCCAAAACCAAAATAAAAAGTGGAAAATTCAATCCAATTGTTTTTTGTGCTTCCTATTATATGTTTCAAGATAAATCTTGATAAAGGAGCAAAGAGTCTCTTTTCATCACTTTCACATTGTCAGAACAGTGCCTAGGAGAAAATTTAAGCATCTGTCCCCATATTTAGGTAACATATTCATGAATTTGTAGAGATAGTTAGCAAGTTAGGCATCCTTCCCCAAAAAATCACAAATAGGGGCCAAATTAATTAAATGTTCTGAGGCAACAAGCCAAGGATGGCAAGTTCTGCTGAACTTAATGAAATGAATCGGATTTGGAGCACTGGCAAATCTGCTAACATCATTCTTTCACTTCTTCTGAGTCAAATATAGAATACTTGAGAACTCTCACAAACAAGTCCAGTGACTGAAGTTGTGCACATAGTAAAATTTTAGGAAATTCATTCAGCATGTGTATGATTCTATATGGATTTCTGGATGTTTAGGTTAGATTCCTCTGCTTTGGAATTGATCTATAGGTGGTATTTGGCAGTGTTTGACAGATCACAGCCTAGAGGAGTCTGAAGGGAGATCTCATTGCTGTCTTCAACGCCCTCATGACAGGAAGTGGAGGGAGAGGTACCCATCTCTTCACTCTTGTGATTAGTGATAGGAGTCAAGGAAACAGAATGAAGTTGAGTCAGGGGAGACTCAGATTGGCTATCAACAGAAGGTTTTTCACCCAGAGGGTGGTTGAGCACTGAAACCAGCTCCCCAGGGAAGTAGTCACAGCACCAAGCCTGTCTGAGTCAAAAAAATGTTTGTACAATGCCATCAGACACATGGTGTGACCCTTGGAGTATCCTGTGCAGGACCAGAGGTTGGACTCAATGGTCCTGATTCATCCCTCTGAACTCAGCATATTCTGTGATTCTATAATTTTATGAACTTGGTAGATTAGTTTGATTTTTTTATTGGTCCAAACACATAGTTTTTATTTTACAACCATCACAGTTTTTCTGAGATGGCTGATTACTTTATTTTTCAAGTATGAAGCTGAAATGCTAATTATTATTTAAAGCTTTTTCCTTAAGACTTTCAAAATTTGAAGTATTTATAATTTATAAGATCGATGTTTTCCCAGTCAACCACAAAGCAGCAATTTTTAGTGTCCATAGTTAACAGCTTTGCAGTTATTTCTGATAGCAGAGATTCTGTATACACAGAGTGGCCAATTAACAAGACACTTGAAATTCTTGTTAAGTGAAGATATTTTGTGGTAGCTATTGCAGGTTAACTTACACACATGAAATATATCTACTGATTATGGAGCAGCTGAGATACAAAGAAGTGCATGGAATTAATCAGGGATGGGAGATCCTGTTGGAATTTGGATGCAGGAACTGTGCTACACTACTGCCCTTTTATGTCAAGTGCCCTAGACCTTTGAATAGGCTATGTGGTGGCAAAAATTGTTATAAAAATGAGGTTTAGAAACTTAATTTCTCAAAGTAGGTTAATTGGAATCCTATGCATTTGCTTTCAGCTTGTCCCTGGAACTCCCCTTTCAGTGCAGGAGAACTACTCCTCTTTCTGCCCCTGCTTAATCCATTTATGTTATGAAAACCTACATGAAAACTGTGTCAATGAGGATTGAGAATTTAAAAAAAGAATTTCTAATAAAAACTTAGGACTTCTATTCTAGAACTGCATTGTTGTAGATCAAGAGCAACTTCACTGAATTCAGTGGTCCTAATTCCCCTTCCACTGACAAATGATATGAATTTCTCAGTCAGATCATAATCATGGCCTTGATCTGAGAGACTGTGAGTTTAACTAAAATGTGCCCCTGTGACTGTCTAATGTGCTTGGTCTTTCTCTATACTTTTAATATGACATCCTGACATCCATATCTCTTCCAGTAATATACTGTCTCTTGTCTAGTTTTGCAGTCCTCTACAGAAAGCTGTTAGTGAAATGAAACTATTTCTATCTTTCTTAACTAACCAATAGTACTTCCCTGTTCCTGCCATGTGGGTCTGCTTTTTTATAAGCCTACTTTATATGCTGAAAGACTGCAAATAGAATCCTTGGATACTTCTTCAGGCTGAACAACCCCAACACTCTCAGTCTGTCTTCACAGGGGAGGTGCTCCATATCCCTGACCACTTTCCTAGACCTCCTCTGGACATATTCTAAAGGCTTTGTGTCTTTCTTGTGCTGGGACCCCCAGAGCTGAACACAGCACTCCTAGTGGGGTCTCACTAGGGCAGAGAGACAGAATCACCCCTCTTAACTTGCTGGTCAGCCCTCTTTTGATGCAGTCCAAGATATGGCTGGCTTTCTGAGCTATAAGCACACACAACTGTCTTAGAATTAATTTTTCATGAACCAATATCCCCCAGTCCTTCTCAAAACTGCTCCTCATCCATCTGACTGCCAGTCTGTGTCAATATTGCTGGTTGTGCTGACCCAGGAGTGGGATTTTGCACTTGGCTTTAGCAAACTTCATGAGGTTCACATGCACTCAATCCTCAAGACTGTCAAGGTCTGATCTGGATGGCATCCCTCCCCTCCCATGAATCAACTGCACCATTCAGTTTGGTTTTATCCTCAGAAGTGCTGAGGGTGCCCTCAATCCCATCTATGTCATTAATGAAGACACTAAAAAGTACTGGTCCCAGAATAGACCCTTCAGGGACCCCACTCATTACTGGTTTCCACTTGGATCTTGAGCAATTGCCTGATACATCCTGATGCATCCTAACGTGCAATAGCTAGACAGATAGATAGATAGATAGATAGATAGAGGTAGATCTATAGATATAGGTAAAGCCCTTTTCTCTTGCAATTCTCACTTTCTGCTGGCATTGTTGGTTAAACAGTTCCCTTTATTTCACTTAAAGAAGGTTGAATTAACTTGCAACTGTCTCAAACATACAGAGATTTGTTACTACTTCTGGGAGACTTAAAGACACAGAAGGAATGCCACAGAATTGGAAAGTATGGCTGTTATTTGTGCAGTCATCCAGCCCACAGTTTAGAAACACCTGTGAACATATGAATAGTTTAGTCAATGATTTCCAATTATATCCATGGGTGAGTCTGCTTTGCCAGAACAACTAGTCATGTCAGCATATTTTTTTAGTGTTAAGCTGGAATATGTTGTTGCTCTATCACTGTTCTCATATTCCTTTGTACAAATCTAGATGAAACCATTTTTTGCTTAACCATGAGAACTGATATGAAATTATATTCAAGCAAATGTTTTTATCCTTCTTGTTTGTGTCCTTCGATAAAAGTGCCAGTCTATTAGAGAATATTTCTTTGATGAGTACTGTGCATTATCTGTCTACTCATTACAAGATCTTAATGACATCTAATTTTACGGTGGTTTATTTAAAATTAGAAATGTGGATTATGTGTTAAACTGAACGTTATCCCCACAAACCAGCCAATCCAAATATAATGCACTCTGTACAAGTAGAAAAAAAGAGTAGTCTTAAGAGAGGAGGGTGGTATCTTGTGGCCAAAAACTAAAGTGAAGTTTAAACTTCACTCCAGTCTATTTGAATGCAAATTTCTCTTTGCTTGTAAATATACAACCTAAAACTGGGGTTTTTTTGTGTTCCACTGTACAACATAACGTTGAATTGTATTTGTTATCACTGTTAATGAATATGAAGCAATTTTGAAGCTTATAAAATCTCTGGATACATTCTTTTGTTCAGAAACACTCAGACATTTCTGAAAGAGTTGTAGCTGTTGATTATATAGCCCAAAATAAATCACCATGTTTTTGTACCAGGTAAGAACATATCCAGTACAGATAGTTTTAGAGAGCCAGTGAATGGAAGTTAATATTCAAATGAATCAGCTCTTTGACCATTAAGCTGTGATTTCTTTAACCAGTCTCTATTTTTGCTGGGGGAAAAAAAAAAAAAAAATCTCAACCCAAATTAAAAGAAAAAATAAATTCTGAGATTAAGAGAAGAAATACAGCTGTCTGAGAGGCAGAGGAATTACCAAATTTGTAGAGTAGGAATCATCTGAGTAAGGGGCCAAAAAAAAAATGTATCCACATATCCTAAAAGCCCATCACATTTTTAAAGAACTTTTGAAAAGTGCTCAGAAACTATGCAACTGAAACTAGTTTGAGAAAATATCTAGAACTGTCTGATCATTAAAACAAGGCAATTTGACCTCAGTAGATACTTCCATCACCTTAAAGATTACAAGAGAATTTTTCACAGGATTTCCTGTTTTAATTGAGTCTTATTTAGCAAGGTTTATTAATTTTAGTTTATTTTCTTTAATTGAATTAATTGGAAAAACTATCAGAGTCGGCTCCAAATTGACAAATTAAAAGAGTAAGAAAACTAGAGAGAAAGAAACAAGAAAGAAGAGTAAAGAAAGGGACATTTAGGAAACCTGAAATGAGAGAGAAATGTAAAGTTAAAGAGAAATGTTTCATGCTTTTTCTATTTTGTCTAACATAAAGGCTATTTTCTCCTACTCTCATGTCTTGAAATGATCTCACTAGTAAATTTAAATTCCNTTCTATTCTGTCTAACATAAAGGCTGTTTTCTCCTACTCTGTCTTGAAATTATCTCACTAGTAAATTTAAATTCCAGCTGAAGCCATTTTTTTTTTTTTTTTTTGCTTGGTAATTTTGTAAGGATAAAACCAATGTTCTGTCTCTTTAAACTTTGTGTCAAGACTTGGCCTCCTACTTTGATGAGGATCACTCTGAAGAAAGAGCAAATAAAACAAAATCAGGTAATGATGGAACTAGTGTTACAGAAATTAATTTCCAAACTGTTACAGGCCAGAAAATGTGTTAAAACCGGATATTGGCATTTATTCAGTTAGCAGTTTACAAAGAAATTCTCTTGATATCTCTATGCTAATATGAGTATTGAAGCTTGAAGTAATACTATCTTTTTAAATCTTAGAAATATTTTGTGTCAAAATTTATACAAACTGCACAAATCTACACAGATATAGATATCTATGTAGACATGTATATATATAAAACTTAGTAATTAATTCTTTCTCCCACCCAAATAAGTAAAGCCCTCAGAATGCATGATTTTTGTCTGCAGCACTCAGCACTTTCCAAAGACATTTTCTCTAAACAAAATTATTTTGCTATATATGATTGGAAGCATACTGAGCCACACCCAGAATTTGTCCTGAAGCAGTCTGCAATTGCATTCTGCTTTGAAAACATACCAGCTCCCTCCTTCAGTGATGATACAGGTCACAACCCACCCACTACCACATAAACTATAAACAAACATCTATCTTAAAAAACTACATCACGCAAAAAACATCACTGAGGTTTTTGTCAAACTAAGGAGACTTCTTGATTTTACAAGAAGAAATTACTTTTCTGATCACTGTCTAAAATGGAACTTATGTCACTGCATCTGTGACCCAGGTCAGGATTATTCTTAATAATCATAATTAATTTCTACAGACCAGCTTGTCTACAGCAACAACAGCTGTTACTTTAACTAACTACGTACATTTTGGCAAACAACTGCAAACAGAACTGAGTAATTTTTGCCTTACATTTCACTTGACATACAGCATGAAAACTAGGAGAAAAGTCAGTCTTAATGAGCCACTTTTGTGTCATTTCATTCTGTACACAGATCTTTCACTTGAAATTATGGTTTCCTCTTTTCTCATTGAAGACTTTTCAATATGTCTATAATAACTTGGGCCAAATAATCCTCCCAAAGCCAAAAGAGATTTCTCCATATCTCAAACTGAAACATTTTCAAATTATTAAAGACAAGTAGAGATTATATGAAAAATGTATTATTGTTGGTTGTGGGAGGTGTTAGGGCATTTTTTTTGTTATTTAGGAGATTTTTAAAACAAGAGTGGCTTCATGTTTAGTCAAATCTTACAAAATTAGTTCAGTAATTAATAAGTAAATAAAATCTAATTAGAGCTGAGTTTGAATTCTTAAAACTGATTTAGATACATGCAGATAACACATTTCCGAGTTACCACTGTGATCTCATTTTCTTAGGCACATCATCATAAGTGAATACATATGCATTTATATGAAACATACCATACTGTTTCTACCCTAGGAGGTGGATAGAGTAATAAGGGTGGATAAAGTCCAGAGTCCTAGATAAACTCAGATATAATAAATTAGGGGAGATGAATATCATCCTGAATGCTAAGAATTCATTAGAAAAATATTTCAAATTGAATATCATTGAATATGAAATGGACAAGGAAAGGGACTGATTTCCATTCTGCCTTTTATGCAATTGTGTATAAAGATGGCTCTATTGCATTTTGTTACTGCAGAGCAGATTTGCTAAGCAAAGTTGTGTTACACACTTGCTTCCAGTGTGGGTGAAATGAACTGTGGACGTCTCAAAATCTGATGTCCAGTTCTCATCTAATAATTCTAGGCTTTGTTTATAGTTAGCAAACACAAACAAATCCCTGCAAAGGATGTCTCATCTGAACTATTTCACTGATTACAAATAAAATGAAGAGTGACTATCTTTTAGAAATCCAGTTTAGGAAAAATAAGTCCCAAGATGTATTTTATGTATATAGTTATACTAATAGCAGAAGAAATGCATTATCAGATATTACTGAGCTACATTATAACTCTGTCCTGAAGAATGGAGTTTTTTATAGCTTAAATTTAAGTTTTCTGGCTATTGCTGGAAATCATAGTGAGTGTCCTTTACGTTACTATCGAGTCTCACTGAAGCTCGATTTCTATTTGTTGCAGACCATAGCTGGACCACTACTGTGATCACTGCTCTTCAATACAGGGAGTCCAAAGAGTCAAGTTCTTTACTGGGCTTATTGTAGTGTGACTATTCACATAATCCAGTAGACAAAATAATACCTACAAATAATTAGATATTTAGTTAGACCAATTGCTTGACAGGCTGACCTAAAAGGGATTTAATTGAAGCAACATATAGTTTAAATTTTAAATAATAATAATGATTATAATAATAATGTTGACATGATAACCTGTATGTCTAGATCATCTTTTTCTAACTTTTCACTCAGCTTGCCTGTAATTCCTTTGTCTGAGTACCTCAGGTTTTTATTTCAGCTCTGAACATATTCCCATAGTTCTTCTCTAGTTTTCCTTCTGTGGCTTTAATACCTGTAGATTATTACTCTTGGATTATTTATCTTTTGTACATAATGTATTTTTCTTGAAACATCTCTGAATTGGTTAGATGAACAGTCAAAACCCAACAAGGTTATTTAGAAACAAAAAGCTTTGCTTTATATATCTACTATTTATGAAAAAACAGGAAGGGATGCCTAAGATACCTAGTCGACTCACCAAACATCCTGAGAACTTGGAGACACTGTACTGCAGTGCTCTTTGGTAGCTTCAGTATCTTCAAATACTAAGTACACATTCTTCACACACCAAAATTTTTGTCCCTTTTTTGTTCAAGTTTTGTCAGTTTTACAATTTTTTATTTGTGACTTCATTACTTCATTTTCTCTACCTGTTGTTTGAAAGATCCTGCCCCTGTGTAAGATTTCATTTTTATATCTAAAGACATTTTTCTCATGTCTCCTCATCTTCTTCCATAATATGCAGGGATTTTCAAATAAAAGAATGACTAGTTTTCTCTTTATTTTGTTACCAAGGTTCAATTGTGAATTATTTATTTTAATGGTTGTTCTTACCAGCTATAGACTAACCAGCCTACAGCATCCCTGCTATATTTCCTCATGTATATAATTAATTTATGAAGCAGACAAAACCCTAACTCTTTTTCTCTTTCTTTTTATACTGGTAAATTCTGTACCCTAAAAGTACTGCTTCAGATTTGCTTTGTTTACTAAGATGTGTTATGAAATGGTCAATATCCACCTTTCTCCCTGGAAATAAATTTTTCTTGTTGATTTCTATAGGTCACAGTCTCAAATTTTTGTTTTAAGCTGACTGGAGATTTATATACATCCAGTTAAAAATACGAAAAAATTATTATCATCTCCATAAACAATTTTTAACATTTCTCACAGTGAAAGAGATGCTTATCTTTTGCTTCTTAAAACCTTATTAAAGCTCTCACATGCGTATGTTGTTAGCATTGATCACACTACCACAACGTCTAATGCTGACAGATCAGACGATATTTTTGCAGCAATCATAGAAGCATGTGTATGATTGCTAACTATCTTTGTCCTCAGTTTATTTATGAGGAACATGCACAATTTCCAGTGCTGAAATCGTGTCCCACTCTAAGGCTTTTGATGTGTAAATAATTTTTTCTTCTTACTAAAATAATTTCCATTCCTTTATACTCCTGTTCCTACAAAGATCTATCAATTCAACTGCCTTTAGAGACAAAATCTGCTCTGGCTTTATTTACTTCCATGAGTATTAATGTGATACACAACTTAAATCTCTTGAACATAGCCCTGTTTCCTAGTAAATATAAGATCATCTTTGCTAGAAATGGATTACAGATTTTTTATTTAGCTACAACACAGATCTCAAATAATGTATTGTCCGGCTTTATCCAGATTTGTCTTGTTTTCATTAGACCTCTAACTTAGCTTGCTTAGCTGCAACAAGAATTTCTTAATGAGTAGGTGACTCTTACCCAGTTGTTTTTACTGTCTTATAAACATATGTGTGGTGTGACAGGCATTGCTCAAAACAGTGAATATAAAACTACAAGGTTTTCATGCTGTGTAAGAGCAAATTATTTCTGAATTGGCAGTGAGAAGGAATGTAAAGGAAGACTAAATTGGGATAGCAGAAGACTCCTTGAATATGTTGCATCAAGGTGTTAGTTCAGGATAATCCGGGGCTATCAGCAACTCAACAGTAGTTAGTTAATGGTAGCTATGCAAAATTAAAAGTTGTTTTGGGTAAAAAAAAAGGACAAAGAACAAGTGTCTTACATGTACAATTCACCACATGTACTTTGAGGAGTTTCAGATCAGTCAAAAAAGATTAAGGAGTAAAGCATGGCAGAAAATGTAATAATGGACTCAATAAAACTATGGAGAAAGAAGGAACTATCAACACCAACGTGAGACACCCAGTCAATTACCATCCTATTCCTTCAAGTGCTGACTTAAACAAGTTGACAACTTTCACAATGTTTCTCATGCTTATCTGAAACTAAACATCAGGACCCAGAAGATCCTTAAAACAATATGAATATAAGTTTTTGTTGTATAATGGCTCTCATGTGTCTCATTGTGAATGAGATTTGTTTTGCATTTAAGACTGAAAGATAAGTAGTACCATTAAATGTCAGTTTTTTAGACTCTGACTTTATGCAAACTTACAGTTAGGAGGTTGGCATCCCATCGACTTCTCAATGCCACCTCAAAAAAAGAAGGGAGACCACAGGAGTGCACTGGTACTGACATCTGAACCTTATGTTCTCAACTTGTTTTGAAGTTAGCAATTTTAACACCAAAATATTATTAGTCATCATATCCTACATATGAAATACATAATATCAAAACAATATTAGCAAAAAGTGGAAGTAGAAGTGGAGGCCTATTGGATATGAAGTAGAAACCACTAGCAGAGATTGCTGCTGTCCAGAAGTGTCCCATTGACAAACAAAATGACTGGTTCTTTCCCTGTTCTCTTGCACAGGTGGGAGGACTAAATTATCACACCTACCTCTGGAGACCATAATTTCAATTTTACCCAGTGTATTGGGCTCAGGTGCCCAGATGTCGACAACAGGAGCTACAGGGGTGGGCTCTGTCCTGCGGGCTCCTGCCAGCTCAAACTAATGCACCACTGCAGGACCCACCTGAGCCCCTCAGCCAAGATGATGGCTTCTTGTGGAAAACATAATAAAGGGCAAAAAAGGCAAGGTGGAGGCAGGTGGAAGCAGGTGGAGAGAACAAAAGGGAGTGAGAAACAGCAGAGGGAACACCAAGGTGAGAGAAGAAAATGTACCAGCCAGTAGAGCAGATATTCCCTTGCAGCCCATTGAGGACTCTGCAGGATATTTTCTGAAGAAGTTCAGCTCATGTGGAGATGGGAACAGAAAGGAAGTCTGAGCATAAAGGAGCACTGGAGAGGAAGCATCACCTAATTATTCCAACCTCACACCCTCCTGGACCACTAACTGTGGAGAGTGCAGATATAGGGAGAGAAGGAGGGAAGCTGAGCTTGGGAAAAGGGGGATGAAAAGTGTCGCTTTAATTTTTGTATTTTTTCTTCTCACTACACAAATCTATTTTACATGGCAATAAACTGAATTTATTTTCTCCAAACTGAGTTTTGTCCCAAAGAGTAGCTGATAACCAATCTCTTTGTCCTTTTCTCATCCTATTTCCACAGTCCTCCATCTCCACCAACGCTGTTCTGCAGAGACTGTTCTGAGCCCTAACATCCTCTAAAGTTAATCCACCAGACCATGATCTCAAGGGAAACAGCATGAAGCATAAAAATATATACAAAATACAAAAGGGTGAAAACCAGATTAGATGTCTTTTATTGCTAGCAGGGGAGGTACTAAGGCAGTGAATTTTATATGCAACACCTCCAGTTCTGTAGGCAGCTGCACAAAAGGTGACTGAATGCCTAACATGATGTTTCCTTTAACTTCATGATGAAATAGTTGAGTATCCATTTATAAATGGATCAGGCAGGAGCAGTCCTCAAAAAAAGAGTGACACTGAAACCCATTCTCCTGGATGTGTGAATGAGAGATATTAAGCACCCTGTCATATATTTCCACAAGTTAAAGCACATCCTGATATTCTCATTATTGTTCCCATAGTAGTTGCTGAAATGTTCATAAATGTAATGCACCGAGTTATTCTGTAGAAGGTTTTGTCATGCTATAGGATAGACTTCACCTGACCAAAGTTCCTGTTTTAACAGATCTTATTATCCCTTCTGCAAGAAACCAAGAACTTTTGGCTAGGGTACCTTCTCTTTTACATCTTCAAAGGATTGCATATTCCACAGGGTCTGGCTGAAATAGGGTTAACTTTTTTTCTATATCAGCCCATATGGTGCTGTGCTTTTGCTTTTATGGATAAAGTATTTTGGTTATTGCTAAACAGCACAACATCAAGATTTCCATTTTTCTGCCCTGTTACCCTGCTAAATCCTAGTATGCTGGTAAGCTCAAGAGGCCAGGAAGTGATATAGTGACAGCTGATCCAAAAAAGCCAAAGGGATATTGCATATTATATGACCTTCATGTCTAACAGTAAAAGCTCAGAGAAATGAAGGAGGGGAAATGTTCATGGTTATTGCTGTTTGTCTTCTCAAGTAACCATTACAGGTGCTAAGGCCCTGCTTCCCAGGAAGTCATTGGACATCCATCTGCTGATGGATGGCAAGAAGTGAATAAATTTCTCTTTTTGCTTTGCTTTCCCTGCTATGCTCTTATTAATTCTGCTCCTCAAATCTTCTCACCATCCTTCTACTTCTTTCCTGTCCTCTGAGAGAGCTAAATAAGCAAAATGCATGGCAGGTGTTTGGCTGCTGGTTGGGGTCAACAAGCCACACATGCATACAGCAGATAGACCCATGTGCTGTAAGCCAAACATTTACCAGAAGTACATGGGCATTTTCTACAGCAAGAACATATAACATAAATCTTTCCCTACTTCTTACTAGTACCTGAGATGAGGACTCTAATCAGCTGAACAATTCACCTACAACTCAACTCAATACTTGAATTACTCTGGGGTCCTTTAGGAAAGGTCAGATGAATTATCTTGGATGTCAGGATGTGGCTGTAATACTTGTTTTCAGAAATTATTAAATACCTTCCCAGATAAAGTGTACTATTGTAATCCATTGTCTAAATTATTTTTTATAGTTTATGCATTAAACTTCAGGAATGTGAGGCCACCAGTTTTAGCCAGAAGCTCAGGTCAGTAGCATATAAATGACACTTTAATTTAAATGGAAGAATAGACAACCTAAAGTTTCACTTTCTCAAAACATGCAAGATGTAAGAGAGTTAATAAATCCTCAAGGACATAACCTTCAAAATTTTATCTTATTTCTTAATTAACTATCGTTTCCTTTAGACTTGTATTTATCCTCACAATCAATGTGATCAGCAGATACGTGCTGGGAGTCCTTCTGGACATCTGTCTTTTCCCCTTGTCCCATAGTGGATTTGGAAGTGTATCCCAAAGTGCAAACAATGGGGGTGTAACATATTTGCTTGACTTGAACAGATCAAACTCCCCTCTAAATATATGGTTACTTATATAAACTTAATAAAGGTATCTTGGAACATAATTAATGAGAAAAAAAAAAACACACCAACTTTTTGGAGAATTATGACTTTTTATTGTTTATATTATTAATTTCCAAATAAATCTATAAGCATCCTGTAACTAAGCTGACTCAACATATTTCAAAGACTATGGAGGATGAAAGGGAAAAAAAAGGAAAAATTCATTTGAAGGCATTAAAAAGTGAAGTGTGTACACTGTCTAGCCAACTGAGACAATAGTGATATTTTATGTATACAGCTTCTGAGTTTTTGAGATTGTTATTTAGAGAAACAAAACATACACAATTCCAAATGATGTCAGGAGGAAAGGAAAGTTTATCTCTGTGCAAAAGTCCATTCCTAGGGCTCAGGACTCTTGAGGTCTGTGAGCTGAGCAAACAAATTTTGCTGGAATTGCCCAGCTGTCTCTGGCCTCTGCAATGTAGGAAAGGGAAGATTCTCTTCACAAAAATGTCAAAATTTGCCAACAGAGTACTTGTTATACTGCAGATGTATTTTTATTTTGAAAAAAAAAAAAAATTTTATTTTGAAAAAAAAAAAAAAAAGCTACACAAACCCCACATTTGGCTTATATGAAACAATTATACAAAACAATTATATAAATATAGCAATTATACAAAGGAACATTTCAATAATGATAACTATATTAATGTTTTACAGGCAGATGCCAAGACATTCTGAGTTTGAAGAAAAGACGTCACTAACTGAGGGTCACAGTGAGTACAGTGAAAAGTAAAAGCGAGTGCAAAAGACAATCTGGCATAATTCAAGTTTAGTTTGTTAATGCAAACAAACTGTTGATCTGCTTGAGAATAGGAAGGCTCTACAGACAGATCCAGACAGACTGGATCAATAGGCTGAGGATAACTTTATGATGTTCAGTTAGGTCAAATGTCAGGTCCTACAGTAGGATTTCAGCAACCCCATGCAACACTCCAGATTTGTGGAAGAGTAGCTTGAGAACTGCTCAGTAGAAATGAGCTTGGAGTTACTGGTTGGCAGCTGTCTGTACATGAGTCTGCAATGTGCCCAGGTGGCCAGGAGGGTCAGTGATACCCTGGCTTGTATCAAGAAGAGTGTGGCTAGCAGGATGAGGAAAAAGTGATTGTCCTTCTGTGTTCAGCACTGGTGAGGCCACATGCAGAGAGCACTGTGTTCAGTTTTGGACTCTTCAGTTCAAACAGAACAGTGAGGTGCTGCAGAGAAGCTGGTGAAGGAGCTGGACCACAAGTCTTATGAGGAGTGGCTAAGAGAACTGAGGTCATTAAGTTCGGAGAAGAAGAGGATCAGACAAAGTTCAGGTTAAACACTAGAGAAAAAAAGTCACTAAGAGTGTTTAGACATTTGAATAAGTTGCCTAGAAAGACAACCGAGTCACCCTGTCTGGAAGTGTTCAAGAGGCACCTGGATGTGGCACTTGAATGATATGGATCATAGTGTGCCAGGAGTACAGTGGACTTGATGATCTTGGAGGCCTCTTCCAATCTGGATGCTTCTATGATACCTAAAGCAAAAATAAAAGTGAACATAAAAAAAAACCCAACAAAAAACAACAAACAAACAACCCCCCTAAAATCAAATCAAACAAAAAAATTAAAAAGCCTCAGTTTTAAAATAATTTTTTGGGAAGATATATGGGCAAGCATTGCATTTGCATAATATCAATAGTGACCTGCGAACTAGACCAGAATCTAACAAATGTTACATCAGTGGAGAACAATAGGAGGGAAATAACTTTTGGATGTTTCAGAACAAACAGAAAAGAGCTGATGGAGGAATTCAAGCAACATCATCATTGTCTCTGTGGATTTGACCTTGGAAACAGTTCCATTGGCCCTTATGACATTCTCTCCTTGTTTATCTTCTGTGACAGTTTGGAAATCAAAAATGAACCTTTACCTTGCATCCTTATACTAAATGCTTTTTTCTTCAGCTTATGTCAAAACGCTTTATTGTATTCTATTTTTTTCTGGGTTCCTTGTCATAGATTCTTTTCTTTGCAGTCAGTAGTTATTAAATGGAATCTTTTAAAAGTTCTCAGCATGCAGCCAAAAATCTGAAGGAGAAAACATTTTAAGTAGCTCCATTTCTTCAAAATATTAGATACACACAAAACTTCCTGAACCAATTGAGAACTAGTTGAGCAGCAGATCCCAGAGGGTTGTAGTCAGTGGCTCAGGATCTAAAATGCCTGTCACTAATAAAGTACCTCAAGTTTCAATATTGGGTCCAGTACTATTTAACTTATCCATCAATGACTTGGATGAAGGGG
>VYXF01009493.1:225328-237479 GCA_013397295.1 Polioptila caerulea
TATGATAAGCAGACACAGTGGATTATTTGAAGCCTTTCTCTTATTATCAAGTTCTTGCACGTGCATAGTCTTATCAAGTTTGTTGATGACACAAAGCTGGGAGAAGTGGTCGATACTCCAGAGTGCTGTGTGGCCCTGCAGAAGGATCTCGACAGGCTGGAAAGATGGGAAGAGAGCTGTCTGAAGTTCAACAACGGCAAGTGCAGGGTGCTGCACCCAGGGATTAACAACCCTAGGCACCAGCACAGGTGGGGATCTGACCTGTTGGAAAGCAGCTCTGCAGAGAAGGACCTCGGGGTCCTGGTGAAGAACAAGCTGTCCATGAGCACATCTGTGATTCTGTGCATTGTATTGCAATGAGGTGGGCAAGTGTCTGTTAATGCTAGGACAGATCTGTGAAAGGAATGAGCTGTGCATAGACATCTTAAACAACTAAATAATTTCTATGCTCACTTTAGATGCTCACACTGTGGATGTCTACACGTGAACAAATTGTCTAGATGCTTTTTGTAGTCAGTGGGGAAAGAAGAGTAGACCATAATTAATCTATTCTCTTCAGTTGTGCAGTGTCCATTTAGCAACAGCTGTCCATTTATATACTGAAGAGCCAACCTGAATAATTTGGCTGTACTTCTGTGCACAACACTACACTTGCAACTGCACATATTTCTGCTAAATAACAAGGAAAAATGTTTGCTTCTACTCTTCTGCGAGTAAAATGAACTGACTCAACATTGTTTTTTACCATGGATAATGCCTGCCTTCTTTTGTTCCTCTGTAAGTTAACAGCATTTTGTTGAAATGGAAAAGATTCTAGGGTTTTCAGACAAACAAAAAATCAACAACACAACAAGAACAAAAGAAGAAAACCAACCAAAGTCCCACCTTTAAATGCTATATTTCAATGACACATCTTGTGTCATTGCTAACAGAAAAAGTGCCACTGCTCAGAATAATGTATTAAACATTATAAATCCTTTGAAAAACTTACACAAGTTATTTTCACAGTCCGTGAGAAATATCAGCTTTTCTCTTTAAAACAAAATCTTTTCATGTCACCTTCTGCTTACTGGACTTTGGTAAACTTCTCTAGTTGACTTTGTCTGTTTACAGCCCTTTACAAGCAAAAAATTATATAACTTCTAAAAAGCGCCCCATGGTTTCACAGTAGGTCTCATTGTCATCAGATTCAAGATAAACAATGGTGTATGTTCATTAAAGCAAGCAAAATGTCTCAATGTATAACACATCTGTGCTTCAGCCCTGCAAAGATACTTTTATATGACTAATAACACTGAGCAAGTAAAGGAATATCTTCCTATGCTGAAGCCCTAAGGTGAAAGTAGAATCTGCCTTCTTCTTCAGTTCCATGTACCAGAAAATTTTAACAAGGTCAATGGTTATGTCAGTGGCTTTAGTTTATAATAAATAGAATTAAAAAAAATAAAGAAAGAAGAGTTTAATAAAAGAAAGCCCTTTTTATTTCCTTGCATAATTCTTTTGTAATTTCTTTTACTTTTCCTTCCCTCTACTGATTTTCTTTCCTGTCTTTATAGACTATGGATTCATAGTCACATTGTTTTGGTTTTTGAAGTCATTGATCACCAGCTGCAGTGTGGGAATTGCTTATGTATATGTTGTAAGCCTGAAACAAATGCAATGTAATTCAATTAGCTGTAGCTAAATTGAAAAAGTAGAAATGACATGAAAATGCATTATGTTTTTCAAGGACTAAAAATCCTCACTTATGAAGAACTCTCATGATTTATATGATGTGTGATACTTGTTCACCTGTAGTTCTTTGACAATGTGCATAAACTTCAGAACTGCCTTATTTTATTTTTCAATTGATTTAACTAATATCTGCTTCCCCACAAAAGTTACACTTGGTCTGTTAGTAGACTATCATAATCTATACGTGACCTAGAGAGTTTCTCTTTCAAAGTTTTAGGTCATTTCTTTATTTTCTTGCTGGAACTGCATCTTTATGTTGCTTCTCACCTTTTTACTTCCTTTGGTGTTCTTTGAAATTGCTGGTGTGTTTGTATTGTTCACCAAAGCAGAATGTACATTTTGTTTCGTACCACCCACTTTCATCTCTCTGTGCCAACCACAAAATTACTCTCCTTTCTTTCCACACTTAGGCTATAATTTCAAGTAATTTAGAAGCATTCTCTTCATAATGTCTGAAATCTAATTATTTTCAGTGCTGAGAAAAGAAGCTTTTGAATTTTGTAACATTATGACACACAGTACATAACTTATATGTTGCAGAACCTGTGCTATATGTAACTTTTATTTCCTTTTTTTTCCTAGGGCAAATGTACTATTTTCCCTTTCCCTAAATATGTTAAGCCCTTATGTTGAACAGATGAGTAAAGACATAATTAGATGAGATCTTCCATTCAAACTTGAGTCTTTTGTGAAATTAATACTTCATTCACAAGTCACCACTTCCCTAGTGGAGCCTGAGTGCTTCTACAGTTCTCCAGTGTAAAGCAGGTTACATCAGATAAATTATTTCAATTTTCACTAAAATGGCTCACAGAGCTGATTTATTCAAATATCACAACTCAGTGGGAGAATGGGGACTTCAATTCCATTTCAGTGGGACTCTATAAGTCATTCAAACTGAATCAGAAAAGCATCTCTTGACACACCTAACTTGTCAACATGGAATGGTGAAGTTGACATTGCTAGAAGTGTCATTGCATGAAATTTCATGACAGACCTACAACAAGAAAACAGTTAGATTGTGTCAAAGTCACAAGGTAAACTAAAACAGGCTTCCCTTCTATCACCATTCAAGTGTTCACACTTGAGGAGGAATTGTCAACTCCATTGATAATAACCCTTAACATGACATCTCTCTAGAGATTACCACAAAAGTAATTCAGAAAGTTACATAAAATGGGAGCTGAATGACAAGAAGGCTGAGGCTTCATTGAAAGATACTGAAAGGCATTTTTGAAACTTCTTTCAAATTGGGAGCTGAAGAAAACATAAGACTTGTCTATTATCTTGAGGTAGGAAAAGGTAGCGAGAAAATTGTTGTTCTGTTGAAACATGTTGTGTTAGGGCAAGTAATAGATTGTTTTCTCCTTAGTTGGCTGGCTCCTGTAGCTAAGGAAAAAGAATCAGGATTTTCCACTGCTGAAGTCCCAGATTTAATCCATATTGGACCAAAAATCTTTTCCAGCATTTTCATTCACCATCTGAGTTCAAGCTGTTCAAGTGTCAGGTTTTTTTCCAGCTTGTAAGATGCTCTGTGCTTTGAGAAACTGATATTTTGTTGTGTATCTAGAAAGGCATAATACTGTCAATTGCAATATAAATAATGCTGATGACACTGAATAGGACAAAACAGCTCAGTACTATCAATCATTGTCAAAGAAGCAAACAAAAAGTTTATCTGACAAAGATAGCTGTTTAGTGTGGTTTTTTTCCTGCTTCAGAATCATGAACAGCTTATGTGTTTTAGGGAAGCTTTCCAAAAGCCTGTCATTGATTTTTAGCTCCAGATTGCCACTGAAAATAAAAGAGGTGGGAGTGTGACTTCCCCTGTGTCACTGAAAATTTCCTCTAGCACACTTCACGTACTTCTTTGTGCTTCATTCTTAATCCAACAAAAAATGTATAACTCACCTTCAGATACTTCCTTTTATTTCTACCAAATAAAGGTGGGAGAACACTGTAAAGCATTTACAAGAATATTAATTTCTCTTCTTTAGTGGGTTCACTTCAACTGTTTTCATGCCTGCTTTGTGCTTACTTTCTGTCAATATTGATCAAGCTTTACTAGGGATAAAATTCATGAAAGATACCTTCAGCCTGAATGCTCAGTTGCCAAATCTGAATTGCATAACTAATCAGTAGCGTGAATTTCAAATATCTCAGTCAATATTGCATTTCAAAAATGTACCTCAGCTTGTAATTTAATATTCTAACAAAATGAAATTTAGTTTTCAAGTGAGGGGTGTAAGACAAAGACAATTCATTGGTTGTAAATAAAAATGTAATGGAGATCAAGAAAAGAGAGTATTGGGAATGTTAGAATGTAGATATCAGAAGATATTTTCATATTTAAAGACACAGATCAGGTTTACAATTTATATTACCAGATTAAATGGTCTCTTCTATTTTTTTCACTGGAGGCTTAGACATCAAATCATTTAACAAATTTGAAAACTTGTAGTGAACATCTATCTTCATCATTACGTACTCAAGATGGAATTAATCTCAGAATTATTTATAGTCAATAGGGACCTGGACATCACCAAAGGGAAATTTACCCTGTCTCTTTAAGTCTTCTGGGTTAAATGTGATGATTCCTCTTCTTCTTGCATTAACTTTGTGTCAAGACTGGCCTACACTAGACAGGAAAAAGCTGTATTTTACAAATCGTCTCATATATTTTGGTAGAATCATAAGATGAAGTAGCCTGAAAAAACACAAAATGTCATAGTTTTATTAGTTACAGAACGAAAATCAAATATAGCATTTCAGAGTGAAAATTCTCAATGTGTTCTTGATCTAAACTCAAACAATAGTTAAAGCAATGGAAACTGTAAAGAATGTTTTCCTATTTATATGTGAAGATTGAGATAACAGGAATGTTTATATCTGTGTGTATCCTCATATTACGTTAGTTTTCCCAGCATGATCAATATTCAAGATCTTAACTTACCTGTATTTGTCTGCTGATTTTCATTTAACTTCTTTTGAACCCTAATAATTGTGTGTTTGGGTGTTTTGGATTTTTCTTGTGTCTTTGTGCGGGTTTTTTTGGGTTATTTTTTGAAATTGCAAAATAATGAAAAGATTCTGAATTGGGACAACTTGGATAATAATACAAGAAACTAGACTTAAGAAATTAAACATCAAGATGACCCTTGATGCTATTTCTGTTTATCTCACATTGTATCTTATGGAGAATCAGATTAAAATTTTATCTTTCTACATAATCACCAGCTGGATCCTCCAAATATTAGGAAGAGTTCCAAACAAAATGTCAGAAGATAGAATGCTTAGAGTGAAAACCTGGCTGCATTTAAGTCAGTGGTAAAGTTTTTATTGATTTCCAAGGAACTGATTGCAACTGTAAACCTAAATCATTAACAATGTATTATTAAAATTTTTAATGTGTAAAATGACTAAAGGGTATACACAGATTTTCTTTATACATTTCCTTTAGCTATTATACGTCCTTCTATGACCTCAAATTTTATCTCCTGAGCATTTCTAATTATTCAGAGTAGACTTACTGTGGAAATGGCTTACAATCTGTCATATTCACCTAAAAGAAAGATTTAAAGCCTATACTGTATTTATTATGCTAATTCACTTTGAAATCTATGGTGAAGGTGCCTCATGCCTTTCAAACTGAGTTTGCATAGTAAATTTAACATAAGTCCTGGAGCCCACAAACATTATCCCTGAAGCAGCTTTAACAGTGCCTTAAGGAAGCGTGCCGTACACACACTGGGAAATACACACACAGTGAGAAAAAGAGGGAGTAAAAACAGTAAGTACTTCTATTTTGCAGTCTATGCTTCAGTAGTTCACAGTTTGGATTTCTTTACTTAATGCCTTCAGTTGCTGTAATCATGCTCTCAGAAGACCAAACAATATTAGCAAATGTACTGCTAATGCAGTTTTTCCATAAAATGGCTAGCTTTAATCAGAATTAGCTTTTTCCAGACTTAAGTGTTAAAAGGTGTTTTTGTTGTTGTCTAACAAGTCTCTGAAAAAGTGTCCTCTACCACCAACCATTGTGACTCAAAAAAACCAAATAAGCGTTTATTTTTGTATTCTTGTCTTTTTAATCACCATGGATAGAGGTGGGATTTTTTGGGACTAGAAGGTCCTAAAAATTTAGAGGTATTTAGCACCTCTTAGAGTAAATTGTTATAGTCAGCTTGAGAAACAAATACGCTTCCCTAGTGTATGCAAGATGCTATATCAATAATTTTTCTAGTTACAAAATATAATAAAATGATGATCAGATTTTCTATACATTCACTTTCTGAGACTGAAAATAATAGGAATTCAACAATAACCCCTCATCACCAATCATTACAAACCATATAATTTTAAAGTTAAAATTAAGAGAATTAGAAATGATTTTAAGGATGACAATTAACAATTAGGAAAAACAAACATCACTAATTCTGCTCCACAGTGGCAGCTCTGACTATAGCATGAGTTTATTGTCCCAGGTTATATTAAAGTGATTTAGAAAATTTACATTTCTTTCACTTTTCTTTTTCTTTCCTAAATGAGTCATTAAATGATGGGTTTGAAGTTGTGTTGCCTTAAATGCATTTCAATATTAACATAATAGATATTTTGTGTACATGAGGATTCACAAACACTGCTCTGCTGATCTGATTTGTGATCTGCATTGAGTCATTCACTAGTTTTAATCCAGATGTCTTCTTTAGATTTCTAGGAGGTGCACGGTGGTAATGAACACTAATAGAGTTTTTATAGTCTCTGGGCTCCACTGTTTGTACAGTGTCTCTTAAGCACCTAGATCATCAAATATTAGAAGAAAAGTAATGAGTAATTAAAGGAAAATACTGCATCCTTTAGATATTGTTTATTTATGGTTTTTACAAAATATCTATGCACATTTCACATAGCTATAAAAATATCTACCCTCTAAACATGTCATGAAAGCATATAAATGAAAAGTAAACAATATTAAATGGAATATATAGATATCAAAAAAGTCTGACAGAAACTGCAAACAAAAAACTGTTCAGAAAACAAAAAACTGAATGTGAAAATAGTTTTCCTACAATCCTTACACAGGTTTTGCATCTAAGCAGGTGAGGTGTAATATGCTTAATATACCTGTATTTTCAAGTCAGTTTTTCTCTCTTTCTCTAACTTTGAAGCTGAAACTGAGGTGAAAGTTATGCTCTTCTTCTTGAATTCCTAATGGCTTTCTTAGCTGTGATACGTGACAGTATGGGTTGTGTCTTTTTAACTACCAAGGAAATGATCACACTTAAAATACAGTTAAATGATTTCAATTAATCTACTAGTTTACATTAGGGGAAGAAAGATGAAAATAAGGTGTGTTTGGTTTATATTTTAATCTCTCACATTACACTAATTAAGGTGTATTTTCGAAAATGTTATTTCATTCACCAAGGAAGTTCATTGCAATGAAAAGTTTTAGGACAACATACATGAAGCTACAGTTAAAAACACTGATATCCTTGGATAATAAAATGTATAATGTGAGGCAAGAAATATTTCATTTAGGACAATGCTATCATATAGGGAACAGGTTACCTATTTTATATATAACTTTTGCCAGCTTTTACTTCCATATAGCTCTATGCTTGTCTATGTGTCTGTATGTATATACACACATGTACATGAGTGTGTTTGTTGGCAAGTGCTGGTAAGAAAATTGATTTAATTCCTCATTTAAAAATGAACTTAAAATAACAATTTCACTGTCAAAAATGCTTTTCCTTAAATTAAAAACAGTCCTGCAAAAATTGCCATGTTACTTATATCAAGTTGCAGTTGAAAATGTATGTATGCACTGAAAGGAGTCACAGGGACTCTTGGTGATGAACAAAACACATTGTTTTACTGTACATTGCAATATCTGTGAAAAATTTACATCCTCATTAATGGAAATATCTATTGACTAAAACAAAACCAAAATGTTTACTTATCAGGAAGACAGACAAGAGATGCTGCCTTGAAAAACCACAGTACAAATGTAGACAAGGGTGATGGTCTTCATGGGCTCTCTCAAGGCAAGGAAGCCATTGCCAGGTCTTCTGTAGACATGTACTGCTGAGAATATTCCCTCTTGCCATCTCTTGTCTCTGAAGAAGCAAGCTGTTAGCCCGACTTCCACCATGTTTTCCTTTTGCTGTCTACAAATATTCTGCTTCAAAAGCAGGAAGAAATGACCTGATTTTCCAAGTGTATTAGTGTTCATGACTTGAACAATCTTCACTTTTATTTACTAAGGTAATCCTGTCCCAGCTCCACATCATCTTTCAGGTCTCCCCTGAGGAACAGGTCTCCTACTTTGAGGAACATGAGTTCTGCCCTATGTTGGGACATTGTAGAGAGCCCCTTGAGGTCTCAGTTATCCCAGAAAAATTCATTCCATACACATCAGAGTGTAGTCATGTTCAGACATCTGCCTCTGAAGCCATCTGAGAGAAAATCACACTGCCTAAGGTCTTGGAGTTGTTTTGACTTGTTATATAAATGTTCTTCATAAAAGAGCGTGTGTATATCCTGAGTGTTGCATCACACCACAAATAATGAGATGTTTTATCCTTATCCTCTAAATATGAATTTTCAAGAAACCCATTTCAGGCAGATCTCTGTTGAAAAAGTGAACTTGTCTCAAAATTAGTTCTCTAAGAACATAGTATTTTTCAAGCAAATGCAAACACCTTAGATGATGGCATATTTTCAGTAAATATCCGGAAAGCATTGCTATATCAAAATTACCTCAAAGTTCAGTATCACATTGCAGACAATACAAATTAAAATAGTGCTTCTGCTTGTATTATATTCTTCAGAATTTTTTAAGAGGAGCTAAACTTTAATGGATTTTTAATATCAAAACTCCAAATCTGCTATATATATTAAGCAAAGAAAAATAAAAAATCAATATAATCCCTAGGTTCACTTTTTAAATTTTCTTGGAAGGAAAGAGATATCTTTAGTACATTTATAATAGGTAACATGTGATCACATGTGTGGTTATTAAAATATATTATTATTGTAATACATATTTACAAGTATAATTATACATAGAGCTGTACATATAATTATAATTATTATAGTATGGGATTAATTGTATATAATTAATCAAACTACCATGAGAATTTAAAAACTTGGAAATAAACTTAGAGAAAAAATAATTTTTACTGGAAGACTGATAAAACCCCACTTTTTAATATGTTGACAGTTCTTGAAACCCAGGAAATTAAATAATTTTCAGAAAGTAATGCTTCTATTATATTAATTTGCTTTTTTTGCCAAATATACAATAAATACTGTGGATTTTTTTGCTATAAAGGTTTCTTCACATTAATTATGAAATTTGTAAAAAAATATTTGGACCTAAGTAAAACTTAAAAATGTTACATTGCTGTAAGGAATTAACTTGAAATTTCCCTTCTTGTCAAAGATAATTTTAAGCTATCAACCTAAAATGGAACAATGGTAAAAATAAAATAAAAGTTCCGTAAGTACTGTGGTTTCATAAGTACTATGACTCATGTATATCTCAACCATATATTTTTAACACATTTTATATAAAATTTATGATAGCAGTAGTTTTCTTACTATAAACAAAACATATGAAAATATAATCAAATTGAGTATCTCCAGGTCTCAGTTTAATATATAAGTTTTTATCTACTTATTTTGCCTATAAACCACAGATTTTAAAGCTTTTAATTTTGGTCAGGAGTTCACATTTATTATTGCAGGCTGTGGGACAGATATGGTTTATATAGTGCAATTTTTGCAGTGATTTTCTGGGTGCAAAAATGAACAAAATGGGGTAGTTCTTTTAGACGCCTTGTTACATTAGAATATAAATCCCACTCTACTAAATTAGTTGACAGTTCCATTTTTATCCTAAACTAAAACCTAGACAATATATAATCTCTCTCTGGCATACCTTCTCAGCTTCCAACAATTATCTGTTAAGGTCTGCCTAGCTTGAGAATTGTATTCAAATTGTTTTTTTTTAAAAAACATTTATTGTCCTATGCCTCATTAATTTGTCTAATCCCTTTTGAAATTCATTTTTACTTTCAGTTTTCACAACCTTTTCTGGGGACAAATAAATAAGTACTGAGGGTTACAGCATTTGTTTTCTGTTTACCTTATATAGTAGGAATTTCCTCTAGAATCTCCCACTTGCAATGGACTTCCTATTTCTTCTTTTATTTACGTGCATCTTATTTTCTCATGCTTTATCTTCACATTTGTTTATACCATATTATTTATCTTTGCTGCAGGGAAGCACCATTATCACATCCCAAAATGTCTTCATCAGATACTTGAACATCTCTGGCCCAACTTTCTTAGTTATCTTTGGCAACTTATGATTTCAAATGGCAAATAAATAACATTAAATTTATGTGATTGTTGATCTCTTCATAACTACTATATTGATTTTAAAGATAATCCAATTTATTTTGCCTTCTAACCACCTAGTCAGTAAGAGTTGTGATGTCCAGTTGTAACTTTTCAATCAGAAATACATTTTTCCTTGTGCAAATTTTTTCTACTCAGCAAAGTCTGTTCATTTACTAGCCCTACCATTTAGAATATTCTGAACAATGCAAATAGCTGCACAGATACCTGACATTGGCTGTCACCCTTCATTGATGAAATAACAGCTTATTCTTATAATTTATTTTCTCTCCCTTATCCATTGCTTAGTGCTTGAGAGGATTTTTCCTTTTATTTTGAGACAGCTTAATTTCTTTAAAAGCTTATTATAAAAGATCTCTTGAAAGCTTTTGAAAATTCAAGTGCACTAAATCCACATGAATACCCTCATCATGTTTCTTGAGTACTTTAAAATAATTTTAATAAATTTCTGAAAAATGATTTCCTCCTGAAAGATAGCTGTTTTGTTCACTCCTCCTCATGTCCATACTCCTGTTTTATTTTGTATTCCTCTACTAATTGTACTATTATCTATAATTTCTACATATTTGACATATATTAAGGTCAAATGAACTAACCTGAAACTTGCTAGATTTTTTTTTTATCATATTTTTTTTTAAACAAGTCACATAACAGACATTCGGGAGTTTTATACTGCAGTTTCTTCAGATTTTGGGGACAAATAATGGCTTTCCTAATGTCAATAACACTACAGTGGAGATGGTAATTATGGAAGAGTGAAAGGCAGGTCCTGCTTTCATCGAAGAGATGTTCCCATCTCCAGAAATTACAAAAACTTTTTCCCAGTTTCTCTGTTTGTGGTTGTTGGAGAATCGTCACAATGGAGCTGGCTTTATTCATGAACATGTTTGTCTCATTCATTCAAAGCAAAAGGCATTTGGGATAAATCCAGTTGTGATAGACTGGGCCTCGGTTGTCCCCAACCCTCCTGGATTTACTCTGCCATGTCTATACGGATGGTAATCCTCTGCCCTCAAAAACAAGAAACACTTTGCAAGTAAATAATCATGAAGTATTTGAAGCAGTGTCAAAGGAAGAAGTATGGTTTTGCCACAGTTTGAGGAAATCAGAGCATTAGACAATGACCAAACAGCTAAAGCCAAATATCCAATCAATATACATCTACAAGCAGTTCCTGCCAAGTAAATTTCTATCATCTGTCACCAGCTTGCCAAGTCCAGCAAAACTCAGCCTTCCAAGTCAGCCAGTCACACAGGCTACTCTCACGAAGCCCATAGAAGCTGTTGTGAATATCATTCTGTTGTTGGCATTGTAATCCTGAAACATGGGACCAGTTATGTCCTGTCTGGATCTCAAGGACTACCGCTTCCATATTTCCAGGGCTAACAACCAAGCAGCCTTATACAGTCATCATCCTGTAAGGGTAGATTTCAACATTTTCCAGTTTGTTTCCATTTCTAATGAAAGGAAAGCCAAATTTCAAACTACTGTTTTATCAACCAAAATTTCTTCTTTCTACATTCATAACCTATGATTGACTTTAAACTTTTCTTCTTTTAGAAGCAAATTTTTGTATGTCTGTGGAAGGCAGAGGTATACAAAACAGAAAGAAGATGCAGATATTTAGAAATAAATTTAAAGAAGGAAAGCATATATTACCATAACAGTTCCTAACTTCAGAATATTCGTTATACATCTGCTTGATTTCACTGCAATCTCTACAGACCTCAGAGATCTCCACAGACATGTCTTAGGTTTCTTTCTCCCAGGTCTCTCTAGAGAATTCATGTGAGCCTTGAAAATAAATGTTCATAAGGGGGACTATATAGTGCCTAATTTTTTTCAATCTCGTATCTCAAAGGAAAAAAAAAATCTATTTTGCGTATCTATGATAATATTTTGAAAATATTTTGCCACTTCTCTACAGCTGCACTGCTGTATGAATAAAGTGCCATAATGTAAGAAAGTAAAAAAAAAAAAAAAAAAA
>VYXF01009493.1:246722-304940 GCA_013397295.1 Polioptila caerulea
GATACTGCTCTTTAAAGAAATTTGGAAGATGTTATAATTAGAGAGAACAGGAACAGAATAACAGTGGACTTGCTGATAATTGATAAGAGTATTATTTCAGGTTCAAAATCCAAAGTGTGAAAGGGCTAAAAGTGAAATAGAGTAGGAACATTTGGGAAATCTTGAGAGCATTCTTCCCACAGTGAGTCATAAGAGAGGTGGACCATACTAATGCTATGAAGACCAAGGATGAAAAGGCTTAGGTGTTGAGAACACTTCAATGTTCTCTGCAGAGGTGACCGTCTTCTCTTGGCTCTGCAGGAAGTCGTGGAGATAGAATCAGTCAGCTGCAGTGACCTTAATCTCCTGTAAATTCTTAATGGTGTGTTCTAAAGAGAAGCAACGGAAGACCTTTCTTTATCTCATTAAAAGCAACATCACTCATTTTCAAACTTGAAATGCTTATGTCACATAAAGTCTTGTTCCTGTACTGCTCATTGTTATGAATTAATAATATTATTTGCCACATATTATAAAAGCCAACATCACACAGTTGGGTTGCGGAAAGATGAGCACTGTGCTTGGAGAGGGAGTTACAGTGCATAATGTACATTTGAATTCAGGAACAGACAAGCTCATCTTTTGGTACAAATCATCAACTCTTGAGTCTTTATTTGTTTTGTTGAAGGAGATAAGGTCAAGGAACAAATTGTATAAAATATCCTGCCAGTTTGCTTCTTTTTAGTAATGTACACATGAAGATTCTTTTGAATAAAAATTTAAAATTAAAAGTTAAAAGATAGCTTAAAATGCACTTTAAAGGAAAATACAGATTTTTTCCTCTCTCTGCTGTCCAGAATCAGTGTGTGTTATCTCTTGCTTTATTGACAGATTTCAAGCTCAGAAGTACTTCTGTTTTCATGGGATTTTTTTTTTTAATTGTTTGTTGTTGTTTTGTTTGTTGTTGTTTTGTTGTTGGTTTGGTATGTTTATTTGTGGGTTTTTCTTTTAATTCAAGACATTGATACACATTTCTGTGTCATAATGGTTTGCGAAACTTACAATTTTTCATAAATACAAAATTATTTCTTTCAATTGTTGGAGTTGTAAGAAAATTGCCCTGCTGAACTATGACATCTACCATCATGTTTGCCATTTTTTCTTATCTGTGGTGCTCTCCTATGTACTTATTCCTGCATTTCAAGGCATCACAGCTATGGCAGCTACTGTCCACTTTAGTATTTAGCGACACTCAAAATAATATTTCCCATGGACATATCCTATGTTATGTAGTATGAACAGAATATTAAATAAGACTGATTGTAATTGAGATATTTTAACACAGTCTAAGGAAAAAATAATAGATGTAGTTCCATTTATGAGCTACACAGCCAAAAATTGGCTGCTTGTATCACAGTATATTTATTTTTCCACTGGAAAAAGAAAGTTCAGACAAGATCAGGATGTATTTTTATAGTATTACTGTAATAGTAATACTATTACTGCAGTTTGTTAATTGCGGTTTCCAGCGCACATCTTCGTCAGCACTTATGGTGACATCAAACTGGTGAATAATTGTATCCAGAATCGGTGCGGAAAAATAACTGTCTGATGTCCATTTGCATATCAAATGTAATCAGGAACTCAGCCCTGCTTATAGTAATTTCATTTCCAGCAAAACTGTGGAAGGTAGAACAAAAGAGCAATGCGACATTTTTGCTAAACAGTTTTGTTTGCCTTTCCACTTCGGTCCAATTCTTTTTTTTTTTTCTTTTCTTGTCAGCTTTTGACGTATAACACAAAATTTTCTAAAGTACCTAAGGGCCATATTAAAAAAAAGGCCCTGAGTAATTTGAAGTGGAACTTACTCTGCAGATACCTGTAAGGAAGAGTGTGGTACAGAAAAGCCCTGAACAATCTCTGTAGGCATGTTGTTATTCAAATGCAAAGTTTTCTGAACACTAGAAATACATACCCAGAGGTTCCTAAATCCTCACATGTTTGAGCTCAGCATTTGAGTTCTCTTGGGATGCAGAAATTAGATATTCCTCTGCCTAAATCCCTCTGGAGATGATTTTTGGAGACAATCTCAGAATACACATAATACAGAAAACACATAACTGGCATCTTTCAAACTGTCTTGTTATTTAACGCTTTCCTTTGAAGCACTGCTAGAAGAGAAAGAAACTCTTAGTTTCTATATACAGATCAGAAATTTCAACAGGCTGCTTTGTTCCCCATTGTCCCTGACAGACTTTGTATTTCCATTTCTCAGCTTAGTGAAGCAGACTTACACCACTAGATAACACAGCAGGTGGGAAGATCACCTTATCCTTTTCTTTGTAGAAGCCATGCCAAAATTCAGACTTGGATTCATTTGGCCAGAAAGAAGGAATAAAAGCATCTATAGACTAACAGTTACTGTGAGTGTGAATTCTTGTTTTCAAGGACTTTAGCATTTTGGATTAGACTTTCCTGGCTTCACAGTTGATTTCTCTGAAGAAACAATCTTATTTTTGCTCTCTCTTAAACATTGAAGTGGTGCCTTCCTTTTTGTTTAAGATTTTGATGACATGGGGAATTAGTTTCAAAAATCACTTAGGAATTTATATGTGTTTGCTTCTACACTGTAAACTGTGGGATATATACTTCTTTTACCTTATCCCTTAAAAAATAAGATACTTTTATTTTAAATGTAATTTTAATAATAATAATTGTAATATTAATAAAACAGCAACAGTGTTAATTATTTATAATGCGTATAATTAATGTATAGCAAAATATTGGATCTTTTTTTGACTCTCAATGACCATTTGTTTTAGGATGTCTCTCATCTCTAATTTTGCTGTATTGTCTCACTAATGGCACAGGAGCATCACAGAATGAAACCCAGAGGGCTCCATGCAGCAGATGCAGCAGCAGGAGCTCCTAACTATTCCTTTTCAGAGAAGATGAGCAACAGCCAAATTACTCATCTTGATCAGAGAATTGGCAATGTCTAGTGCCTGAGTGTGTTGGCACCAGGAGGAAAGGAAGAACAAGCTGTGTGTTTGTGGTGGGATGTGGGGAAGAGAAAAGGGAAGGGGACAGTACAGGAACTGCCTGTTCTAACAGTGTACAAACTGCTGTGCCAGCAGTGAACTTTTTGGGTGACTCACATGAGTTTTGGTGATGAGAGCCTGTTGTGTCCCAACAGAACTGCTCCTACAGCTGAGTCACTACCGAGGCTTTTATAACATTGAAGAGATCATTCACACATATATGGGTTTTTTCACCCCAGTAATAAACGTGCAGAGTCATGGTAGTTGGAGAAAGTTCCCTCACATGAAGCTTTGATGGTTAAAAGCAGTAGCTCAGTGGTGTGTATCATTCCTGAAGAAAGGGATGGGATGTCCTTTAGCAAAACTGGTATGAAGACTGTTCTTTACCTTTTTTTTTCCTTTTTTACTTTCTTTTTTCTTTTAATTCAAAGTTTTAGTTACTTCCTAATAACTAATGAGAGTTAAGAAGTTTTCCATAGCAGCAAGTGATGTATATTTGAGAATTTTTTCTAGGTCAGAAGCTCTATTTTCAAAGAAAACTTCTTTGATACTGTCCATTTAAGTGAGTGATATCCCTTACTGACAATGAAATACAGCAAGAACTTTCTATCCTGAGTGTAATCACTGTAAACAAAAATAATTTTTAAAACCCCCTACTTTGAAATAAAAGACATCCTCTGTTTTTTACTTTTTGACAGCAATTTTTAACATATTCTCCCCAGTATTCACATGAGCAAGACCGATATAAGATTAATGCTGAGATTTGACTGCTCAATGCCTTCAATACAGCAGGGAACAAATTTGAGGAGGAAAATCATTCTTAAAAAAAAAAAAAAAAGGAGCAAAAATGTAGTCAGGGAGTTCAAGAATGAAACTTACAGCATGATTTCTCACACAGTTCACCCCTGTGTCACTCCCTCCCTTGAGTGTCAAGCAATGTCATAAAAGGTGTTGCTATAACAACACTAATTAATTATAGTGGGATTTCATGTGTGGCAGTGAAAAGCCAAGCCACAGTAGTCCTGTTTTATGTCATAACCAATGGTGTAAGACAAGAAGTATATGATATTAAGATCAAACATAGTACAGTAATTACCAAGAAAGGCCAGCTTGTGTGAAGGAACTGCATACATATCTACCCTTAGGTTTTGGATACACGAATGACCCTCAAAAATACTGACACTTTTCACTTTCCATTTTAGAAAATAACTTGAAATAGAATGTGAAATTTGTGCAAAATGTGAAAGATATTGAATAGCTATGTCACTTTAAAAAATCATGGTTATCTCACACCCAGACTTGTGCTGAATCTAAACAAGAGGTTTGGGGACATCAGGAATCTGAGATGACTATGACATATACCTATAGTGTGGAAGCTACCTGATCTCTATAGGCTTGAAAGAACTAATATGAAATATTACAGATGAGATATTACTGTAAAAATGAAGAGGAACAACCCTTCAGTGAAAGTAGATGCTCCCTTTCCATGATTGTTAACGTGTGGGGTTTTTTTCCTTTTGTTCTTTGTCCTCAAAAACTTGTGATAGGAGAATGCAATTTAAAGAAGTATTGGTCATTACAAGAAATATGTTTAATGAAGAAATGGTAAATTTTTGAAGTTATTAAAAATTACTGTATTTTTCGAAGAGATGATTGACATAATTTTGCCCACTTTAAAATTCCAGAACTGTCCAGAAAACACTTACATATATGTGGACTGAGCACTAAGAGGTGGAGAAAATTATTATATCAGAACAACTACACCAAATAAAAAATAATATAATTGATAGAGAGCAAATATCTCCCTTTCAGGAATACCTTAAACAAGTCATACACTGGACTATTTTTTGTTTCTTCTTTGGTACAAATGTCCAGGTTGACCTTCCTAAACATAGGAACCTATTTTTGCACTTATCAAAAGTAAGAAAATATAGGTATTCTTCTTCCAATCCTTTTTTTATGGGTTGTCCTGGAACATAAACAAGAAAGTCATCCGTCCACATGCTTGTGTTTGCTGCAATCCCGAAGTCTTAGGTACACTTCTAGATGCAGGCTTTGCAACATTACAGTTAAAGCTTTCTTTAGTAGGATGGAAGGAAGAAGCTGATCAAAACTGATTAGGGAAAATGAAGCAAAAGTTTGTGGAAAAACTTCATCAGATTTAGTAATTTTTGGTTCTGTGTTAGGTATTATTATGGGGTTAAGTCATTTTCACAAGTGATGAATACCTCATCATTTTGAACAAAGCTAGCTTTGACTCATTCAGTGAGTTATTACCATGGAAAGGTAAAAAAAAAAATAATGGATATAGGAAGACACTGGCTAAATGGAAATAAAGCTTCTGAGGATCACTTGGGAAATCTAGAGTAGATGTCCAATGAACTTCAAGTCCTGTAATTTCTGATTATCATGAACATTTCCTGTAATGGAGTCTGTTTTCCATTGGAACAGCTTTAGTAAAGTCACACAGGTCTGGGTGATTCTGACTGTAAGTCTGAACAAGCTTTTAAATGCTAACTGACAGCAGTAAGTGCTGCCCACACCAGTCCAATCATAGGGTTTATGGGAATGATTATAATGGCTATAGTGCTGCTTCAGGATGTCCACAATCTTTGTACAGAGAGGAATCACTGGATTTTACATCTAGAAATTTTGCTCTTATTTTCATTAATGGCAAGGTGTTTCATCTCATCAGGGGGCAAATTTCACCTATTTTTAGACATTTTATCCAGATAATGACAAAAAAACAGGCAAGTTTACTATATGCTTTGTCAGATGCCACATTTTAATTTTGCTAAGAGAAAAACCTCTATAATTCATTAACCCCTTGACCAATATCAGTGATTGCAGAATGTTTTAAAGTACCAAAATACATAGTTCTCAATGAATATGACTGAAAACACTGCCTAGCCTGGAAAGTAGACTGATTTTCAATAAAGGTTTACTTACTGAGAGCAAATTAGTAAGCGTCTTTTGTTAAAAATTATTTTCAGCAAAGCTTAACAGATGAATTAAATTTTTTGACTTCATAAATGTCTATGATGTGCCTAAAGACTCTAGTCTTTTGATCAAAACACCTGGACCCCTTTTTCCAGTGAGAAGGGTAGGAAACAATCTCATGGATATGACAAATGAGTGGTCTTTGTGCTGTCACTTGTTATGTAACCCATGCATCACTGTCTCTTTGTTCATTTATTCAAATGACATCTGTCTCACTATCCATGACTAGCTATTCTCAAATTTAAACACATTTTGAATACCAGTGTCTGAGGTGGTTTCATCTTCAGCCAAGGACAAGAAAAGTTGTACCTCATGTCCTTCTTGCCTAAAGTTTCCACTTCATTCAGTTTTAAATAAATTTAAATCATAAGATAGTTCAGTATTTAATACTCTGAGTTTTTACAAATGTTTTAAAAAACCTTTTTGCCACCATTAAAATTGACAATGAACTCCTGAATAAATTAGTTGACTAAGCATGAGCTAAATATGCTTTTAAGTCCTACATGTTCTTTGCCACTGATCTTTCAGTTTCAGAATGTCATGAGCTGCTCTGGTACCTTTAATGGAAATACACCCAACCACAGGAAGATAACATGAAATAACACTGCTAAGAGGAAAGGGTTCAGGTGGTCTATTTATTTTTTTCTTGTTGTTTATTTGAGAGACTTTTTTTGTGTAAATATATTCTTTGTTTTCTGGCTTACTGTACACATTCCTGGTTTTGACCTTTGGCACTATCAGTGAGTCATAATGAACAGCTCATGAACTATAATCTGTTTTCATAAGATGGGGAAATAAGACAACCTGCCCTGCAGCTTGAACAAAAGAAAGAAGCACCTTTTAGGGGAGTGCCCTCTACGGAGTTTCAGCAGCATCCAGTTGACATTGAACGCTTCCAGTGCGACACCTGCTACTTGTCTCAACAAGTCCTGCATTTATTTAGTACATAGATAAGCCTGGATGCAATTTTATGGTAGAGATTATATTTTTCGGTCTGCAATATATCACATGCCAAGCTGCAAACAATTTGTTTAATTCTCATTAAATTATCGACTTGTTAATTTCTATCCATTCTGCTGTATAAGGAATTGTTTTTCTTTTGAAAAGCACATATTTCTGGCACGGATTGATGACTCTGCTACAGATGAGTAAGAAGCCCTAGGTGACCCGTTTACCCTTCCCCAGCAGGGTACCAGCTGCCAATTGCCCCCACTCTGTGACGGCTTGTCCTTCTTCTCACCTTGTCATCAAGCCAAGACTGCACACTGTAGGAGCACAGGTAAGCATCTGCCTCTCTAAACACTGCCAACAGCTCTCCATTATCAGCTGCCAGGGGTGCTTCGGAGAACTGTGCACAGCTTCCTCCAGATGCACATACTGAGCATTTTCATCTCTGCAAAAAATTCTGCCTTTCCAACACAGGGAAATCTCAAATGTCAAACCTGTTTCCAAAGTTGCATTTCATCTCACCATGAAACATGATATATATTAGTGCACTTTTATATTTCTCCACCTTAACTGGCAGGCTTTCCCAGCTGGACTCAGAATACAAACATCATCTAAATAATAGAAATATCTTTTCTGAAGAGATGCACTTCTGCAACACAAAATTGAAGGGATAATATCAGCATCCACTGCGCAGCATGTTGAGGCACTCCAAATGATTGGTTATATTTGATGAGAAGTTTAAGTCCTGAAATTGTCAAAAAATTAGGATGCAAGAAAAAGACAAGAAAGATTTTAAAGTTTGGCTATATCACAGAATAAACAGGAAGATGTGAGACCTTGGCTTCTCCAATCTCCATTGACCAAAAAGTTCACCTCTCTGAAACCCTTGATGAAGCCTGGTAGTTTTCTCTGCCACATTTGGTGGCCTTGAGCATCACACGCTGTCTTCAGTGAATGCCTCTTTTACTATCCATTGAAGTAGAGGCTCTCAATTATTCACTAACAATGAAATTCACTTTCAAAGTTTGTCACAGATATTCATTATTACCAAATTAGGAATTATAGAACATAAGGTCCTTCATTGATTGGTCAACTATTCAGGTCCACTGTTGATATTAGTGGTGAAACTGCAAGTAAATTTAGTGTGCAATGACAATAGTGCATTGTAAATATTGATCACATGCAATTTCTTTATCATTTGGAAGAGAAAAAGATATTCCTCATGAAGATTGGTAGTGTTACAAATATGGAGTACACAGGATGGTTAAAAATTACTTCATATTTTCTTACTTTCCGTAATTTTCAGGCACTAAAGGACAACTAATTTTTAAAGATTTAATTGTTTCTAGTCATAAACATGCAGTTATATTTGTAGAACTTTTAGAACAGTTTTGCTTTTTTTTTTTTACTATACTCCTATAATCTTTTCTTTCTTATTTAGCTGGAAAACGAAAGTTATTTTCATTAAAAAACCAAACAATCTTCTCTAAGCTATTAAACATCTTGATTAAAAGCCGCTTTACCGGAAATTCTCAAAGCTATTACCTCTAACTTGAGTTATTCCTGTACTAATACCTTAGCATAGATAGGTAGACAAATGTAATGTCTTTTTAGAGATATTGATGATCTATGTTTCTCAACTTTCAGTTTTTCTAATGGAAGTCAAGTGGGGCTTGGGAATACATGGTGTTTCTTTTATTGTTTCTGTATTCCCTAGAACAAGAGATGTTTTTCCCTTACTCGTGTATTTCTAAGTGGAAAGGTAAAGTTGACATCATATCTGCCTTCTTCAGAACTTTGAATATTATGTTAATACTTTTAGCTAAATCAGCCATTGATATAGGAGTCCAGTACCACTGCATTATTTTTTTCACTTTACTCTGGAAGTACAGGCAAATTGTGGGCAGCCCAAGATGTTTTTCTTGCTTACCAGACATGAGGGAAATGATCATTAAATATTAACATGAATTACAGTAACTCAATGAAAAAAAAATTATGAGATAACCCACTATTCATTTATGTTTAATTTGTGCAGAAGCAATGGTTCATAGGAATATTTATAGGACACATATGGCTTCCTCTGAGGGACACAGTATTCCTTGATGTCTTTTTGATCCATAAGAATTAGTTCAAGGGTGGATAAATTATTTTTCTGTTTCAGAAGACTCAGAAAAAAAGAAAAAGAAAAATGAAGTTTATGTCTAGTTCTAGGTTTTAGAGATTTGTTTTGTTTTTGTTGGCTTTAATTTATTGGTTTTGTAAGGTGGTAGTGAAACAAACCAAGAGGTGGTAACTGAGACATGCAAGAGTGTACTCTGATCTTTATTACTCATACTGTGTTGTTGGCAGTGTGCTTCAAAAGTGACAAAGGAACAATATGTGAGGGAGTGTAGCAAGTAACATTACATCATGCTGGCAAAGGTCTAGAGTTTGTTGAGTGGCACTTGACAGGATGGAGATCAGTGACTGTAGACAAAAAGTGTGTGTTGACAGAGCAGGCAGGCAGAAGGGCAATGTTCATACAAAGCCTGGAGAAAGAAGATCTGTCAGTGGGAAGGCAATAATTACTTGAGCAAGACTCAGGCCATTGCAGAGCTTTTTGGCTTACACATGTGTTTCAGGATCCCTGTGCCATAACAAAACTATTTAAAAAATGCAATTCAAATGAGTTAAATGTTAGAATTTAAGATCAAATGTAACAATTCTCTGATGTCAAGTGTTAGATGGAGCATTTTTCTTTTTCAATATATTCTCTGATTTTTGTTTTGATAATAAAATACTCAGAGTGGGATTCCTTTATTTGCTTCCTTGCCAGCGACTCTTACTTGCTTCAATGATTTCTTCATTCACTATTTTTATGATTTAATGCCTAAAGTTTCCCATAAGGCTGAATGGAATTGGAACTGATTGTGGGAACTTTGTTAGGTAATGTGGGTGAGTTCAGTCGTGCACACATACAACCAGGCAAAGTTATGAGGAATAACTATGCGATAAATTTTAACTCTTCAAAAAACACATTACTTTTGACTTTGTACCATTTCTGCCAGCTCAATACAAATCAAACACTTCAAAAAGAAATTATTAGATTTTCCTTTTCTTCTTGGAAAATAACTCACTTGCTCTTTCAAGCAAGAATTATCAGCGGCTATGCTGTTTTCATGCATTCATCTCAGAGATATTGCATTGGGTTTTCATGACAAAGTTTTGGTAGCAGGGGGTGGGGCTAAGACATGGCTTCTGTGAGGAGCTGTCAGAAGCTTTCCCAACATCCAACAGAGTCCATGCCAGTTGGCTTCAAAACAAACTCACTTCTGGCTAAGGCCAAGCAATGCTGGTTACACCTCTGGAATAACAAATGGGGGAAAAGGATAAGAAAAGGGGAAGAAATCTTGTGACAAAATGGAACAGCCAGAAGAGAGGAGTGAGAACGTGTGAGAGAAATAGCCCTACAGACCCCAAGGTCAGTGAGGAAGGGGATGGAGGAAGTGTCTCAGGTGCTGGAGATTAGATTTCCCTGCAGGTCCTGTGCAGACCAAGGTGAGTTTGGCTGTTCCCCTGCAGCCCATGAAGTCCACATAGAGCATGAATCTACCTGCAGCCTGTGGAGGACCCACCCCACTGTAGCAGGTAGATGCCCAAAGGAGGTTGTGACCTCATGGAAGCTTGTACTTGAGCAGGCTCCCGGCAGAACCTGTGGACCCATGCAGAGATGAGTTCACAGTGGAACATGTTTGCTGGAAGGACTTATGGCCCTGTGGAAGGGACTCATGATGGAGTGGTTTGTGAAAAACTGCAGCCAGTGGGAAGGACTCACACTGGGGAAATTAATGGAGCACTGTCTTCCACGAGAGGGACCCCACACTGGAGCAAGAGAAGAGAGTGAGGAGTTCTCCATGGAGGAAGAAGGAGCAGCAAAGACAATGTGTGATGAAGTGACTGCAATCTCCTTTCCCATCCCCCTGTCCCACTGGGGCAGACAAGGTAGACAAATTGAGAATGAAGTTGAAGAAACCCAGGAAAAAGGGAATGATGGGGGGAAGGTGTTTTGAGACATAGTTTTGGTTCCTCATCATTGTACTCTGAATTGATTGCTAATAAATTAAACTGATTTAATCGGGTCAGGTCTGTTTTGTCCATGATGGTGATAGGTGAATGACCTGTCCCTTTTCTTAACTCCATCTACGAGCTTTTCATTGTAATTCCCTCCTGTTCATCTGAGGAGGGGACTGATAAAACAGCTTTGGTGGACACATCATGTCCAGTCAAGAGCAACACACTATCGATATCTTGGTGAGGCCTCCTGTGCAGTGTTCTTCATATGCTGTACTCTGATTCTGCTCAGTTTTGTAATGCAGAAGTGGTTATTAAAGTATTTATGCATTGTCAATTTAAGTTTTTTCAAAGATACTTGTTATTATTTTTAAGCAATAGCTGTGTCATTACAGAAATCATCCAAATAGGAATTGTTCTCTGGGATAAATATTTGCTTTCTCAAAAACAATAGTTGTTGTTTTTCTTTTTCTTAAGTTCATTAATGTTTTGAATGTATATTTCCTAATACAGTGAAATGAAAATGCTAACAATATCAGGTCAGAATAGGAGGTCTTTTACTTATTGTTTATAAAATTAAATGTTCAATTAAATTAAACCGGAGTTATGTTTTGAGAAGATCCTTAGCAGTATCTATCCTTTGTAGAGGGTTGCAGCCTCTACAAATTATGAAACTGTGTCTCATGGAAGAGGATTTGTTTTTTTCCGTTTCAAGAGAATATGAAAGGTAAAACAAAATCAGCCATAGCTATACAAGGTTTGATTGGCTTTTTATCATTTCATATATGACTTTCTAGCTCATATTTCATCCTTTCCCTCATTTTCTTCTCTGTTCTCTTTTCTGGACTAATAAGATCCAAATATAGTACCATATCTTTTGCCAAGAGAATCACAATTCATATAAATAGAGACATTCATAAGACTGAGGCTTTAACTGAATTTTTAATTCTTTTATGATTTGTTTGGGGTTTTTTAAGTTAATTTTTGAAACTTTTTCTACTACTTTTTTTCAAGCAATGTCTAAAGCAATTATTAGCTGGCTATTTTGGTCACTGATTTGGGACAAATAATATCAATAATATTTGAATACATGAATAATAATGACAGTAGTAGCAATAACAGCAATAATGACTGTGAGTAAAACAAGAATATTAACAATAGTAGAAATAATGCAAAATGAACACATATCTCATACAGGTTGAGAGGTTTGCAACAGGAACAATGAAATCAGCAAAATCTCTTCATTTCATGAAACATCTACACAATAACTTCCAGGCTGTGTAATTTATATAGGTTCTCCTCTTTCAGGAGCATTTAAAATATGCAATGCTATACCATGTCCCTAATGAGCAAGACAGTGATTATATGGGAATGGAAATGAAAGTCTCTGTCCATAAGAACTAAAGTTCGAGGGGGAAATAAGAAAAATAAAACAACAAATATACAAAAATAGAACTAGAAAAAGAAATATGTGGTGGCAAAATACTTGGATTGGACCATGGAATAAATTCTCTGCATAAGCAGTTCATGATTCTGCCTACTGTTTTTTGTCAGGTCAATCATAATTTTTTACTTGTTACATTTTCTTTGCAGAGTGCAGATCTTGCATTTGTTATTGAGGCAGCAAATATCTCATTTAGAGACTTTGAAAACATAACCTGAGTTTTCTAGCCTTACTCCTTTTCATTAAAATTGCTACTGTCACATTTGTTTCCAAAGCAGTTTATTATAAATTGCTACTCTGAACATTTCCAATTCTGTCTTCCTCTCAAGGACAACTGAAAACTGATTTTTCATGGAGTGCTGCAGCAGATAATTTTGAGGTATTAGTCTCTTCAATTCTGAAACAAAAAGAAATTTTCTGTATTCTTAACTTTTTTCAATCTTTCCTCATCGAAAATCACAAAAAGCAACTGAAGGAAAAATCGTACTGAATTTGAGTGTAAGGCACAGTCCAATTATTCCTGCGTGTTTTCTTGAAAGAGTGTGTCAATGAATGACTGAAAGAATGATGACACAAGGGATTGGTAATGACATCTAAAATCTTCTCAGACTTACAATTCCATCCCACCAGAGTTCAGTAGCAGCAAAAGTCGTTAATTACTACAGGTACTTTAATTTCAAGAAAGCAGTTCTCTGAGTCTGCCCTTGAAGATAAATGGCCTAATCACATATAACTATTTCCCATTTTTAAGGGTAGTGTTAGTAGAGGGAGTGGGGTGGACCCATGTACGCAGAGTGGGACCCCAGAAGTGTTCCAGCTCCCAGGTTCAGCTGCCTATACCAACAATATGATGACTGAGCATTCCAGGGACAGCTTGGGACCAGGCTGTCTTCTGGGTGCTGCTTTCCACTTCATGGGTTGGGCAGATGACAGCAATCGTTTTGAAAGGTCCAGTCTGCTTCCTCCTCCAGGTGCCTGAAGAAGCACACAGCAGCAGACACATCATGCACAGCTGCAGAAAGGTCTGAGCGTTATTCCCTCAAAGTCAGATTGTCAGAGTGAGCTGTGCCTTCCTACTGCCCTGGGGAGAAACTTTCCTTTGCCAGGACAGCAGCATGCTGAAGGCTCTTATTTGGCCAGCCACCTCTTGGAGAGAGATGAAACAATGGAAATATAAGAAAGAGGACTTAATTACTCTGTCTTTTAGACTGTGCAATGCCTTATCACCTTCCTGTGTTACTCTTGAATTTTGGACAGAGCTGTATTAACACCAAACAAGGCTGCATATTGGCGCTACAAGGGGTCTATAAGGAGAGTTGATCAGTATTCATCGGATTGTTTAAGACCTTTTTGTTCCATTTAAAATGGCCTTTGTCTTCAGGGTCAACCTTTCTTTGAGGGAGGCTTTTAAGATTTATCTGTATGTGTTTTTTCAAGTTTTTGCTGAAAAAAATAAAATAGAACACAGTGCTTTTCAGCAAGGCCTCAATGTCCTTTCCAATGGAAGACAACTTTAGCAGTCTAAACAACAACAACAAAAAAACAGAATCAATGGAAAATATGAATTTTAAATATCTGGGTTTATTTATTATTGAGGTTTGAAAGAATATAATAGAACAGCCTAGGGATATGAGACTTTTAGATTGTTTTTCATGTATCGCATTTCTACTTCTCCTGTATATTTTTCAGCTCATCAAATGCTGAAAGAAATTTGTGTATGCATTTACCTGAGAATATATATATACTTATAGTATATGAAATATATACAGTATGTTCAGTGCAAAATTTTGAAAACTTGCTTATCTTCAGGGTCACATTTCTTACAAAAGTTCAGTTTGAAATTGTGGCCCTTGAGAAATTCATAGTTACTTTGTTGCTGACTTCAACAAAGTCAAGGTTTGTATCTTCAATATCTTGAACAAAACATTTGATTTCAGTGGAATTTCAGTCACTGGTTGATATTACATCCTCACTGTCCTGACACCCATGAAGATTTTGGGAAGGTTTGTATGGGGCACTCGAATATCAGATTAGGTTATTTACAGGCTGGAACTTCAAAAACCTAAGTTTAATTAGCTCCACCTTCTTCTCCCAGAACTTGAACAGGAATTTTTTTTTTTAATTCTTTTTACAGGAATTACTTTTAATCATGTGCCCTCTTCAAATATGCTTTAAAAAGCCTATATTTTTTATTTAGTGTTTTTCACACCCTGTTACTTTAATGCTGGAGGTTCCCCTGTTGCTTTCTGTAAAGATATGTGATTTTTCTGCACCTTTACTGAGTGGTTTTGTGGGTTTCTTTCTGGTCTGGAAGGACAATATATATCTAATCCAGGTCGAAGACCACCTCAACAGGTCCCAAAGACAGAGGCAGCCTTTGTTTCTTTAAAGATCTTATGGGAATGATGAGCACGGCATTGATCCCACTTTCATTAGTTTTAGGAAACAACTTCAGAAAACAGGTGGTGTGTGAGGTATAACATTAAGCTTACTTGAGAGAGAGGTCTATACACTGATAAACAATACTATGTTTCAGTCTCCTAGTCTTTGTCATCACTACTTTTATGTGAGGTTAAAATACTACCAGGAGGCTCTATTCAATTTTACTATGATAAAGCTAAATACTACATATTTTTATCTAAGTTTGATTACAGAAATATTATATTGAGGATTGCATGTTTTCCTTTTTTTTTTTTTTTTTTTTTTTTTTTTTTTTTTTTTAATGTTCTTTACTCAATCCCAGAAGCTGAAATATGTGGGATGTGTGTATAGTATTTCAGCGCAGATTTCACAGCTGAGCTAGAGAAAGTCATTCCTCTGGGCTGAAAGAATATAGGATACAGAGAGGCATCAAAATAAGAGAGAGAGATGAGAAAGAAACAGGCAGGAATAAGGCCTTGAAGACAAGAAAAAGGATTGAGAGGGTGATTGTGGAAGGAACTCAGAAGCCAGTGTGGGACTCAGGTAATGGAGTGATATCATGGGGAGAGGCCATGAAGAAAAAGCTTCTAGCTGTAAAGTGTCAAGACTTAAGGGAGGCAAAGATGTGAGAGTTAAGAAAGAATAAGTCTGCAGGGGGAGAAAGGACTCAGAGACTGACCAAAGATTAACAATAGGGGAGGTGAGATAAAGCTGGACTTTGATTGTAATTGAGAAAAAGCATTGACAATGTTCCTTTTTCTCTTGCTTGCTCTGTCTTTTATGCTCTCTCCTCACTTACCTCAAGCAGAATTTTGTCTTGAAATAGAGATTTCATGGGGTGTGTGAGCTTACATTGCTGATATTATTTGCAAAACACTCAAATATTAGAGTGGGGATTTTCAGTGCAAGGAGATACACTAAATATTATCATTTTCTCAAGAAAGTAATATGATTAAGGAGCAGACCAAAATAGGGAGCCACCTGGAGAGTACTTCCCACTAGATAGACTTAGAAAACTCAGAACTTAAATAGTAGGATGTAAGCCTCCCCAGTTTAAAACTATCTGTATATCTCCCTGGCTTAGGTGGGGGGATAAAGGGAGCATACAAATTTATGAGCTAATCAACAGATTTTACATGCTTTTTTTGTAAGTAATTTCACTTGCAAAGATGTGCAGACTCCTTTGCAAAGGCAGTGGCCAGATGCTTGATAGACTCATTTATTTGCCTGGGTGTCAAGCCTTCAGCCAGGTACTCATATACAACTTCACACACTATTTCATATCTCTGTCAAAAGCATGGATTGAAATCTCACGGTTTCCATTAATCATGATATAATTCACAAACTGTTCACTACAGTCATCAATCGAATTTTTATGTGCAGTGCAATTTGTAAAGGGTAAATTCATGTATCTTATTTGATTAGTCATTGTTAAGTGCAGTAATATGGGATCTTTGATTTTTTCATCTTTGTAGACAGTTTTCATTAGTGCAAACTAAACACTATGGCCATCAGAGCCTTTGAGAAAAGATCATGCTTTTTCTACTGGAAAAAGGGAAAAGTCATAACAGCCTGCTTCCTAATTAATTGTCTAATTTTTATATTCTTATTTATCCCATGTGGAGAAATTTGTATATTTTTGTAAGCTTCACTACTTCCAGGTAGCTAGCTTTGATTAAAGGTTTCTCTGAGAAAGATTTCTTAATAAATTATTTTTATTTATATTTTATATCACCCTGTGGTCCCTTTATTTTTTAAAAATATGGTATTAATTAATTTCATTTTTAAACTAAATTTTAAATTTGAAACATTAGCAATCATTTTAATGTTCTTAACTAAGAAGAAAAGCTCAAAGAGGTCTGCTTTGATGCTCCCAGAGTTTGAGTCTGTTCCACATTGACCTATCAGTCATGCATTTATTTGAGAGGTTAGTCAAGAGATGTTGTGAAGCCTTCAGAAAGACAGGTGTAGGACTTTATTAACCTTCTTGGTAGGTCAGATGTAAGAGATGCAGGATATTTAAACTTATTTATAATAGAATTTTTCTGATACTTCTAAAGAAGGAAAATTGGGGTTTTCTCCCCCACTCAATTTATTGCTTTAATAAGTTTATAAAAATAGGTTCCCAGTGAGCAGAAACATATAAGAGTAAATTTTCTGAATCTTCAGAAAAGAACGTGAAAAAAAAGTTATATTGAATCAAACTAGATTATATTTAATCACTGTAAGTGGTAACCACATCCTTACATCTTAAAAGGAATTACTTGGATCACATCAAAGTAACAATCCTAAGTGAAGATTGATCTGTGTAACTGTGATCCCTGCACTTTTCTGCTTGTCATGCTTTAATCCTATAAGCTATGAAGATGCGAGAAGCAGATCAGCTGCCTGGTTACATTTTACCTGGTTATACTTACTCATATGATCTTCATTTCTGCTTGACAGCATGTAGCCTATAATTTTATCAAGGATGAGAACATTTAACAAGTAAAACCAGGAGATGCAGGTTAAGTTCTTAAAAATAGAATGACCTCTTTATTTCTCATCATGCATTTCTTTCCTTCTGTTTAAATAGCTTACCATCCTTCAAGTTAGAAAATTAAGTGGTCGACAGATGAATCATACCTCTTGCAGGTACTAGAAATATATACACTTGAGACATGAGGTTATTAAAATGTCTGCATGCTACTTATTCTTCTAAAAAGATTGAAAAAAATCTGCTCAAATACATTGGTGGTTTAAGAAAGCCCAGATTAATTAATAAACTCTAATCATTTACTGTATATGCTAAATAGCAAAACCTAGGTTTAAATTTTTATATACTGCTTTTATTTCCTCAGTAAAACACTAGTTCCCTCAATGTTCACTGGTGGACTGTCTTGGAGGTACTGAAAGATGATGGATATATACTCTAGAGATGTTAGATTATTAAAACTGTGGAAAAGGGATGAGCCTGAAGACATGACCATTGTTATTGCCTTTGTCTTCATGGGCCTTTGGATTCTACTCTTCTCAGTTGTACCTCTGCTGCTCCAGCTTTACATCTTTGAAAGCAGCTGCATTGTAACTTTTCATTTTCTCCTGATCTAAAATCTTTTTTCCTCCTGTCTATGTTTCTCTGTTCTTTTGTGTTTGTTTGTTTGTTTTACTTTGTTGGGGTTTTTTGTTTGTTTTTTTTCTTTCTCTCTGCTTGTTAACCTTTTGTACACTTTTAAGTTGGAAAAGCAAAACCTTGACATGGTGTTCTCCTACACAGCTACATTCATGACTAAAGAAACAAAAAGAAAAAAGAATGGTTTTCCACTAGTTTGCTGGATTTCTGTGAACACTGAAGGCAACATATAAATTAGTCCCAAATTGGCTTTGTTTTGTTGGGATTTTTCCCTTGTGTTTTCTTCTTTATTCTTTAATGGGTGTCTGCACAGTCGCATTCAGACTCTGAGACTTCTGCTTAGGGAAAACTGATACAAGGGAGTTGATCACTGGCTGAAGAAATTTCAAAAAGGTTTAGTGAGTGTTGAGAAAAACCAAAACAAGTGATCCTCTACAGATGAGGGAAAGGAGCAGTTAAAGCCAATGGTGTTACTCCTATAAAATATTATTTACTTCTTTTTTTAACAAACTTCATCACTCTTTAAGGGTTTTTTTTACATCTCTAGAAAGAAAGGTGGCAGAACAGAAGAGTGGCAGAACAGAGACTATATGTCTTACCTAAGTGAGATATTTTTAGGCTGTGAGTAGGTCTTTATCAAATGAATGAATTTCTCTTGTCATGTAGCTATTTTACAGCCATCCTTTCCACCATATGGTGTCCCAAATAAAGCATTTATTTGTATCTACATTACTTAACCATGGTGTGAAAAGTTTCAAAGGATGCCTATGTACAGCTTGCAGATGGTACAAAGAGCCCAGAACCAGATGCAGCAGATGTATGGGCCTGTGGCTAGGGTAAAATCTTGGATCAGGCAAAAAAGGAATGCTATTCTGCCTACAGGACTATGGTAATATCTTTGTACAGCAGGATATTTCCATATGAGCAGCAATGATTAGTCCAGACCTGTCCCACCAAAGAACTGCTCTCTTAAGCTGTCTTTTTCTTGACATGTAATATAGAGGGAATTAATTGTTCCTTAAGTTAGAAACCTCTGATGAGTCCTTATCAGTGACATTCTTGTTGCTTCTTTATCTGTGTGGCATGAACACATGTAAGACACTAAAGTCTTGAAGTACAATATCATGTGAGAAAGAATGGGATAATCATCAAGGAGATATTAGTTATATAAGAGCATTGAAACCTTATGTGTTGAAGAAATGGCCATCTTTGTAAAACACTTTTGTAACTCATTCCTATATTAGGGCAGGGTCCTCATGGGAGCAATGCTGAGACGTATGAAAGACAAGAGGTGGTCCTGAGGCAGCCAGCATGGCTTAAGTAAGGGCAAATCATTTTTGACCAATCTACTGGCCTTCTGTGTGGGAGTGACTACCATGGTCGACAAGGGAAGATAGGGTGATGTCAGCTACATGGAATTCTGTAAGGACTTGAACAGTCCCACACACCATTGTCATTGGAGAGATATGGGTTTGAAAGGTGGACTATTCTGTGGATAAGGGGATGGATGGATGGATAGATGGATGAAGGGTTGGATAGATGGATGAAGGGATGGATAGATGGATGAATGGATGGATGGATGGATGGATGGATGGATGGATGGATGGATGGATGGATGGATGGATATATGGATGGATGGATGGATGGATGGATGGATGGATGGATGGATGGATGGAGCAAAAGAATTGTGGTCAATATGTCCATGTGGAGGCTGATGATGGGTGGTGTCCCTCATCAAGCATTCAAGTCCACCAGGGCTCAGTCCTGGGGCAGGTGCTCTTCAATATCTTCAGCAATGACATGGGCAGTGGTATCCAGTGAACACTCAGCAAGTTTGCAGATATCACAAAACAGAGAACAGTGCAGTTGAAAAAATAGGATGTGATGCCATCCAGGGAGAACTGGACTACCTTGAGAACTAGGCTCACAGGAGCCTAATGAACATCAACAAGTCGAAGAGTGTGGGGTGCTGCGTCTGGGTCACAGCAATTCCAGATATGAGTGTAGACTGGGAGATGAACTCATTGAAAACACTCCTGTGAAGAATGACTCATGGTCTCTGGTGAATGAAAAGCTGGACATGGGCCAGCAGTGTGTGCTTGCAGCTGAAATGGCAAATTGCATGCTGGGCTGCATCAGAAGAGATACCAGCAGGTTGAGAGAGGGGATTCTGCCCCTTACTTGGGTGAGATTCCACCAGGGAGTAATATGTCCGGCTCTGGGGTCCTCAGCAAAAGAAAGATGAGAATCTGCTAATTTTTGAGAGCCACCAAGTTGCTCAGAGGGGTTGAAGTTGACCAGAGGGCTTTCCTATGAAGACAGGCTGCAACAACAGGGGATTGCTCAGCATGGAGAAGAGAAAACTGGAGTGATCTCATTGCAGCCTTCCAGTAGTTAAAGGGGCTGATAAAAAGGAGGGAGAGTAACTTTTTACGCAAGAGATAGTGAAAGGAAAAGCAGTTTTAAATTCAAAGAGAGATTCTTTACTGTGAAGGTGTTGAGGCACTGGAACAGATTGCCCAGAGAAACTGTGGATGTTCCAAACTTGGAAGTGTTCAAGGCCAGGTTGGATGGGGCCCTGAGCAACCTGATTTAGTGGGTGACATCTCTACCTATTAGAACTAGATGATCTTCAAGGTGCCCTCCAACCCAAATAATTTTATAATTATTTTCCTTTTTTTGCTGAGCTCAGATTGCCACTGGCCCAGTGCTGGGAGCTCTGAGGTATTCAAGGAAATCATGTAACTGTGTAGGTACAGTATACTTCCTCTTCTTTCATTCTGGGATTTTAGAAGGGTTAAGAGGGGAATACATCCAACTGATGCCTAAATAAGAACCCCACAGACTCCCCACCCTTTTATCCTTTGTGTAATTATAATCCAGACAAGGCAGAGTTTAAAGGGAGAGAAACTTACTTTTTAAGACATGAAGCCAGATGTAGGCAAATTTAGTCTGCAGCTAACAGAAGTGACAGATAAAATACACTTCCCAAATTTTTATGCATGACTGGTACAAAGAAAACAAAAAGCAATTTAGATGCTTCCCAGACTGCAGAGCTGTCCAATCTGCTGTTAAAAAACACAACTGTATCTAAAATCAATTAATATTTTTTGTTTTCAGTGTGAAAAACTATTTGTCCTGGATGTTAAGTGGTTGTCAACAATAACAAGTATTTTTGCAGTTCAGCCAGAAAGCACGCATCTTCTCAAAAGTGATGGCTGATGCAGCTATTGTGCTGCAGTCATGACAATGACTGAAATAAGGCCTTGTGATTCTGAAAGGCAGGCAAAAGAGAAAAAAAATTCCACAAAGGCCTAATATCAGAACAAAAATACCTTAATCAGGCAAGCCTATCCTCCAAAAATTCTGTTCCTAGAATATATATTGATAATGATTATTCAGAACACTTAAGCTTCCAAAATTTCAGCTGGAATTGTATAAAAATAATAGTTGTCAAAATCTCAGCTGCCTTTAGAATTCCTCTCAGCTGAAATCCTAGTTACTCATCTGACTACACAACAACAGATGTTTTAGTCTCCATGAAGTTCCCTGACCTCACCTGGGATTTGCTCTGCTGCACAGATTCGCATCCTTAGGGCCATTTGTAAAAGTTTTCAGAGGAACATCTGAAAATGAAGCAACTGAAGGCTTTTCCCTCCCTCCTATTCTCCATTTTCCTTCCTTATTGTTTAATCTTTTATTTTTTTAATTTTTTTTACTTTGTCTTTTTTCTTTGACCTTTTCTTTTTTCATATTTTATCTTTTTTTTTTCTTTTTAATTTTTTTTTTTTTACTTTTTTTTTTCCTCCCCTTCCCTACCCTGAAGTCGTAGAGTGCTCTCAGTACAGAGAGGAAGTTGCTGTAACATCGAAGTGAGATTGATAGCCCAGGATAGATATGTTTATACTTCTCCTAGTTTATGCTCATGAAAGACACACACACACACACATGCACACACACACACACACATACATGAATACGAGTGAAAATGTGGACATCCAGCTTTTTTAGTAGATTGTACTTCATTCATTTTTGTTGTTGCTGTTGTTAGGATTATTTTGTTTGCTTTTCCCATGTGATATTTTTCTTTTGAAATATATAGTGGATTCTAATTTATAAAACCTTATTGAAATGTTAGTACAATATGGTATTTTGGCACCTCTGTTCCAAATAGCTCTAATATTCTTAGACAGTCAGCAAGATGTCTGGCTGTCTGCAATATGAGTAGCTGAACATTTCTTATGAAGAATGGAATGCACTATGTTGCTGGAATTGCATGAAAAAAAGTCTTTAGCAATATGGAAAAGGCTCTGGGACCTTGAATGTCAGTTCTGGGGGAGATGAATTTATAGGTAGAGCAATCTCTCTCCTCAAACTGACATCTGAGATCCCAGAGGTTTTCTCGGTAACACTGAGGATCTTCTTTTTTTCATGATTTTTCAAAATTATAATGCATGCTGTGTGTAAGATTCTGAAAAATTTCACACTCAAAGCAATAATGACAAACTTGGGCTTGAAAAATGCCCACTCCTCTTTCAATATTACTGAAAAACTTTTGAATTTAGCAGTGCTTCACTTAAGAAAGCTGGAAGAAGCTCTTTGCAATGAAGGGCAAAGGAGAGCAGAGTTCAAAATCAAAAGGCTACATTTACTTTTTATTGAAACCTCTTCTATGTGTTCAGAATGGGTAAATGAGCGAGTCTTGAAAAATAAGCTAAAAAGTCTCCATACATCTAAATTAGACAGTACATCATCATTTTTATGTCTCCTTTCATTTCGCTTATTACAGTAGCTTTTGTATTACCTACAGTTCTCAAAGAAATTGCCCAAGCCTACATATTTTTCTCAGACAATACTGTGAGTTTCCTGAGTTCCATTTCTTAAACACAACAGTCAGTCTAAGTCTGTAGAAATTTGCTATTAATTTGAACAGAAACATTGCTTTGTCTTACCAGTTTGGGATAAATTTGCTGTCTCAGCCTAACCAATGCTTTCAGTTGAACATAGAAGAATGTCCACATAACAATTCTTTCTCTTTCCTCCACATATAATACTTTAATATGCAGGGCCTTATATATTTGTCTTTGCAGAAGTACATCCTTAAAGGGGAGCTTATTATTAGCCAATTTGATTCTGAACACATTTGGGGATCAAAAAATCACAGAATCACAGAGGTATTGGAAGGGACCCTCAAGAATCATCCATTCCAACTCCTGGCCCTGCACAGCACCATCCTCAAGAGTCACATCATGTGCCTGAGAGCATTGTCCAAATGCTTCTTGAACTCTGCCAGGCTGGTGCTGTGACCACTTTCTTGGGGAGCCTGTTCCAGTGCCTGACAACTCCCTGGGTGAAGAAACTTTCTCTAATATCCAACCTAAGCCTCCATTGACACAACTTAAGGCCGTTCTCTCAGGTCCTGCCACTGGACACCACAGAGAAGAGATCAGTGCCTGCCCCTCCTTTTTCCATCACAAAGAAGTTGTGTTCAAGCTGAGGCCGCCCGAGTGCCGAGCAGATCAGGATCCCTTGCCCAGCTGGCCATGCTGTGCCTGATTCACCCCAGGACAAGGTTGGCCCTCCTGGCTGCCAGGGCACTGCTGGCTCATGTTCAACTTGCCATCAACCAGGACCCCCAGGTTCCTTTCCATGACACTGCTCTCCAGCCTCTCATTCCCTGGTCTGTCTGTACATGCAGTGTTGCCCCATCCCAAGGGCAGAATCCGGCACTTGCCCTTGTTGAACTTCACATGGTTGGTGATTGCCCAGCCCTCTGATTTATCTGGGTCTCTCTGCAGGGCCTCCCTGCCCTCAAGGGAGTCTGCAGCTCTTCCCAGTTTTGTATCATCTGAGAACTTGCTCAGTATCCCTTCCAGCCCTGCTGCCAAGTCATTTGTGAAGATGTTGAAGAGCACGGGGCCAAGGATGGAGCCCTGTGGAACCCCAGTAGTGACAGGTCACCACTCTGATGTCACCCTGTTTACTACAACCCCTTGTGCCCAATCTGTGAGCCAGTTGCACACTCATTGCATGATGTGTTTATTCAGCTGTGAGCTGGACGTTTTATCCAGCGGGATCCTGTGAGAGACAGTATTAAAATCTTTACTGAAATCCAAAAATATTACATCAACTGGTTTTCCTTGATCTATGAGGTGAGTTACCTTGTCATAAAAGGAAATTAAATCTGATAAATGGGTCTTTCCTCTCATGAAGCTGTGTTGGCTTCATGAGAAGGAAAATGTGACTAATGACAATGTTGTCATTCAGGTGTTTTTCAACATCTCTCTGGAAAATCTTCTCCATAACTTTGCCAGGTACTGAAGTGAGACTGACAGGTCTGTAGTTTTCAGTATCCTCCTTCTTGCCCTTCTTGATAATCAGGACAATATTTGCCAGCCTCCATTCAGCAGGGACCTCTCTGGTTTCCCAAGACTGCTGGGAAATCATCAAGAGAAGTTTTCAGTTGAAAGGTAAAAATTAATTTTAGTGGAAATTCTCAGACTTTGTAAATCTGTCCAACTAAGGATCTCAGCTTTTATAAAATCCTTAACTGTTAAAACGCTCTGATTGTAATGTCTCTGTAATGTGGTAATGTCCTTGTTCAAGTGCATAACTCTAAGAGTAACATCTTCCAGTGTCATGTCAGAATAGTAAAAAAGGTAACTCTGCAGATTCTTTAGAGAGAGAACCCTGAGTATGTTCAGTATTAATTGAACTAGTTAGTAGAGAACTCTTAATATTACATGAAACTCAATTAATATAATAAACATCCCACATTTTTCAGATTAATTAAAAAATATTCTACTGGCACTGATTTTCCATATATAAACTGCTGTTTTTAAAAAGTTGTTTGGTGGCAGAATAAATAACAGAAAAATATCTGCCTGTCACTTGAAATAATTAGATAGCAAAAAACTGGAAAAATTGACCTGATGAGAAGAGGTCCTCTTCCAGTTCAATCATTTAACCAGTCTGTATTTTTCTTCTGGATTTTCCTGCCAAGATGGAATATTGTGTTTTTAATATGTAATATATTTTATAGTAATATCAGTCAGTGTTCACGCTGAATATGGAAACTTTAAAACATCACATATAGATACACAACAATGTACTATTAAAATATATTAAGATAGTCTATCCAAAAGCATCATTCTTTGTCTCTGTAAATGAATAAGTGAATCAATTATTTCAGATCAGCCATCAAACAAGTGGAAAGAATAATTTCATTTCATCATAAAACAGTGCTGGCAGAGTTAGTTAATGTGGCATTTTTCTCAGGGAAATAATTAGAAATAAAAGTTTATTTCAGGTACTGAGGCATATTTTTTTAAGGCTGAAAAGATTTAATTTATTTTGTATTATTTTTAATCCTTTTGCCTGATGTTCATGTTGTTATTTTGTATTTACTTCATTAAAAACCAACAACTAAACTGTCAAAACATTCAAATTTTCTTCAACTTTTTTTTTCTTGAAATCATTGGAAGAACTTTCTTTGATTTTGGAAATTACTTGAATCCTACCTTCCATGCATCCCAACATGGATTTTGGGATACGTGGAAAGTAGGAATCAAGTTTATCCAGGGAAAAAGTATTTCTGTGAAAAAATACTAATAAATACTTCTCTTCTAGTGGTTGAACACTGATTATATCTGTCCCTAGCAGAATTATAACTAGCAGAAAAACCTCCTTTATATGTTGCTGAAGTATCACTCTAGGTTAAGTTCAAATGCTAAAGTCATCCCTCACCTAATGCTTTTGAAGTCACTTAAACCGTGATCAGGTTTTAGCCATGGTGACTACAGAAGCAGTTGTGCTTTGATCTCACAGCTTTTCATTACTTGGAAGCTCACAGTGTTTAGTGTGCCTGTAGCATGGTACGAGAGAGAAAGTGCCACTCTCTCACCCAGCAGATTCAAAAAGTTTTGTCTTTCATACTGAGGCAGGTCTATTAACTTCAGTGAGACTGGCACATCAGAAAAGAGAAACCAGACTAGGAATTACCCTGTTGCTCATACTTGCCTTAGTTGCATATATTTATCTATGTCTGTAAAATGCATCACCTAAAAATGTACAGCCTGCCCAGCAGTGAAATATGGTGTCAGTTTAATGCAGTGATTTGCACTTTGCATTCCTCCCTCCAATTCCTGTTATAGGTGAGCAACACTAAACTTGGATTCAAGGTAACAAAGATTTTCCTGGCAGCGATGCCTTTTTCTAAGCAGACTCTGTGAGTAATTGTGTGGGCAGCTTTCGAGTTGCCTATGGGTCACTCATGATTAGACTGCTGATGAGAAATCTGAGCTGCCTTCTCCCCTTGCATGTCATTTCCTTTTAATTCACTTTGATTCAGGGAATGTATATATATATTTTTTTTTAATCCAGCTATGAATAAAAATAAGCTCCTGTAAATCAGTTACTGCAACTGTCCAGAAACAGGCCTGTAAGACAGTACAGGAAAATGTGTAAAGCACTACAGAGGTAAAAGTTTCATGGAGCCTAAGGATATCTCCAACTTTTGATGTCTACCTCCACACTTTTTTTATGTATACAGCAGCAGCAAAATACACATACCTTTTCCTTTGATTATAAAAGCACACATTTATTTTAGATTAATAGAATTTAAATTATTTTCTTTTTGGAAAAGTCTTGCATTATAATGTAAAAGCTGTAATTTGGAAAGGTCACAATCCTATATTTGGAATCAATGAAATGTTAGCAGATAAAACTCATTTTTCATCCTCAAAGTTTTCATTTGTTGCTTTCAATAATAATATTTATATTTCCATTCTGGAGGAAAAAAAAAGAAATCCTTGTCTCTTTCAGTAAAATGGACAGAGACAGGAAACCAGATAATTGCTGTGTGCTTGTACCTAACAAAGAGGGACAATAGCAAAATGTAATCTTTTTGGAACTAAAACTGAATTAAGTTGTGAGAAATACCGAAGTCAGGTGGAAGATGCAGGATTATTTCTGCATTTGCTTTTGACACCATCAGTTTTCAGAGCAGAATACAGTGTTGTTTGTGAAAAGGAAAGGTCTCTGCCTGGAGCTCACAGGGGTTTTGAGTGAGCTTAATAGCCACTGATGTGTGGTTTATAAATAGAAATCTGCTTTAAAAGAGTGTGCCAGTGTCAACTCTGCTGTCTGTTGTATCTCATGGCACTGACAGGGACTCACAGCACCCACCTCAACGTTCCAATGATCAGCAGTATGGAGTGTCTGAGAAAAGACATGTGAAGGCAGACTAAGGATGGTAGAGTTTCTGATTAATTATGAAGAAAATTAGGAGGAAACTGCATATTCAGATTCTACTATAGAATGTAAAGGAAGGCACAAATTGTAGCCTTGGGTCAAACGCAGCAACCATGAGGTGAGGGACAGTTTTGCAACTGGATCCTGTTTGCAAGATTTCACTTCTAATTACACTCTGAAGCACCTAGGAATATAGAGGTCAGTGTTAGAGCTTTTCTTATTGATATTTAAGGTTGTTGACAGCCCCTCTCAGGTGCACAGAATTCTAGTGTTTCCCCTTGTTCTGGAATAGCAACTGGATTAAATCAGAAAGCAGCACTAAAAGCATGATAATTTTAGGTGACTGTTTTGTAATAACCACATCTGAGTGAGTTGTATACTTGCAATCTGTCTGTTTTGGGATTCCTCAAATGAGAGGCTATTTTTCAGTATTATTTTTACAGTACTTAAAAATGTAATATTTTATTCATAGGAAATCTGCAATCTAGCAATTGCTCTGGACAGGAGGAACTATTGTTTTATGAGCCTTACAACTTTGCCCAACATATGTTTGAAAATCAAGAAGAAATAACTTATGTTGTGGGATTCTGCATTGTAAAAAGTCTTATGAAAGGTAAAAGATTACAATGACACAGACTGAGAAAGTATATTAAAATGAAAGGAATCCCATGAATATTCAGTCAATAACTCTTGTCACTGCTGATGTGCACTAAGAGCTCCTGGGTACTGAGGAGTATGGGTTAGATGTGGAAAGACAGATAGTACATCTTTACACCCCTCAGATAGTTTGGCACAAAAAATACACATTAAAATTTAGGAGGATCTTGGCAAGTACATAGCACATTGGAATCCATGCTTACTTTCAACTTGTGTTGCACAGGATGGGCATAATGTTATTACAGAACTCTGTTCAATATTCTGTTTGTTTTTTGTTTAAGGCAGGCTTTAATACTCCTTTTTGACTTCTTTAGCAGCTCTTGACAATAAAGGGCATCATTCAACATCAAATGTACATCTTGGGTCAGAGATAAAAAGTCAAAAATGTTTTACAATTTCCACTGAATGGAATGAAGATTAAAATTGTAGCAGGGCTAGTTATCTGTGCCTTAGTCCCTACGCTAAGTTTCTGCATTTCAAGATAAGCAGAATTTAATTGGAACGTCTATATTCCTGTTTTATTAAAAAATATATGTCTATAACACAGGATTTCATCTGCTTTCAATTGTATTGTTATGTCTTGCCATGTCTGTAAAATTGTATGATACAGCTGTTATGCTGAATAAATTTTATCTGGCTTATACAATTAAATTATTTTTAAAATATTGTTCTTCATACAGAAGAACAGAATGTTAGCTATTTAATGAACCATGTGAGGATTGAAATTTCTGCTTCTCTAACAATTATGCCTTGCAGTTGCCTATCTGAAAGAGGGGGAAAAATAGAGACAAGAGTAAAGGTTATGCCTTTGACTGAAATATTCCTAAGTGTAGTTACCTCTACTTAACTGAGAAGGAAAACAAAATAAAAAAATCAGCTGAAGGAGACACAAAACATATGCAAGACATGACTTGGAAAATAATTTACAGACATTTACCCTCTGATTTTTACTGACATCTCTGAGTACCAGGGAATGAAATTCTAGAGTACGCTCCAGTACAGAAATGTAAACACCAGTTTAGAAAGAGTAAAAGTTAACAATGTCGAATTACTCAACTTTTGAAAGGCATCTCTAGTAAATATTCCATAAATTTAGGCCTTGGGATTAACATTTCCACCCTCACCAATACTATATCTGAAGATGTTCCATCTTGTTTCAACATATAAGAGTCTGGTGGGGGCAGTAGGTCCACACACATACATGTTTTATACAATCCTTTTACCTGAAGTTACATGCATGTGTATTTTGCAATAAATGTATACCATTAGATGTCTCACAATAAAATAAAGCTAAATAAGAACTTAATTGGAAATTTTAAATGAAATAAATATTTTTTCTTGTGTTAGACAACTAAAAATGGGAGTATCACTCAGTACATATTCTGAAAAATTTCACAGTCGAGTTTTTTTTTAATTTATGCATTTTACCAAAAATTTTGATCTGGTGGAGAAAAACACTTGAAAAAGGCTTGAATTGGAATCTGTTTTTCCTGTGTGGCAATAGTAAAAAAATTGTACTAAAATAATCCTTTTTATTTTTTTTTTTTAAGAACAAGCTAAATATTTGAGGTGATAGAATTTATTATGTAAACACAAGCACTTATGAAATGCGACTTGATCTGAAATGAACAGATAGTATACAACAACCCTTGTTTCTGTTCTCCATTATTTGCACTAGCATACACTGAGCAAAATCTTTAATGTAATTTCCTATAAATGAAAAAAGCACATGCTCTGTAACAGAAAGTTATTAAACATACAAAGAAACCATGAAAATAAGAAAAAAATGAACCCATAAACTCAGTAAAAAAAAATAAAAATACGTAAATGATATGTCCATTTTTAACAATTTTATATTTTCTGTAGATATTGAATAGTGGGGTTACCATGCTTAATTTATAATACCTGCCAGGATATCAATACTGGGCAAGATGCTGGTGCTGAAGAGATGATGATTATAAATGTATGAAATTCAATACTAAATGCAATACAAAAAATGATTGATTCTGAATTTTGCCATCACCTGCTATGCTCTGTATAGCTTCTGGCTTTCTAAACCCATTTGGCAGAGCTATGTTTCTTTTTACTCTAGTGCTGTTAAAAGAATCAACTGAGGAAACCTTCCCCTTCTGTCCCTAAAGCTGGTTTGTTGATTTTTTTTTTTCTTTTCTTTCAAAGCAGGAAATCAGAGCATAATTGTTGGGCTTAAGTAGTAGTAGTGTCTATGCGGGGAGTGTCTCCTTTTATAGCCCAAATATTGACAGGGAAGGGAAAGGGAATTTCAGCACCAACAGTGACAACATTTGAGGCAGCCTCTAACATGGGATGGAGGCCTCCAGCAAGAACTCCAGCTCCCCTATGAGATCAGTTAACATGCAGAGAATGAGGCAGCCAGAAAACTCAGAACTCAAATTATACTTCTCTTTCAAACACCACTTTTATTAGTACTACAATATTTTCTAGTATTGAGATAGTTATTCTGATTCCAATAATATGTGAGACTGAGGCGGTGTTGCTCATCAAATTATCTATCTATATATGTTTTTGGATTGTCAACTAAATCATGTACTTACTAAAGGACAGATAAGAAATACTTATGCAGGTATGTTAGTATGTGTTTATTTTAAAATATCTTGTTTTAGTAACCTGGTAGCAAGAACATTTGCAAACTCAATGGATACAAACTCCTGAACACATGTCGGTGCTACATATAATATTTACCAATAATTTCTCAAATATGTTTTTGTCTGACTTACCTGTATGACATGACATCACAGGACATCACCAATATCTCTGGTCTGACTCTGTAGAGTTCCATAGATTTTGTATAGTCAAATCATCACACAAAGCTCTAGCCAACTGTTGAAGACGTCGCCACTCAAATTGAGGCAACCAGATTCTCACACAGAGCCCACTGGACAGAGACTGCATTTGCACACACAATTGCAACTAAAAATCTAAAGAGAGTAGCATATACCTGATTACGCATATGTCTCTTCCATATGACGGATCCTCCAGTAAGAATTCTAGCTTGGACCTAATGTATAAGCCCAGTCAATTGCAGGGTTATATCTTCCTGTAGATGAGCTGATAGAGAATAAAGCTACAACAGCTAAACAGGCTTGTTTTTGTTGTTGCTGCCCAATGCAGCACCAGCAATTATACAGTGCTGATTGACTCCAGCCATAGAGCACAGAAAACCTCTCATTTTTCTCAGCTCTCACTGATGACCAAAATGCAGGAAAGCAACTCATGCATCTGAATATGGAGCTGGTTGTTTAGAACTCAAGTAAAAAAATGTGGAGGAAAACCAAAGAAGGTTTAGACATATTTTCACTCTGAATTTAAAATTCACATCCCAAAATAAAGCTGTCTCAGAAAACTTTCTTGCTTGAATTAACCTATTTGCAATGCTTGAGTTCTATGCAGTTTTTCTTTAACTCAGATTGTTTACTCAGATTCCTGTGAATCCTCTAACTTGTCTGCAGAAAATTCAGAAGTATGCTACTTCAGGGAAAAATGAAACTCGTAAATCACACATCTCTTTTCAAGACAATACAGAAGTAAGCTGAAAACAGAGTTTCACACATGATCTACAAATATATAGCACAAATGCTGGAGAACTGATGCTTTTTGAAAGATGCACAACTTGCTCTGGGCATAAGTGTAAAGTCTGACACTTCCCTGAAGTATCATTACCCTGTGAATATTCACTGTGGTCACCACAGAAATCCCCAAATGAAAAGTGATTTCCCTGGAACTGGCTACCCTGGTTAATATCAAGTTGGCAACTGGAGAACAGGAAAAGAAGCTATTAGTGAGAACATTGACAAAAAAATGAAGAAGAATTAGGATGAAAGAATATGACTCAATGTATTAGGTGTATCCTTAGAAGAACCAAATAAATTAGATTTACGTTGCATCTGAAAAGAGTAAGAGGGAAAAAAAATCTATTGTGGAATCAAAACTCTCCGAAAAATTTTGTCTAATATGGAGATATGCTACACATTGGAGCAGCAGAGGACTTGAGGAAGCATGTGATGATGTCTCCAGGGGAAAAAATCTCTCAATAGACTACAGAAAAGAACTAGAAGTACCCGACAGACATATGCTTAATGCCTCTGGGAAGGGTTCTCTTACCTTTAGGAGGAAGAAGAAATAAAACCTTCATTTTTTTGGAAGTCATAGAATGAGGAAAAGGATAAATAGAGTATCTAAACCCACTAATCATTATAGGCAAAACTAAACTAAATAAAATATTTTGAACAGAACCCCAAAGAATATCCGTCCATCCATCCATCCATCATGTAGGAGCTACATCCATCCATCCATCCATCCATTTACATTCACACACAAAAAGGACCAATTCTTCTACCTTCAAGGCTGGAAAACAGAAAAGATGTAGAGGCCAACAGTCCTCCTAAACTTCTTTCATCAAGAAGACTATGTGAGCCCAGCCAGCATGTACAGCAAATGTCTTGATGAGCAAGCCCTGAAAGTCCCCAGGTACTAGAAGCTGTGTTGACCTTCCAAGTAATGATGGACTTTATCTATCTTAGATCATTGTGAAGGGCCACCTCTGCAGTCCATGCCACAAAAACCTTGCTACCTAAATGCAATATGGATGTTAGTGTTCATTGCACATGTGGAGGCAATTTATATGAATGAAGCGACATGTTATTCATGCAGAGCTGGTTTATTGAATGATGAGTAATTTAATTCCTTGAGAGTCTGATCTTTATATCTATTACACAGTTGTAAAAAGCTTTAGCTCTTCAAAGTCCATTTCCAGGAGGTTAGACACAATACTAGATTACTAGAGAAAAAATAATATAAAAACAGCAAACAAAAAATCCATGCCTCATCTCAACTTAAGGAAAAAAGAATGTGGTTAGAGTAAAACAGCTTTTTTGTTGTGGGGGCTTATCTCTCAGTAGTATGCACTACGAATGTAAATTTGAACACCAGTTCCAAAAGCAGAAAATTCCCAAAGTAATAAAAATTCACCAGAGCCCTCAATACAAATCAAATGTGTAATATCCTGATAAATAAACATCATAAAAAAGTGAAGTGAAAATGAGAAAACAGAGTCAAGGGAGCTTCAGATGATTTATACCAGGTGAAGGTCTTATTCATATAATTGAAGTATTCACCATTAAACCAAAGTATATTTTTCTCAGGTGGTATTCAAGCTATTTTTCCTCAAAATACCTCAACTGCAACATGTCACCTCCAACAACAATTCTACAGAGATTTTTGCCTGAGGATGGCCTTTGCAATCATATATATATATATATATATATATATATATACATCTCTACATTCATACCTGGCAAGCAAACTCAGCTTCTTCCAGAAAGATTCTTTACTTCTGTTTAAATGTCAAAAGTACCCTACAAAACCAATCTGTAGCCAAATCCAGACTGTGNCTGAGGATGGCCTTTGCAATCATATATATATATATATATATATATATATACATCTCTACATTCATACCTGGCAAGCAAACTCAGCTTCTTCCAGAAAGATTCTTTACTTCTGTTTAAATGTCAAAAGTACCCTACAAAACCAATCTGTAGCCAAATCCAGACTGTGTGAATGTCACAGTGATGCATGCTACAGACATACTGTTTACTCATTTTTTATGCATGTCAAATTCTGTCAGATTCACCTTAAAGAAATACTGTATTTCAGAAGCAGCTACCTGCAGCCTACAGTAAAATAATACTTACGCTCTGCACGAGTTCCTTGTTACCAGAGTTTCCTACCATTAGGATGAATAAAGGCACTTTGCACACCTGTTTCTCAAGTTTTAACACATCTGAGTTTCTACAGAAAGATGACTTATTAAAGTATTTCAGACACATTCATTCAAATTACTATTTCCTTTATTTCTACATGCAGTTAACATGGCTGATTTGTGTTGTCTTTGGTATAACTATAATTTTTTTTTTTGTCCTGGAAACATCTCTTGGACTCAATTTCTAAACATCAAATTATATCCAGTGGTATCAGAGGGCTTGGTTTGCCACTGAGTTTCACATACAAGCTTTTAAGAATTGACATATTTCATTCCAGATCAGCAAATTTTCGGATTGAAACCCATGGTTATATTGTGTAAATCCAAAGCTGATAGTCCTGTGTCTACATGAAGCCCAATTAAATAATAACTCAGGGACAAAAGAAGTGTGAGTTGGTGTCAATTTATAATCATATCACCCTTGTGATAATTCAACACAGTGAAATAAAAAATATATATATTCTCTCTACTCAAGAGATTATTTTTTGAATGTGTGTGTCTTTAGCTTCTCTTCTTTCTGGATCTGTCAATTACTGCTTTAACTAATAAACCAAATTCTGTTGGCGTCAAAAACCCCCCCAAAATCCTCAATCACACAAATACTTGTATTACCTTTAGGTGGTGAGGTCTTTGAGGTGTTGACTGCAGAGGTGGCCCTTCATGATACTCTAAGATAGGTAAAGTCCACCATTAGGTGGAAGGGCAGCACAGCTTTCAGTAGTGCCCACTGAGAGGACCAGAGACAATGGACACTCACTGTAATACAGGAAGTTCCATCGGAACATCAGGAAACATTTTTCACTGTGAAAAAATGTAACTTAGGTCAGGTTGACTGAGCATTGATATGGATTGCCCAAAGAAGCTGTGGAGTCTGCCTCCTTGGATATGTTCAAAAGTCTTCTTCAACCAAAAACTCTTTAACAGATTATTTTTTTTTCTAATCACTTATGTTCTCCAAAATTCAAGCAAGAACATAAGCAAGAACATAAACCACTGTGGTCAGTGGTTTCACCATGGTATTCATGGTAGTGAGGGAGGTATCAAAACAAGTTGTCAGCATCTGAAGTCCCTTTGTTAGAAGCAACACTGCTTGTGTTGATGATTTTCTCTTCCGCAAATAATTTTTTTATTCTTTTTCCCCATCCAGGGTCTTTTATAGCTTTCTTTTCTTCAGTGATCTGAAGCTTCAAACTGCATCCAAGTTTACTTTGTGTGGTGTCTTTTACATATGTCAGATAATGTTTCTTTGTGTCTTTTTTTACCCCTAAAACCAGTTTGTCCAGCTCTAGACCTGTGTTACTTTTTAAGTGTCCATTACTGAGCCGGTTTTAGATGTGGGGTTTCCAGTGCTAGGTTTAACCAAGTTAAATCAGTGCTCAGTTAAACTTGGCAGCTCAAAAGAGGTAAGGCTGTAGGAACTGCATTCCCCCAGCTTCACATCCCCCAGTAGCCTCACATCACAGTAGTGAGGCTGAGTGGGATGAGCCTGGGCAGTGTTCTTCAGGAAAGTGTAATTTGAATTCCTGCCTCCCTGTGTCCCTGTGATCCTCTGATCCTGTGGAGGTAGGCCTTTAACAGGGTGATGACTTCTGTGGTGGGCCTTGGAGGAACTAGACCAGAATTTGAGCTCACCCATCAGAGGTGCATATAAGCTTCTACTACACAATCTTACCATCTTGTGACCCCTTCCTTATCACCACACAGTTGCACTCTCTGTGCTGCATCCTGTGCCTCTGATTCTGAAAACCTCTACTGTCCTTCCAGGCAGAAATATCTCTTTCTACCTGGAAAAACTGCTTACCTGTTACCTGCATATTGAACTATAGTACCACACAAATATAAACAACAGTAGACAAAATTATCTGTGGATACCTGATCCATAGTTAGAAAGATGCTTCCACAGGGAAATCAAGTAAGACCTGGAGACAGGTCAAGAGAAATACACTCAGAACAGACTTGACAAGCCTTTTTCCTGAGCCTGGGCAAACTCAATACAAAGTTTATGGCCTGTTACTAACACTGTCAATACTGTATTATGAGGCTGCAGGGTTGCACTTCATCCCAGTAAAGCAATCAGGAACAGCGGGTCCAGTCATCTGGACCACATCTTTTGGTTCACCTCACTCAGTTACAGCCCTTTGGACATGTGTTTTGGAAAAACTTCTAACTGGGTAATCACTCTCAGAGCATTGTTTTGTGCTACACAAAGAATTTCTGAAATCCCCTGAATGTTGACTTTTCCCCCTATCTCCTCACACTTCATAAACTTCTCCGTGCACTGTAAAGGCCATATTCCCTGCTGCAGTATAGCCTTTGGGAAACAGATCTGCTTGGATGGGTGAAAACAAACATGAATTCTTCTAATTGTACATAAACTGAAGAATGTGAATCAGCACCTGTTGATTCAAAGTTTTATGTCTTCATCAGTGCAGTAGTGTAGTTAATGGCATCAAATCCAGAACATTTGAATATGAAGGAAACCCAAAGAATTTTACTAAAAAGGTGTAAATCTCCCATACTAGAACTGAATGACATGTCTTTATCAGAGAGTCATCTGTTTTTACCTCCCCATGTACACAGAGGTGGGTCTGCAGACACACAGCACTAGGATGTGTCTTTCTTCCAAATTACTTTTCAAAGTGAGCTGCCGGAGGACCACGTCCATATCTGGGCAGTAGATGGAAGAACTCAACATTTAGAAATCGCTATTTGTTGCCAGCATGCCTTGTAAAAACCCTGTGTTTTCATCAAGCTGCCTGATCTCTGGACAGCCACAATGATAGAAACTACAGGTTTTTTTTATGCTCAGTGACTCACATATTAAAAGGCCAGGAAACAATATTGCTAATTGCCAGTAAGGTGACAGCTACTAATTCCTTTCCTAATTTTTTCAGCATTTTTCTTCTCAAATAGTACTGATGGATGATTTAAAATATTAGACAGAAAAGTACACAGCTTGTGGGAATTTGTAAAATGCCTTCCTATGTGCAAAGAACATCTATAAGAAAAAAACTCTAACAGTAGGCTCATAACAGAGTTTTCCAGAGCTGGAAGAAAGATTGCAGTCCTAACTCTGCACTTATATAATATGGGCAGAAAAATATGGGCAAAGATTTTTATACAGGAGTAGATTTTACCACAAGAACTCCAATCAGGAATTTGTATTTGCTAAAGTTTTTGTCAGTTAATAAGCTTTCTCAAAATAGGCCTGCTTATTAACTTAGAAAATAGTTGAACAAGTAGAAATAATGCAACATCCTATGGAATGCCTATGAACTAAGTGGAAATTAAATGTTTATAAATAATGTCAGAGATTTTTATTGTTTTAAATGTCTAGATCTGAACCTTAGACTAGACTTGCTACTTTGTCTGTCACAGGACTATAAGAAATTGACATGTAAGAGAACCTATTTAACTTTTCATAAACAATTTTTGAATTGCTTTAAAAGCAAATTAAAATATAGACAGTTTTTTCTCTTTAAATAAGTGATACAACAAGACATTTTCATCTGGTTTGGTCAAGTCACATCAAATTATGTCACATCACAGAATATGTTTAATCCAAAGTAATGCAATACAAGTGAAATGTCTGCATCAAAATTTAAAGGAGTAATTTAAAATAAAATTTAAAAGAAGTGAAAGAGAGTAAGAAATATAATACGTAGGTTTCCTTATTCTAAACATATCTCTGCTTTCTTGTCACAGACAGATGCCCTACATTCTCAGAGTAGGTAGAAGGTACTTCACATACAGATGGTTGCAAATAATTTGGAAAAAAAACCCCAAAAACAACAACAAAAAAAATCCCCAAACTCCAACTGCACTCCCATGCCCCTCCTTACAATTCCATTGAAATGCCACTTACTTTTTTCTTGTAATGGGTCTTGACAAGAAGATGTTCATGCTGTGTGACTTTGAAAATGCCCTTTTCTGGCAGACAGCTTTCCTGCCAGTGCTACTCTTTGCTAGCTTTAAACAACAGGAACAGGGGCCAATTTAAAGTCCAGAAATTAACTAATTTGAGACACACAGGCTCCCCATGAGGCAATTGTTCGCTTAGATGAACATACTGTCTTCATTATTCCTTAGATTTTGAAGAACTTAAATATTCAAAGACTGAAGTACATTCTTTGCGCTGTCAGTGACATAAGTGATGTGATTGTCCAAAAAAAAATGAAAACACATTTCTGTTTCAGAATGCATAGTGTGATATTCCAGCCCACACGGATGGGAATGCACAAAACATAGGAATATACTAGGGTTAAATTATATCCTGGGGAGATAATTTGGACAAGTTTAAAAGAAAGAGAAATGTTCAACAGCATTTGAACAAGATACTCTGAAGATGTAAATATATGCTTTATTCATCTTGTTCAAAATATGGAGATTCATTCTCTGCTTGCTTTGAAGAATTTTCATATTTTCTATCCTCCCCACTAGCTGGTAGCTTATTTTTGTTCAAATTCTTGGGTAACCTTGGCATTTCTCCCCCAAGCAGTTTACTTAAGTGTGCTAGAAATTTTTGCTACCTTTCAAAGAGATTACATACTTTTTGTTTTAACAATGAGGGAGCAACAGAAGAGTAAAGAATGAAGGAAAGCAAAATTAAAAAAAAAATTAAGGTAACCCCTTGTGCTTTAAAATCTATGGAATTATTCTCTGAAATTCATTTGGAAAGGAAAAAAAAAAAGAAATATTTTTATCATTCTATATTTAAAAATTACTGATCAGTAAATGATTTAATTTTTTTCCCCTAGGTTCCTGCTAGCAACACAAAGTCATCTTACAAATTAAGAATCTGACAACTGGTACCTCAAATTTCTGAAACTGTAATCCACTTCCAAATGAAGGCCAGTACTAAATCCAAAAGACTGAAATATTAAAGGCAGAGCATCATAATCTTGATTATTGAGAAGGTAAAATTTCCTAGACTAAGACTGTAGTAATGCGAGTGTTTTAGGAGGAAAAAGATCAACCTCCTAAAATTTAAGCCCTAGATGTGTTAATCAAATTTGTGTCTCAATCTGTTTTCTAATCTAGCCTTGTCTTCCATGCACTGTGCTGCCTCATGGACATAGATCTAGACTGATCTGGAGAGGTGTCTTAGATGGGAGAGTCTTTGACAGTTTAGCATTTCTAATTTGTGTTGTTGCCAGAGCATAGGTAAAATAATAGAAAGTATGCATTCCACAAGCATTTGCTAAATCCAGCTTTTCCAAAAAAAAAACTGTAAGAAACCTTTGAATTCCACTAACATCCCTTGAAGAATTATATTAAATCTTTCAGGAACTTACAGATGTCTACTTCTTCTTATAGAGTAGAAATTTTTCAAAGCTTTATATTCTGTTGGGATTATATTTTAATCTATTTTTCAGGTATAAAAATAGGATGCACACTTGAGATTAAGTCAAATAGGGAATAAAAATTTTAATTACAATATAAAAATATTTTTATTGGACAAACGGCACAATTGCCAGTGACTACTATACTAGACTGTACAGACACTTTAGTTAAACAGAAAGAGAGAAGGAGAAGCAGACATGCAGGCAGATGATCTGATAACTCTGCCAACTGCTTACTCACTTCTTTTAATAACACCTAAAAGTAACAATCTGCTGTCTAGCTAACAGTATCCAATCTCATTCTGTAATTTTCTCTATGGGTGTGTGGCATCGTACTAAAATACTTAGATATAAATCTGTGGTCCTGATGACCTGTGTTAGACCTTTTTTTTAAAGAAAGCATTTTACTGTGCTGATATGCTCAGATAGCTCCTAGTGTACTATTTACGGAAGCAGAGACCACAGAGCTGTATTATTAGAGCAGTACAAACAAACTAGCTTTATGGAAAGTTTGAGTCACATTCTATTAGTTCAGCACATTGTTACAATGTATTGGTTTTGATATCAGTATCACAGAATGGCTGAGGTTGGAAGGCACCTCTGGAGGTTGCCAGGTCCAGCCACTCTGCTCAAGTAGGGCCACCTAGATCAGGCTGCCCAGAGTGATGTCCAGATGGGCTTCAGAACATGTCCAAGAAGGGAGACACCACAGCCTCCTGGGGCAATGCTCAGCCACCCTGACCTCAGTTACTTTCTTCCCTGTGAAATAGGCGTTTCCTGATGTTCAGGTGGAACTTCCTGTATTTCAGTGGGAGTCCATTGCCTCCAGTCCTCTCACTAGGCATCACTGAAGAGATCCTGGCTCTATCTTCTTCACACCATCCCTTCAAGCAATTATGTACATAAGTGGTAAGATTACCCCTGAGCCTTCTTTTCTTCAGGTTAAAGAGTCACAGCTTCTCTCAGTCTTTCCTCATATGTCAGGTGCTTCAGTCCCTTCATGTTTTTTTGTGGCCCTTTGCTCTCCTTTCTCCAGTATATTCATACTCAGGACTGGACATATGTGTGGTCTCAGCAACACTGAGTAGAAAATATGTACAGATAAGATGTCATGGTATGAATTACTTACCTCAGATTAATCAAAACACCATTGTCATGAGAGACAATACATCCTTGCATCATTTCAAGCACTTGGAATGAAGACAAAACTTCCATGTGAGTGCCGCTATGCATCCATGTGTTCCAATGCATACATATGTATTCCTTTTATTTAGTGTCTGTTTCTAGTAACCACTTAATAACCACAATACTCCTGTATAATTTCAGTTAAAATAAATGGTGAAAGGTTATAAGATTAATATGCTGTTCATAAAAATCAGCTCTCAGTTGTGAAACAAAAGCTGTTAAATCTCCATTATGCCTCCATGGAAGCAAAGGTTGAAATCTGAGCTTCAACCTACTCGGAATCAAAGTAATCCACACAAGAAAGTTAAACATTAGGAGTACTCTTACTGTAGGGATATCTTAAAATACTCCCACCAAAACCCAATCAAACATCAAAAGTACAAAGGATTCAAGCATGAAATACCCTAAATACATTGTTAAACAAAGATATTTTTAAACAGCTTAAAAAACTGTACCACTCAATGAATTCTCTAAAGGAAGTGAAGGAGATATTTTTTTCTCCTCTTGATACAATGATTTCTTGCTGGTGGTCTCTCCCACCAGAATACACAGGCACACAAGTGTTAATATCATCTTTTCTCAAGGTTTCAAGGGTTTAGAAACAGTGAGAAAAAAAATCCTCTAGCTGTTTAGAATTAGCAACTTTTATTCACTTAGATGTCTAAATTTCATCTATGGTCGGTAAATAGAGCCACCAGCCAGAGTGAGATTAACCTAAAATCAGTGTAGAAGTTCTGTATTTTGAAATAATTTCTAGAGGTTCTTATTTTGTGTAGAAGAAGCCTTCATAAATGACTTAAATTCTTAATTTTTGGATGGGAGCAAGATTTTAAGATTATAGAAGTGAAGCAAAATTAATCTCATTATTACTTTCTGCTTAGATATATCTCTCTTGTTACAAGTATCAAGTTATGCAGAATGAGAGAACTAGAAGAAATCTGAAAAGCTACAGCATCCCTTCTTTTTTATCCAAACCCCTTTTGTTAGCAAGCTCCAAGCACTTGAAGTATTTCAATGTATTTCTTTACTTTAGAATCTGATCAAAAGCCCAAAGTTAATTGAAGGCATCCTGATAATTCAATGAGCTATAAATCCCATTAATATTTCCTCTAATATCCTCATTGCTTTTTCTCTTATTTAGGATACCAAGGACTGGGAAAAATTGTTATCTAAAACTACTATTTCAGTTCCTCTCCAACAAATAACTTGGAAAATGATAAAATTTATGAGTTGGTTTTCTTTTTAATTTAGATTTTCTTTTTAAGATGAACATAGTATACTCACATTGACAATGATAAAATGTAATGGAATACTTTCTTTTCTATGATAAATAGAGACTTAAAAATAACCTTTTAGGTCAGAAATTTTTCACTGACACTGTAAAATTTACTTATTTACTGATCAGAGGTATTAAAAACTATCTTTATATCCTTTAAGTGGATAATGGTCTGAATGGTGTGCTGTAGTGAAGATATTGGTATATCAGTTCCAAAATGTTTTTCATTAAAAATATTTTTATGTTATCTACTGTTTTGTTCTCTCATTTGAACCGAAAGCTTCTGAAATAAGGCAGTATTTTCACTGCTGGAGCAGAGTCACTGTTATGGAGGAGAAATATATTTGGACTCCATTATTTCTCCATATAAATTTAGAAGAGAAAATTCAAGGCATTTTGGTTTGATTTGAGACTCGGCTGTTCATTTGATAAAACGTTCATAGCACTCCTGCTGAAATCAAGCTATACTAGTGAGCCTAGTAGCAGATCTGTCCTTATTGTTATATTTCCTAAGCTATTGGTAGGACAGGACTTTTTTAATAGATGAAAAGGTGAATTTCTTTGCTTTGTTAAGTTTTTGTTCATAAAAGTCTGTTCAGGTTGAGGAAGGCTTTCGTCTTTCTTAGTGATAGAGAATATGAGTCATGGATCATTAGACTGAAATACAGTAATAAAAAGTTGATAGTAGTTTCTCTAAGCCAAAAGAAAATAAGGCATGAAATAAGATTAAACATTCCAAAATACCTAAATTACTTAGGAACCTAAAATCAATGTTTAGTTGTATGTTGTTATTTTGGATCCTATATAGGTTTGGAAAACAAGAATTCTCAATTCTTGCTACTGCTCTCCGAACAGTCATTCTGGATTCCCTGAATGGGATCACCTCATCTTCCTTAAACATCTACATTGAATCTGAATTAATAAACCAGGGGTCTCTTTATAGTTGGTAGAGAATAATAGGCACTCTCAGGGCGCAGTTCATCTGACCTACTTCAGATGCCTATTTTAGGATAAGAAGAATTGTGACCTAGAAGTGCCTATTTCTCTTCTTTGACTTCTAGGGAGCCTGAAGTGATTAGCTCAGGTGCAGACAGTCTTATGTGTACGTTTAGCCAAATTAATTCCTCCTTTTTTCTGTGATTTATATCTTTGGGAATTTTGTGTACCAAAGTATTTATCCATACTTATCTGACTTTTCTTCATGAAAAAGATCTATCTGTGTAAAAACATTTCTTGCCTTACCGCTCATGTTAGTGCTTAAGTTTTCACCTTATTACCAGAAACATAATTAATTTGCAAAGGGATAAAATATAGCAATATAATTCCATATTTAGTCAAGTGAACAAACCCCTTAAAATAAAATGTAAGTTATTGGAGCTCAAAGACAGCATGACATTATAAGTTACATACAAATAGACTAAACACCCAGCTGCAGGTATTCCTGGAGGAGATAATGAAGGATTATCTCTCTTTCACCTAACTCCCCATTATCTTTCTTAGTGCTGGTTCCCAAAAGTCACATGCCAAAATCTATATTAAGAGCAAATCCCATTAAAAAAAGAAAACAACCCAAAACAGCAGGGAAGAATGTACCTATCTTGTGGGGTGCTCTACTTGCATATTTTTACCCTTCAATTGACAGAATGGAGTTGTGGTCACCTCTTGCTCTCACTGACACAGCAGGAAGGGTCACCTGTGATGCCCTTTCACTTCAGGCTGCAGCTGTTCCTAGGAAGCTGTGGAAGAAGAAGCCAGAAGAGGGAGGTGAACACAGTTATACTGAAGTATTAAAGATAACTTTGGAACACTTTTTCCTGTGTCTTTCCTTTTACACACACCATTGTTTATAACCTATTTTTCATTAGTCCAGTTGATGTTTCAGAACTATTTACATATAACATGAGGGACGTGAGCCAACAATGAATTTCTGAGGCAGGGTGTACTACTACCTGTGTCAGACAGCACATATAATCAATTAATGTGGCAGGTTTTGCTACTTGCTAGCTATCCTGAGGAAGATCTCTGACAGGACTTTGTGAATGGGGTTTTAAAGTTATCAAACACCACTACTTAGTCAATATCTAAGTTCAAAGTAAGCTATTAAAGAAAAAAGTTTAACAGACCGAGAAAACTTGCAAAATTTAGGAAATTTATGTTAAAGAGTTCAAAAAATAATACCTCATCTTTCTGAGCTTTTGTCTTTCAAATTATTTTTATACTTTTATTATTTATTTTTAAATTAATTTATTTATTTTAAAGATCACTTCTATTTAACTTTCATGTTTCTTTCTCCTTCCTTTCATTTCAAGTTTCTTTCCCTGTGCTCAGCTCCACCTGCTTACTGGAAGGATGTTTTTATGCTTGTCTTTTTCACCCTTTGGTTTACTGACTCTTGATTGTATACTGAATGAAATCTGGGCACAGAACAATCCCTGCCATAGTTTCATGGAAAAGAAAGCGTGGTGGAAGCCACTGCACTCTTCAAAGAGTTCAGTCTCCAGCCCAGAATTTCCTGTTTCAGCAATGTATGTGACCAAAACAGTTAACAAACAGAACAAGCAGACAACAATCTGTATATCCTTCCAAGAATTTATTTTCCTTTTTGAAATTTTGTCTATATTTGCTGCTTGCAGCTGATACTCAGACCCCTCAGGCCACATAGCTGTCATACTAGTCAGTAATTATGTTATACTCAATCTTTATTCATTTGGGAAAGGTAAATATTAAAGCTTTTTTGAAGGCAACTACAGAAATCACAAACTACAAACTACAGAAACTACAGTATTGTTTTCTTATCTGCCCCTTGAATGAAATAGAATAAGTGTTTCTGTCCTTTCTTTTTTTTTCTAATCCAAATACAATAATTAAAAAATGTTATATTATTTTAATGGTGAATAAACTAGAATAATCTAAGGCTTATTGATATTCATAATGGAATGTATGCACATGCATTGTTTCTGTAATTTTGTCTGAGATCTGAGGTTTTATTTATAAAAAGAACAAAAGACGTGCTCTGTCAAAAATGTATAACCTAAATCTGAGGTTGAAGATTTATTTTTCCATGAAATCACAAATCCTCTGTGTACAGGAGCCCTATATATATGCAGGAGTCTATTATAGCCAGGACAATGATGTCACTGAGTCAGTCTCTGAAGAACTAAGAGATACATCAAAATTAACTGCCCTTGTCCTTACAGGCGTCTTCTACTTGCTGAATGGTAACTGAGAACACTACACATCTGGCACAAACAGGTCCAGAAGATTTCCAAAATGTTTGTATGAAAATTCCGAACAGGGAGCTCACGAGGGAAAGGAACCGCCTTGAAGGAGGTTAACAGAGGGGGGTCTCATGAGTGATGAGGTGATTCCTGGCTGTCTTGAACAGGGTGACTATGAGGCAAATTAATTTAAAATCTCTGTTGATAGGAGGAAAAGTGCCAGCAAAACTTCAAGTCTGGATATGAAGCAAGCAGACTTTGGGCTGCTCAAGGAAGTAGTGAGTAAAGTCCCCTGGGAAAATGCTTGTGAATGTTCTGGCATCCATCAGTGCCAGTCATTTTAAGCCCCACCTCCAAAACATCAGAAGTGAAGCAGTTGAGGGAGAAGGCTGGTTTGGTTGAGCAGGGGTCTTTTGTAGCTAAGGCAGGAAAAAAAAGGAGTATGCCCAGGGGAATTGGTCTGAGCACCAAGCCTGACAGAAATCAAGATGCATTTAGATAACACTCTCAGGCATTTAGTGTGATTCTTGTGGCTGTCCCATGCAGGGCCAGGATTTGGGTTTTGATGATCCTTGTGGCTCCCTTCTAATTTAGGGTATTCTATGATTATATATGTATTTATGATACAATTACCTACAGGTTTTAAACAGAGTAGCAGCAAGACATGTTCTTCTAGAATTTCATCCTTGGGAAGCTTCCCTTTGATCAGCAGTGATTCCCATCAATAATATCCTTGAGGAAATATATCCATCTCCCCTTGCTGGGTCTTTGAAGGTTTGAGCTGGATTCTGTGTGAATGATCCCTTGTTTTCCAGAAAATGCAGCAATCCTATTTTCTTTCAATACTATTAGTCCAAAGTTGCTTCCAGTTCCATTTAAACAGAAAATTACTTATTTGAGAAGTGGCAGGAAAATGTTATCATTTCCTCATAATAAATTATACATATGGCCTTGGGAAATGTAATTTTTGTGAATAATCAGGAAATGGGCTAGTGGTTAAACCTGTTTGAGGTGTATGTCTGCCATTTTTTTGTCCCCTGTTTAAATGAAGATGCTAGCAGAAGCTGTAAAGCCACTTTATGACCAATCTAAAAGATGAACCTAAATAGCCCCAAAAAGAAAGTTAGAGCATTTCTTGGAGATGAGTTAGCAACAAAAACCTTAGTTGAAAATGCTTATCAAGCCTAACCATTCAATTACATTAATCCTTCTTAAATTCTTTTAATAAGGTAATTATTGCTATTATAAACTGGGGAAAAGAAATCTGTGTGCGGAGTTGGAGACAATGTAATCAATAAAGAAACCTGCATCCTGCCTTCTTTGTTAATCACTGTTGAAACTCAAGGGAGAGAATAAAGCAGTATCAGTAACCATATATCAAATGCACAGAAAAATAACATTATCCCTGGCCAAACCCATGCTGATGTTTTTCTGTCTAGATATTTGGTCTATAACTAATTGGACAGCCAATTTAACATCTTTATGAATGAGATAATTTAGGATGTTTTCTTACTGCTTAGAATCAATGAAAAAGAAAAACACTTTTTTTCTTTTAATTGATTTAATTAAATGCCTCTCCGTTTAACCTCAAAAACTAAATAGACAAAATACTTTAGGGAATGACTTCCTATATTTTCCCTTTATGAGTAACGACTTAGTATTTCTCAAATTTTTTCATTGTATTTGCATTTTTTTATTTTTTAGCAACCTTTTTGAACTTCATCAGCTTGTAAAAAATTGCATTTGTCAAAGATATTGTATTTTTCCTCACTGAAAACATGACATCCACTTGCTGTACCATTGTGCACAGTTAGTGCATCCTGAATGCATGACTTAATGTCTATCTTTATTAAATTTCACAAGGTTTCTGTCAGTCCATTTTCTAGCCTGTTCAGAACCCTGTCAGTAGCATTCACGCCCTCATATGGACTACTCTGCAAAATTTGGTGTTTCCTCCCTGGAATACACTCATCTCACCCCACAAGGCATTAATAAAAAGGTTGGCCCCATTATTGATTCTCGAGGGAAAACCTTGTTAACTGACCTCCAGCTGGGCTTTGTACCTTCTGATTACTACTTCTGAATTCTGATTGCCTGCCCACACTTATCCATGTCACCAGAAGTTTCATCATAAAAGACTATGTTGTTACTGAGGCACAATTTTTTCTTAGTAAATCTATGCTGACTGTCTGCAATCACCTTACTCTTTTTCAGGTGACAGAAAATAATTTTTAGAAGATTTGCTCCATCACCTTCCCGGGGCAGATGTTAGGTTTATTGGCACATAGGTAGGTGGCTATGATATCTGCATCTCAAAGTTTTAGTAGTCAGGATCCTGCAGAGGTGACACCTGTGAGAAGAAAACAGAAGCTAGCCCTCTCTTGGAGAAAGCCAGTTACAGCTAGCTCTAGGATGAACCTGCCACGGACCAAGGCTGAGTCAGTCAGTGTCTCTGTAAAAAACTATTGAAGAAAAGGTAAAAAACTGTCTTTCAACAGCTCAAAGAGAGAGGAGTGAGAAGATATGAGAGAAACAGCTCTGCAGACACCAAAGTCTATGAAATACTAAACAAACAAAAGGTGAATTAGGGCTTAAATCTTTCATCATCAACAGACAAATCATTCTCACAGACCAACTGTCCTGCTGTTGTCTAGACATGAGGAACTTTATATCTGAAAATAGAAATATCTGTGTCTCTCCATCTCTGTCTGAAACCTGTGGGTTTTAGACACTACTGGGATGGGATCTTAAGGTGATTCAAACAGGAAGTATGGTATCAGTAAAGTGTCAGTAGCTGCCTTGGGAAATAAGGCAAGAAAAAGACCAAACCAAAAATAGCCACCTCCCGTCAACCCAATTCATTCTTGTAATGTACATGTCAGTACTATACTACTACAACAACAACATCAACAACAACAACAACCAAAAACAACAACAACAACAACATAATAATAATAATAATGTTGCATCAAGAATAAAAGTGATAATGCATGTGAATACACCTAAATTTGAGGTTCTACAGAAGAGCAGCCTAAGGCCTTATACATCCAAGTTAACTCTACCTAGAGGAATCATATGAGACCGTATATGAAAGTGAATTGCCACAGAGCTGATGTTGCCTGAAAATTTCTAAATATCTAAATCAGATAAGCTGTAGCAAATCTGGTGAGTTACTACTACTTAAAGCAAAATCTTAGTGGTGAGACTGAGATATCCACTTTCCTGCTTAACTAATTATATGTATTATATAACAAAAATTTATATGCATGCAGATGAGCATGGATACAAACTGAAAATTCAAGTTTATGACATGAGGTTTTGTGGTCACATGAAAACAAGATGGCAGAATACTTTACTTTCAGTGGTTTTAGTATTAAACTGAGTAGGTTTATATTGGACATAAAGATGACATTTTTATGATGAGGGTTGTGAGATGCTGAAACAGGTTGCCCAGAGAAGTTGTGGATGCCCCACCTGTGGAGGTGTTGAAGGCCATGTTGAATGGGACTTTGAGAAACCTGATCTTTTGAAAGATGTCCCTCCCCTTGGCAGGTGGGTTGGAATTTTAAGGTCCCTTCCAACTCAAACCATTCTGTGTTTCATACTGTGATTCATACTGTAACAAAACTTCAGGCAATTTGTGGTTTGTTTGGTTAGTGTGTTTGGTTTGTTGTGTGCTTGTGGGGATTTTAGAGGTTTGTTTGCTATCAAACCTCTAAAAAGTTCCTTTGCTTTGAAAATATTTGTGTTCATTATGACAAAATTATTTTCTATTAATCTGACCAGCTACAAGTGCACAACTCTGATGCAGCCAGGATAGTTAGGTGTTTTTATATTTACCTACCAGCTGGAGTATTCTACATGGGAAAAATGACAAGTAACAGAATAAATGATAAAATTATCTGCAAAAATCAGCAAGCAAAACAAAAATACAGCTCTAACTGGTGGATCAAAGGCCTCTTTTGTGACAGATAACATTCTGAAAAGAAATGTATTGTGACTAGAAGAATGAGATTTTATTCAGCTGGAAGCATTCCAGACTGATATATTAGGTCACTTTCAATACCCAAGTTGGATTAGTATTTGCCATAATCCTCAGAAGAAAGAGATACTTCAGAGATATGTTAAAAGAAAAATTACAATGGAACTTTGAGAAACAAAAGAACAAAGAAAATCAAAATTACTAATATGAAGCAGATATTTAACAACCCTTTTGTCTGAACACTGAAGTTTATCAAAACATGAGGCTAAGAAGATGAAGAAAGAATTGCAGAAGGGAGGAATCAAACTCTTCCTATGCCTGTCTTCTCTGCTGGATATTTCTCTGCTTCACTAGTTGCAGATTTAACCTATAAAGTGTGAGGCTGCATGTGAAAAAAGAAAATAAATTTGGGACAGCTTATAGATGTAGATAAAATGCTTTTCTGACATCTGAAATTTTAGTGAAAAAAAAAGTACTTAAATAATTGAATGATTTAAAATAAATTGTAAAAACACCGGAAAAAATATTTGGAGACAAGGGAAGCAGGAAGGATAATGTTGGAAGTCTGATTTTAAAATTTGTGATTCTTTTTATGATGAATAATTTTTCATTAAAATATACTTCAACATGTTGATCCAGATGATCAGTCTGAATAACTGACATTATGCTTTTGACCCTGGGAAATACCAGTATAGGTAAAAAAGCACCAAAATAATAACTTGTAACTAAAAATATAATTATGATTAACAGGAAAATAAAAAACAAACCAAATCCCCCCCCCAAAAAAACCACAAACAAACAAACAAAAACCAAACCAAAAAATCAAAACACCACACCAAAATAATTCTTCTCTATATCCTTTTGAATTCCAGAGTTACTCTGAAATTTTGCTTTGCTAAAATGCAGTTCAAACTCAGAGTTAAATCTAATGAAAATAAAAAGTGGAAAAGTATCTTAAAAGTAAAATAAGGATCACTGGAGAGTCTCAAGAATAATGTTAGATTCTATAAAGAAAACTCTTAAACCATTTTGTTTCTGTGATTGGCAACTTGATTTTATCTGGCTGAGAACCACCATTGACTTAAAAAATTTACTAGCTTTAGAAGGAGGAAGAATGATGAGCTTCTAGATTTTCCTCCCGCATTTCGTTTTTAATTTTTTATTTCTTGCGTTATTTAGAATTTTCACATATTTAAACATTCAAATTTTATTCTTTGCTTAAGGTGTAATTTAGATAAACCAAGTGTGCAGAGATGTAGCTATTAAATTAAATTGTCTAAAAATATAACAAGAAATGGAACTTTCTCAAATATAATCTGAAATCATCTGAGTTGAAGAAAAATACTGGAATAAAATAGTTGATTTTTTTAAAATGTAACTATAAATTATTTTCTTATTTCAAGTTTCAGAATTAGTGCTTTATAAATATCTGCCTATCAGTGTGATCAATAGCATGGTTGAATTCAAATCAAGCATGAAAACCCTTCAGCATAATGAGCTTTTAGAAATATAGACACTCATGGATGTAACCCATATGTTCAATACCAATAGAAAGAACTAGAGAAAGTGTCACTCTCCTCAGATCAAAAGGAGGAAGAAATGTATTGAAAAACTCCTGGATAAACCCATTGTAATAAGTAAGAATTTAGGATAGAAAATGATAAAAAGAACAAACTATTTAATATAGACATGATAAGACATGGATGCAGCAGTAAAAGATGTAGAAATAGAAGAGAAATCCTAAGTTTTTTGTCCATAAATGGAACCAAAAAAATAAACAAGTTATTAAAATAGGAAATATGCATTTTTAATAATGTTCCTAGAAGTAGACTAAATGAATATTCCTACTTCATAAGCATATAGGGAAAATACTCTTCCAAATTACTTAAAAAATAAATTGGTAATGTGTAGAGTTTTTGTTTGGTTTTTTTTTAGGGGGAAGTTCTGTGTGAGAAAGAAGTCGCATTAACCTGCAAATATTTGTTTTATGTTAGTGAAATTTTTAAATTATCAAATTTCAGATTTAACACTATTGTCACCCACCATTAAGTCAATAAAATGGATCGATTACCTCTCTCATCAGAACATATTTCCTAAATATTGTGACTGATTTGTCTTCTTTACCTAGTACAAAACTATCTGATGTTTGAATCCAAATATTGTTACTTTTGTGGGGTTTGGGCTCTTTTTTTTCCTCCATAATCCAGTAGTTTACAGAAGTTTAATTATTTTTCAAATACCAGATTAATTTTTTTGGCTTATGCAAGGCAAAAGCTGCAGTAACTTTAGTGGACTTTTTCATGTGGTTTGCTCTTTAGTAGAAATTTCTGGTTTGAATATAAGTTGCTTTGCAAGATGACAGCTGAAGAAAATACAAGATAACTTTCAATACTATTTAAAACATAAAAGTTTGATACAAGTTTGGTATGTTGTTGGAGTTTTTTGGTTTTGTTTTTGTTTTTTATGTCACATGTATTAAAATTTAAACTTGTGCAAACAGTTTCAATAAATAGTGATATTACTTGCTGAGATAAAAACCTGAATGTTTAAGTAAAATGTACTCTAGAAAGCTCTTATTCTTGGACAGAGTTGTTCGAGTGAACTCCCAGACACAGACACTATTTAAATTACTGTAGACTTAACCTGTGCTCAAGATTGCAGCACCACTCAGTTGTTTGAAGGTTCAAATGCAATGATAGGTGATTCCTTTTCCCACCTCCCACTGGGGAGCTTATTTCATACAGTGCCTGAAGCTACCCCCTACAACAATGCACTTGCTAAAATAAAGAAGACGTCTCTCAAGTTACCTGTCTTGCTCTCCACTTGAGCCTTATGATTCAGAGATGCAGGTTAAGTGAAAAGAAGTAAAGAGGGGCCCTGGGGAAAGGTGAAAAGGACAAGGAGTTCGGTGAAGTTAGAGGTCCTATAGACTCACTGAGAGGTCGTGGAAGTTGCACAAGGATAAAAAGTGACCTGTAGATGTTCAGCAAAGTGATGGCTGAAGATGAAGGGAAGGTAGGGAAAGAGGAAGATCCTAGTTCACAGGAGCTAGTTAAATGAACAAGATACCTACCACTGGGTAGAAGTAGAGGGTAATAATCAAAGACAGAACTTAAAAGTGGATACAGAGAGCCATGATACTAAAGGAAATATCACCTATGTTGTTGCAATTTGGGTTTGGATTTGATTGATAACACACATATTTAGTATGGGTTCATTGTAAAATACATTGGTTTTACACTGTACATGCTATTCATCTTACCTAGTTTCAGAAGTCTAAAAGTGAGCCATTAAAGTGTCACTAAGCCATCAAATGTCCGCTTAAAGTCAATGAAGAAAAATAATCATGACTGAAGTGTGATTTAAGTGTTCTAATAGTTATTGTAGGATGATACAAGTCAATTTTTGGAAGTCTTAAGCTTTTTTAAGTGCAAAATTAGGCCAGAGGAATTTTATCCAAGGAAACAAGCTCTTTAAACAGGTAAATGATGTGGATGACTTAGTAAGCAACTAAATAAAATTGTGTCAAATCAAGTCCTTTAAAGCTAAAAGTAAGAATTGCTGTACCTCTTTGATGATCCACATTCATTATTTAATCTGAGATGCGGACAAATCATTCTTTCCACAGAAAGTCATTTGTATTTCATGCTGTGTTTTGATTCTGCTGTAAACAAAGCTTTAAATATGAAACAATAAATAAACCCCGGTGACCAACCTAAAGAAGCTCGGAGGCCAGCATAGAATTTTATGTAAATATGGGCAGATTTACATTTCATTTCCATAAGGAATACCGACTAAGGAACTTTCAGTGATTTTTCTGCTCATTGACCCCGAACATGTTGAAACACAGTTGCAGGGTTAACCTTGACTGGGCATCAGGTGCCCATCAAAGCCACTCTTTGACTGCCCTCCTCAGCAGGACAGTGGGACAGAAAACATAACAAATGGCTCGTGATCTCCTTAGCTCTCATGAGGAGAGATCCCTCATCAATCACTGTCACAGGCAAAACACACTTGCCTTGGAAACAATTAGTTTAATTATATCACCAATCAAAATCAGACTAATGAAAAATAAAGAGTGAATCTTAGATCACCTTCCCCCAACCCTCCCTTCTTCTCAGGTTCCACTTCACTCCCAATTTCTCTATCCAGTGGCACATGGGGATAACAAATGGAGGCTGCAATCAGTTCATCATCAGTCTCTGCCACACCTTCCTCCTCCAGGAATGGACTCCTCACACCCTTCTTCTACTTCAGTGTTGGGTCTCTCCCACTGGAGATAGTCCTCCCTGAAGTTCTCCAACATGGGTCCTTCCCTTCCTCATGGACTTCTCCACCATGGGTGCCTCTCAGGGCCCTTCCAGCAAGCCTACTCCAGTGTGCCTTCCTCTCTCCACAGGGCCACAGGTCCCACTGGGAATCTACTATAATGTGGGCTTCCCATTGGGTCACAGCCTTCTTCAGGCATCCATCTGCTCTAACATGGGATCCTCCACAGGCTGCAGATGGATATCTGCTGCCCCATGGACTTCTATGGTCTGCAGAAGGACACTGTTTCACCATGGTCTTCACCACAGAAGGGGAATCTCCCATCTGGCACCTGGAGCACCTTCTCTTCCTCCTCTTTCACTAACCTGGGTGTTTGCAGGGTTGTTTCTTTCACATATTCTCACTCTCTTCAGTCCATCACTGATGGGCTCAGCCTTGAAACCAGACGGCATGTGCTGTTTCACAGGGGAGGCTTCTGACAACTTTTCACAGAAACGACCCCTGCATTCCCTCTAACCAAAACCTTGCAACACAAACCTAATGCCTAATAGTGTAAAGTGATGCAACTACCAGGTTTTTTTTAGACCGGGATAAAAAAAGTCAGAAGAATAATTGTGCTTCTAAGCATAATCATGCAGAAAATATTATTTTGTTTCTCTTTTTCAACTCTATAAGCTGATATGGATACAAAGAGCTGTCTTGTCATATCAAATCTCTAGTGACAATACCATCCTATCTGGAGCACAAAAACAGGTTACTTGAGCTATTTCTCATTTACAATTCTCCTTGACCCTCAAAGCATGGATGTGTGAGCAGTGGGAGCAAATCTGCACCTGGTGTATTTGTAAATTTCCCAAAGAGCTTACACAAGGAGCCATGCTCTTAGTGTTGTGGTCTGAAATACATATCCTCATAATGAGAAATTTTGAAAAGGTTTCTGATGAAGAAGCAAAGACAGGAAGAACAAAGGGACTGCAGCTGGGTATGACTTACTGTCTTGTACTATCTCCCCCTCATTTGCAAGAAGAATTCTTTTCTTTTTCAGTGTCCTGTGCAGGAATAAAGTTTGGCTTTGCAGTCTCTTTCACAACAGTGGTAGTGCTGTCAGAGTACTGTTACTTCATCCTTAAGATTCTTGAGGACTCTGGGGATGTTTTTGTTGTTTTGTGGGGTTTTATTTCTTTTATTGATATTATTTTTGTTGTTTGGATTTTTCTGTTTCTTTTATTTTAAAATTATTCTATGATTGTAGTGTAGCAATAAGGCAAAAATTTGCATCCCTACAATGCAAGATTAAAAAATAAGTTACTTAGCACTGATAAATGTTTACTAAGCCTCTGCTACATAAAAACTTTGAAAAAACCTCATAAAAGTGTATTCATTGATTCTCCAATCCTAAAAAGAAATCAGAAAACTGAAAAATGGAAATCCCCTTTGTTTCTCATGCTTAGTTTGAGCAGAAAAAGAAGAAATTTGCACTATGTGGAAGGATGCCATGTGTTTTCATTCTATTGAAGTCCTTATTTCAAGGATTTTTTCCTTGTAAAAACATTGTGACTGCAATACTGACAAGGTCAATGTCAGGTTGCATTTTCTGCTGTACAAGTATCACTCAGGCAAATTAGTTTCGCCGTAGGGGCTAGCCTAAACTGCCCACCTAGTTTTCTGAAACATTTTCTTTACTGAATCAGCATTTCTTTTGTTCACATGGCACCTCCTATCTGTTTCTGTAATTTCCTTATCATTCCCATTTGTTAACTCCATGTCTTTATCTGGAAAAATAAATCTACTTTTAATGTTCTTTTTTTTTTTTTTTTTTTAATTTAAGATACCTACTTGACTCTTCTTGTCCACATTTAAGTTTTCCTTTTAATTCAGTTACCATAACAACACATCCGTGAAATATGGGGCATTGCCATCACAACCTTACAAATGAGAAATTTATGCATGGTGATTACATGCATAGAAACAGATCCCTGGGAACACAGCAGAGACAAGGTACTCCCTGATTATCTTTTGACTCAAAATCATTTAATGGACAACTGTATGAAGTTTATTTACCCTCAGTCATTTTGCAGACCACACATAGCTGGGTGACAGTGTTGATCTGCAGGAGAGTAGGAAGGCCCTGTAGAGGGATCTAAGAACTCTGGCTTAATGGGTCGAGGCCACCAAGTATCAAGTTCAATAAGGTGAACAGTTGGGTCCTAAACTCGAGTCACATAAACCCCATGTGGGGCTACAGACTTGGGGAAGAGCAGCTGGAATGCTGCCGGGCAGAATAGGACCTGGTGCTGCTGGTTGGCCATGGTTGAGTATGAGCCAGGTGAGATAGAAGGCCAGTGGCACCCTGGCAACAGAGTGTCCAGCAGGAGTAGGAAAGTCACTGTCCTGCTGTGCTTGGCATTGGTGAGGCCACACCTCAAGCTCTGTGTTAAGTTCTGGGTCTCTCATTACAAGAAAAATGTGGAGGTGCTGGAGCAGGTCCAGAGAAGGGCAACAAAGCTGGTCAGGGGTGTGCACAAGCACAGACCTTACAAGGAGTGCTTGAGGGAACTGGGGTTGTTTAGCCTGGAGAAGAAGAAGCTCAGAAGTAATCTTATTGCTCTCCACAACTACCCGAAAGGGATTTGTAGGAAGGTTAGGATCAGCCTCTTCTCTAAGAAACAAATAACAAATGACAAGAGGAAATGGCCTCAATTTACACCAGGGAAAGTACAGATTTGATATTAGGAAAAAAAAATTACTGAAAGAATGATTAAGCACTGGAGTAAGCTGCCCAGGGAGATGATTGGAAGTATTCAAGGAATGATTGGAAGTGCTATGCTTAATGCTTAGTCTTGTCTTTGTGCTATGGTGTTATTCAGCTGAAGGTTTGACTTTATGATCTTGGAATTATTTTCAACCTTATTTATTCTATGTTTCTAACCTAACTATTAATGTTTTGGTTAAACCCCCAAAATTGTTATGTATGAAAGTAATTTTTTTTGTTTAATTCAATGACACAAACTTGGAGCATGTTCTCACAGAGAGCAATAACTGGTAGAATATTTTTGACTACTCTTGGGTCATGTTTTCTCTTGGAAGATGAGAGAAAAAACCATGAAGTGTAAGGCTGAATTGAAAGGCTGAAGAAGTTGGTTAGGATATCGGTTTGAGAAAGGGAACTGGTTCAAGAAGAGACTGAAGTTAATTGTCTGAGGACAGAATAAGGAAGTTAGAACCTGGAGGAATTATCCAAAAAAACCAAAAGTCATTTGGCAAGGCAGTAGACAATCAAGGGAGAGGGAGAAAAATCAAAGTTTGTTCAAACTGAGAGAAAAATGTAAACTTAAAAACAATAAATTTTTGAATTTTTTAAACTTTGATGAAATATTAAATTACAATAAAATATTTCTTTTTCTAGCAGAAGACAAGACTTGAATAACTATTTACTGATCACCACAGGGAATGTTGTGGCTTTTGTTGTTTTTTAAAACTAGATATATTTGACTAGCCACATATGTGTAGTCATTTTATACAAACTCAGCTGAAAACATTTTTAGACCATAAAATATAATGCTTAATGAAGAGAATTTAACTATGAGAGCCCTTGGTTATGAGTTTGTGGATTTTATTGACTAAATAATTTCAACAGAGAAACCACACAAATGTATCCAACTTTGATCATTCCAGATAAGGGTAATTTGCTATATTTGCAAGAAAGATTTATTTTTTTAATATTTGATGGCCGGTTTCACCTTGGAATCTATGGAAACAGAAAAATGCTGAGATTTAACGTTTCTGCCTCATGAAATACATTAAACATAGCCATAAATGTCACCATTTGTGTGGCTCAAGTTTTACAATCTATCTGATATTCATGTGGTCTCTGGGTCACATCTAGCCTCTCTAAAGCAAAAGAATTCTTGATAATATACAAATTAACCCAGCTGCACTTTCTGCAAAGTGTTCCCCTGTGGAAGTAGGGAAGATAGCAAGCCCAAATCTAGGGGAAATATTGTGACCCAAAAAACAGAGTGTTTCTATGAGAAGGAATTACAGAATCACAGAATGGTTAGGGATAGAAGGATCTCTAAGGATCATAAAATTCAATGTTCTCCCAGCCTTGTAGAATTTAGAAATGCTTACATGCAGAAATTAAGAAATACTACTATCTCTTTTAATCACTGGAAAATTGTGGGAAAAACACATTTTTATTTGGACTGATTCTAAAGTATTTGTATTCATGATATAACAAGATAAAATGAATTAGAATAAGTAGATCAAAATTTAAGTGTGGCAATAAGCCTTAACTATCAGATCAGACTGCACATATTACACACAAAAGATGACAGTGAAGGGTAATAAATAAGTAAGTCTGAACGTAAGAAACAATGCATGACTATTTTGGCACATATAGGAGTTTATACTTTTGACTGGTGTTGTACCCATGGGCTATGCTCAGTCCTTGATGATGAATTTTGCTGGCATAATCTGTAACTTCGAATGATGATGTACACCACAAATGTTAGACCATAACAGAGAAACTAAATTCACCTCTACTATCCTTTCTCTGCCTCATCATTTTCAAAGTTCAAGGTAAGAGCCATACATAAGTGCCTGTTCAGCGGGCATCTAACAGGGCATGAACTAAAGGAGACATAGCAGTCTGGTCTTTGCCCTAGACACTGGCTGAATTCCCAAATAGTGTTTATGGCAATTGTGACAAATTAGAATTCGGCAGCATAATAGTGGGGAGGAGTAGAAAATAAGTTTCTGACTTAGTGAGCCAAATCGTTTTTCTTAAAAAAAATGACCTTATAATTTCTATGGTATGCTGCTAATCATATGTGTCTGTTTTAATGCCTGTTCTGAAGGCAGCAAAATATTTCTTACAAGGGAAAATAAATCAAATCAAGCATTATTAGAATAAAGCAAGAGTAACAACAAAAGAAGTTTATAGCAGCTTTGGGAATAGGAAGATTACCAATTACTTGAAAAAATACCTTAATGAAATATTTTGAAAATACGAAAAAAGTTAGGAAATGAAGAATTCAATTCAGAATGAAGATTTCAATACAGAAAATGCAGTTACAAATGCTGACAGGAAAAAAAGGTGTTCATAGGAATGTAGAAAATATATTTTTCACCTACACTAGACTTAAAATGCCTAATGGTATAGTTTCACAGAAATCTCTTAAAATAAACCTTATATCTTAAATGTTAAAAAAGAATTGTTCCATGACTTTAATAATAATAT